>WNWK01001675.1:120000-180000 GCA_009830355.1 Cherax destructor | reverse complement strand
CACCATCATCACCACCACCACAACCACAACCACCACCACCACCACCACCCCAAACCACGGCTTCTCCCTGCCAAACACACCATCATCACCACCACCACCACCACCACGGCTTCTCCCTGCCAAACACACCATCATCACCACCACAACAACAACGGCCACCACCACCACGACTTCTCCCTGCCAAACACACCATCATCACCACCACAACAACAACAACGACCACCACCACCACCACCACCACGGCTTCTCCCTGCCAAAAACACCATCATCACCAACACAACAACAACGACCACCACCACCACGACTTCTCCCTGCCAAACACACCACCACCACCTAATCCTTCACCACCCGACCATACCACCCACACCTCTACAACCTCTACCCCTCGTGAATCTCAGAATATGCGAGCCTCAAAAAAATTTGTAAGTGAATTACTAAGAGGATATTGGTGAAGAATCCTTTCATCCAGGAGATCCACGAGGCTACCTAAATACTTCATGACTCTACCTGTCTTCAGAGTGCAAAGAGTTTTAACATTATTTTTTCATTTCCTTTTTTGACGTGCATTATTGAATCACGGGAGAATAGACACGGAGATTGGGAGGGAAGCAGGGGAATAATGGTGAAACTAGGAGTAATAATCGAAAGAAGAAAGGGGGAAAGAATAAAGGGATGAGAAACAAAGGAAAGTGAGAGACAACATGAGGGTGGAAGAGGAGAGAGAGAGAGAGAGAAACAAAAGCATATTTACACCCAGAGTTTTGTTGTTCTTGGAAATTCCTCGCTGAGGATATTCCTATTTCAATTGGTCGAGTTTTGACGCAAGAATATTTATTTGTTGGTAAACTAGTCACTGGATGTATACAACGAGAGGTGTATTTATCTCATTGTATAAACACCGAGAGATGTATTTCCCCTCATTGTATATACACCGGGAGCAGTGTGCCTTAACGATCACGTATTATGTAAAGCTTTGTATAAATATAAGAACAAAATGTCCCTTATATTACTGAACAACGAGGCGCATTTGGTATATGTATATATATATATATATATATATATATATATATATATATATATATATATATATATATATATATATATATATATATATATATATATATATTAAAATAATTAGTATTATGGTAAAATAATATGAAAGAATAATTAGTAATTTCCTCAAGTTTAGAGGTTACAGAAGCGCCATAAATCAACCGGTGACGACGAGATAAAGCCCAATAAAAATATAAATATCCAAAGTTTGGGAAACAAATGGTCCGAATGCGATATACAACAGCAGTGTAGTAGCACTGGACATTGCTGGTGCCTTAAAGCAGGGTATGGCACCAGTTATTCTTGGAAAAACTGCAAGAACTTGGAGTCTCTGTCTCTGCGCTAAATCACCTTTGTGACTACCTTCAAGAGATATCTCTCAGCGTAGTTCTCAGTGGAGCAGAGTTTACATTCCACTAAATCTGTGCCAGTGTTCCACAAGGAAGTGTGCAGCATGATCCGTTGTTATGCAATGTGTACGTCAATGATCTCCTTCATCTCATCCCAGAGTCACATGCCTCTGCTCATGTACTCTATCATTTATTCATGCAAGAGAGAAGATGTCTCCTGCTTATATTTATATCAACTCAGGGGAAAATAATGGCAGGTTACATTTGCTTCTGAGGAAACACACAAATGATGATGGTCTATAGACAATATGATATTAATGCTGGGGATATGGTAATATTGAATGAAAGTGTTGGAACTCGGGAATGAAGAGGCTAGCCTTGGAGTGATTTTGGCAAGGCTGCCAAGAAGTTAACAGCTCTACGGCTGCTTGACAACCTCTGCTGTCAAGCAGAGGTTGCTTCACTTTCTGGGACTGCCTGCCCCACATCTCATCTGCGACTTCTGGACAAAATAGAGAACCGTGGAAGACGGCATGTATCATCTAGACCCAGTTTCGTGGGATCTGTCATCTCAGCAGAGTCTTCAACATCGATGAAATGTGGGTAGCCTTAGTGTTACGTTTAATGAAAATTGTATCCAAGTACCAAACCTGGCACCAATTTGCTCACGGCGGGAATACAGCTTTTATTCCAGAAGACGGGCAGAAATCGGTACCCACACTCTGGCTGTACCATTCTCGAGATCATCACTTCATCTGCGATCATTTCTTCCTAGAATGGCTCGTGTTAGGAATATCTTCGCAAAGCACTAAAGCATTAAGCACCGTCTACTGACCAAATGAAATCTTCGACCCAAGGCTGGCTACTCCTTCATCCTGTTCCATGTTTCTATCTCATAAACATATTAATTTTATTATTTATTATTTATATGCTGAATATAGATGTGTTGATAAATCACTTGTGATTGTGAGGAACACTGAAATGGTCTCATTTCACCATTCATAAATTATTGAACTTTCATTGTTGAAAGATATATATTCGTTACCGGAAGAAATTAGAGTATATTTTTCTCCTACTATATAATATGAAAGCTGCTTCAAGGCAAGGTATACTTATAGCAACTCGATAGATAATGTTTGGGAAGGTTTTTAAATAAGCTGAGGTATGTAAGAAGAGAGAGAGAGAGAGAGAGAGAGAGAGAGAGAGAGAGAGAGAGAGAGAGAGAGAGAGAAACAGAAAAAAGAACAAATAATATTTCTTTTTTGATAGTTTATCCCAATTTAATGTTAAATTCCTTAATAGAGAACAAAAAAGACACAATAACGTGAGTGAAACAATACTCAAATAGCCCGCACAAAGGTGAGAGAAAAGTTTATGACGACGTTTCGGCCCGACTGGGACTATTCACAAGTCACAAGTTACAATCAAGAGAATCTTTGAAAATGTTCTCCTGGACGTGTAAGTCCTTTAAGATCTTAAGGAATTAGACATGTCAGAGTTCAAGACGGCGTCTCACTATTTAACAATGAAGGTTCTTCTTAGTGTTAAGTACCATTAAGAAGACATCAGAGAACGTGTCAAGAGTGAGAGAGAGAGAGAGAAAGAGAGAGAGAGAGAATCCTTTGCACTATTAACTCCTAAGGGAAACTAAGTTTAGCGAATTTCACGAACTCAAATACCTCTCTCTCTCTCTCTCTCTCTCTCTCTCTCTCTCTCTCTCTCTCTCTTAGACCCTATGGGCGCTAAACCTGGAATGAGAGACAGTCAGGTTCTATTTAAAAAGAGGAAGGTTTGGTTCATTTCCTTGTATCCTTGGATCAAGAACTCGTTGTTGGCAACAAAACACCTCAGAGAAAGAGAGAGAGAGAGAATAAATATAATCATTACCAGAGATGTAACAAGCTCTCAAAAACAAGTGAGCTTAGGATGGAAATTACACACCCAAATGATTCACAGGATTCTCATGGAGCTCCTCTATATAGCATGATTTTGGGGAAATGTGAATGAGAGAGTACAGTAGAGCCTCTGTATTCGTAACTAATTGGTTCCTGAGAGTGTTCAAAATCCTGAATTTTCTGAATATTGGATCAATTTTTTTTCCCCATTGGAGAAAATGTAAATTGGATTAATTCGTTCCAGACCCCGAAAGTTACTCTTCAAAAGTCAGAATATTGGTTAATTAAACTTGTAAAATAACATGTACAAGCAAGAAATCCTACATGAATCCTGCAATAATTTTGACTCCTGTTGTCACATTAGCACTTTTTAATGCGTCTTTATTTTTTTATAACAGAAAATACGGTAGATTTTGACATGCCATATTCCTTGCTTAGGTCAACAAGACGTATTCCATTTTCGTGTTTTGAAATAAGTGCCTTTTTTTTAGTTCAGTGATGGTTCTTACAGCTTTCCTTTTACTTTTTTTTCACTGTTCTTATTCGGGGCAATGATCACTAATTTTCAATAACGAAATGAAGATAACACAAAGTTATACAAAAAAATAACAATTGAATCACAAGAGTTCAAAAACCATGCGTCGTTCCGAATACAGTGACATTTGCGAATATCGGTACCATCTTTTTTCCTAGATTTTTTTTCCCGAATGCTGGATTTTACGAATAAAGGTTCACCCGAATACAGAGGTTCTACTGTACATCCAAAACTGGATACCTCATACTGTGCCGCGCTCTGTTCAATTTTTGATGAACGTTTTCAATCGCATTTCCAAAAAATAATCGCGTAATACAAAGGAGCTTTACGAGAGAGCTTACTGTAGATCCCCTCCAAAAAAAAAAAAAGAGCTGACTGTCGATAGAATAGTTCTGGACGACGGGGAAGAAAGGAATTCGAATAAATATTGTAGAAAGGATTAGGAACAAGGAAAACATGGCAACAACCGTCACAGATTATCCTTACGGATGCAAGGGGATTTTTTTTTTTTTTAACCCTTGAAGTTCAAGAGAAGTCAAGAAGTCCAAGAGGAAGCCAAAATCGAGAGAAGATATGACAACACTTAGAAGAAGAGAAATTAGCAAATGCGAGTCATTGAATTTTCACAGACAAGGCCAGGAGCTGGGAATCAACCCCCGCAGGGACAACTAGGTGAGTGCGCACTTAAATATCACATATTTCCCGTTAACTTCCATCCTAAGAATGCATTAAGAGTTTTTTTCTGCTGTCATACCTTGTTAACCAGCAAAATTAATGAAGTTTGAAGAGAACATAAACACAGTCCCTCACTTTCAGTCTCTCTCTCTCTCTCTCTCTCTCTCTCTCTCTCTCTCTCTCTCTCTCTCTCTCTCTCTCTCTCTCTAACATTTATCTCCTTTGTTCCCTATTTGACTTATTCTTCACTTTTTTCGTAGTTTTACTTCATAATTCCTCATCTTTCTGCCTCATTCCCTCGTCTTTCCCCTCCCTTCATTTTCTCCCTAATTCCTACTCTTGCGAACCTTCTCCGGCCCACTTTCCACCCTCTCAATATTGCAAAGAGAACTTCCATCCCATTTCTCCGCTGACAAGGGCTGGTCCAGCGAGGAGCAAAGTCCTGCGCTTCATCCAGTAATTTCATACACTCCTTTGTCCACTATCTTGGCATGCAAATGTAGCACAAGCCTCTCTCTCTCTCTCTCTCTCTCTCTCTCTCTCTCTCTCTCTCTCTCTCTCTCTCTCTCTCTCTCTCTCTCTCCTCTCTCTCTCTCTCTCTCTCTCGCTTTCATTCTACAGCAAAGAGAATTCAACCAACTTCTTTCCTGCCTTCGGCTCTTTCCAGAGAAATCATTGGGTTGCACTTCCAAGCAACCTGAAGAGGCTACCCGGCACTAAGATCTCTCCTTCGGGAACTAAGAACTCCAATAGCGGTCTGCGATGACCAGCTTATATTCTTCTCGAGAATCAGTGGGCACAGTTGGGAGCCCTGATAAGACCAGGTAGGGTTAATACCCGGCATATACCAAGATGGTGCCGCCGGGAAACACCTCCACACAATACTAAGAATGTGATTAAATTTCTCCTCCTTTAATTAAGATTTTTTACTCTAAGTGAGAAGCACAGATTCTTGGAATTCATTGAGTAGACACACACACACACACACACACACACACACACACACACACACACACATATACACACACACACACACACACACACACACGCCGAATAGGAAAAAAATGGTTAATTAGCAAGAACTCATTTAAAATTAAGTCCTTTCTAAAATTTTCTCTTATACGTTTAAAGATATATTTTTTTTTTATTTATGTTAATGTAAAAATTAATAATTTTGTACCAAAAGAACCTTAGAAAACTTACCTAACCTTATTATAAGAAGCCTAATTTAATTTAGCCTAACCCAACTAAATATATTTTAGATAAGTTTACAATAATTTAATAATAAATAAACTCAATGAAATATATTTTGTTTTCGTTAGGTTCAGAATGATTTTTGCGAAATTATTGCATGCACAAATTTTCGCTTGCCTTATTCGGCAAGAAGAGCGTTGCCATTTAAGCCCAAATCGTAAGTTTTACCTATTTGTCACGACATATATATAGATACAAAGTTTCCTCACACCCCCAGAAGAGACAGTATTTCACAGTTGGTGCTGATACAGTCAAGTTGTTTCTGTAAAATCTTCAGCAGTGAACGTCAGCGACATCTTTGAACCAGATATCCAACTTTGAGCAGGATGGACTTTTCACCGTTGAAAGTACATCTTTCCAACCTCTTCCATTTTTTCTTTTGCTTCAAGACCGTGATCACCCTGGTTACGATAGCAGCCCCAGCCATTGTTGGAGAATCCTGACCTTTCT
The DNA here is from genome assembly GCA_009830355.1 of Cherax destructor. NCBI lineage: Eukaryota > Metazoa > Arthropoda > Malacostraca > Decapoda > Parastacidae > Cherax > Cherax destructor. Next base: position 173,788 of record WNWK01001675.1, on the reverse strand, counting down.
TTTGTAATATTTTTATATTTAGCTTCCAGTTGTGACTTTGTCTTTAAACTTAGATGAACTGTGACGCTGAGTTCCTGTCGTCATCAGTCATTGTGGTATTATAATGCCGTTCTGGTATTCTCTGTTGTTCTCTTGCCACTCAGGTCTGGTATGCGCCACATAGATCGTGCGGATAAAGCACAAAGATAGCTTATTACAATATTAGAAGCTACTATCTAGTCAAATAACTCAAAAGTTCTATTACTGGGATCCTATTATGAATACAGTTTTACTCCAATTTATTGGTGTGTGGAAATGACTCCATCTCAAGGAACACAACATATTTTTGGAAAATTTGACGTGTCATCAAGAACCAGTGTCGGATCATGTCTTGGATTATTCATCCTGTGCTGGACTTTATCCAACTCTTCATGATACACTTCATCACTTCTCATCTACTATTTGCCAACTTGCAACATGGTCAGCCTTGCATGGTCAGCCTTGCCTCACTCCACTGTAAGAGCAAAGAGCCTAGACAACACCTCATACACTCGACGACCTTGGTAGTCTATCTCGTCCCAAGTTCCTGGTCCACTCTTATGTTTTTGGATATTTCGCATGACTATTTCTGTTTATAAAGAGTTAAAATAATTTGGTCATGTTAATTATTAGGGCAAAATAAACTGTTTAAAGTCCCTACGTTATTACTATATACCCTTAATTGCTTATTAACCTTTTCCTGCTTATTTTCTAAAGACAACCTAGACGCTGAGTGGTCAATATATTTATTGTAAGAAGTCTGAATAAATGAAGAATGGGTATGATTGAAAACCGCTGCATTAGAAAAACGCCGTAAAGCGAAGCGAACACATTTACCATCATTCAACTAATAGCTGTCTTGCCAAATAACACTCCTAACTGACGTATACCCACACATTCATTACAGTGCAATCACTCTACTTTCCAAAGATAACTATGATAGACATAATAATAATGATAATACTACTAATAATAATAACAACAATTATTATTATTATTATTATTATTATTATTATTATTATTATTATTATTATTATTATTTATCTGTATATTTATTTCATTGTGCAACTCTATCCCGAGGTGAAAGAGGTGACCATGGAGGGGAGGGAAAACATGAGGTGGAGAAACTAAGTGGAAAAGAAGAGAGGGAACAGACATCCCGTCATGTCTAGTCAAGCCATCAGTGAGTCCAATGATTTCAAACTAAATAATCCGGCTGCCAGACCAGCCCAGCTAGATGAAATAAAATGAATGCTTATAGTATATTCCCCCAAAAAAGGGGGATGACTGCACACGCATCACCAGAGCGCTCAGATATCATTGCTTTGAGTAATATCATAGTGTAGATTTCTGATAGCAGAAATAGCTTTCTCTGGATATGCTTTTAAATAAAGCTAACACTTGTAAAAAGATGGCGTTACATGTAATTCCGTATATGTATAAATTCGTGGCCGGGAGAATGAAAAAAAAAGTTGTACTCGATGTAGTATCTCGTCCCACTAAACTGTCAGGAGAATGACGCTTTTGTATGGCAAGATAAAATGTACAAGTAAAAACAGAGACAATAGTAATTAGTGAATTTAATGCCCCTAATATACAACGTAAGAAACTATCAAGAGGCCACAGAAACCAACAGACTTGTCAACATGATTAAAGATATTTTTCTAGCGCAATACACTGGATCGTCTTCTGCCCGCAGACTGTGATCTTGTCAGTCATGCGAGGTAAGAGAAAAACCTAAGAAACAGTGACATCATTTGATTAAAATAAAATGTGAGAGACGTAAAATAATAACTTTAAACTAGAGTGCAGTAAACTTTGATAAGATGGACCAGGATAAAGTAAGATAACTTGGATCAAATTACTCCCTACAGTGTAGAGGAAATGTGGCGCAGATTTAATGTGAAAATTCTAAATATTGAAAGGAATACAATATCAAGAAAGATAAAACATGAATAGGAAAAAAATGGATTGCAAAACTAGCTGAGATCACAGACAAAAAAACAACAACAACAAAAAAAAAACATAATGCATGAAAGAATTTTAAAATAATTGGTAACCTCGAAAAAAAACATTCTAGCAAGAGAAAGACATGAAATGGTAAACGGGAAGTTAAAAGAAGATTTGCATATACCAAAGGTAGACCAAAATAATTCTTTGATTACGTCAAGGGTGAGAAAAAAGGAAAAAGCAAAAATTGGAGGATCGTTAACTAGCTATAATGGAATCGAACCTAATTCCCTCCCAGTCCTCCCAGGCGCTGTATTACCCATACAGTTTAGCGCTAACTTCCCCCTCCATGAATGTAATGTAATGATGTAATCTCTTTGTGTGTGTGTGTGTGTCTGTCTCTCTCTCTCTCACTTATGGGGCTCAGCAGACAACAAAGTGATATACATAAACCCAAGATTCACTGATATAGTCGTGTAAAAAATCACTTTCTATAGCACCAGCAACATAAAATCTAAAAAAGAATATCATACATATGCAGAGATACATATATTTATCCCCCCCCCTCACACAGTTTTAAATAACATCCAGTATCATCCCTCCTCCTCCTCAAAAAAAATAAAAAAAATAACCAGGAGCTATCTCCGAGACAATTTTCTAAACGTTTGCAACCACCCTGCAAAAAAACAACAGAGATATCTTGCTATTACGGACCAGCTCAAAATTACTTAATTGCATCGTTTAAACCCGCAAATTCCCTAACCCTTTAATTTTGAGGCGTTTTGCATAGAAGGGAGAGGTAGTGGCTCAGCTCTGCCCTAAACTCCCATTCATAGTGTACCCTTAGCTTTCATACACAGTTCCCCTCTTTACTTCCCCTTAAATCTCATACACTACCCAGTAACTTTCATACAGTGTTCCATAACTCTAACACAGTTTACCCGTAAGTCTCATTTACGACCCAGTAACTCTCTCTGTCTCGTAGTTTTAATATATTGCTTCTAACTTACGTATACTGACCTGTAACACTCACAGTATGTAACATAACTCTCAGAAATGTTCGCTTAACTCTAATGTACCGTTCTTAACTGTGATATAATGTCCTTTAACTCACATACTGTACCTATTCAGTGTCATACACGGGATTCCTAACGCAAATGCACGGGTCTGTTAACTCCCACGCACTTGAGCCTCTTAATTAACTAGAATACACTGTCCCCTTTTGATTCACGTATGTGAAATTTCCAACTCATAAATACGGGCTTTCAGGCTCATGCACACGGGGTCTTAACTCTCATATGGGGCTCTCATTTCATGTGAACGACCCTCTTAACTTGACTGACGTACATATACCTCCTAACACACATACATAGGCCCTCCTAACTCGCACCAACGGGCCTCGCAACTCACATTTATGGTTCACTAAACTCTCATACATGGCCCTCTTAATTCACATCCACAGGCTTCCTAAATCGTATACATTTAACTCACATTCACAGTTCCTTAACACTGATATACTGACTTTCCCAAATTTATTACGTCTAGTGATTTAGCAATTACTTAAAATAATCTACTAACATTAATGAAACCAAAGTACATTACTTATAACTGTTCGACCATTAAACTCATTTTCCAGGCCACTTACCACACGCTTTCAGTATGTAGAGTTGGGCAAATGTGCATTTTGTTTATATATTTTCGTATCATAGGAGAGTTTTGAGACTTTTGAGACTGGGGATAAGTTATATGTATTATGAAGTGGCTGGGACTGAGGACCGTTCTTGAGGCAGTTCTTGTGATCAGGTGAGGCTCCAGCCTCACTGCTTGTTTTCACAGGAATGACATCAAGTTCATTAAGTCTTCACATCTTGAATCTTCATGAAGTAAATCGCAAGTCTTGGTATAATTAAAAGGGAAGAGAGAAAGAGAGAAACAAAAAAAAACAGATAGATAGACACACAGAAATATCGAAAAAACAATATAATAGATTACATTGTCGAAATGAAAAACGCAAGCGAAGAAGTGGAAAATGAATAAGAAGAGAAAGGAAGAGGTTTAAAAGAAACCACTGCAATAACAACAACAAAAACAACAAACTAACATTAACGACAAAAACAGCAATAACATAAACAAAACATCACGCTCACAAAAACATATCAATATGCTAACATAAACAGACACTAATAGAACACAAAAAAACAATAGTGTGGCATCATCAACGACAATATCGCCAGCAAAAAACAAAACACAAACGTCGTACGTGTGTCGTGCGTCGTGATTACCTGTGTGCTGCAGGAAAGTGCTTCTGGGAGTACCTGTCCGAATAGCTAATACTTGGTCGCCTCTGCATTTAAGCGGTCTGTGTGTGTGTGTGTGTACTCATCTATTTGTACTCACCTGTTTGTGGTTGCAAAGGTCGATTCACAGCTCTTGGCCCCGTCTTTACGCTAGTCGCTACTATGTCCACTCTCTCCCTGGTAGATGAGCTTTATCGTATCTCTTCTTAAAGCTATGTGTGGATCTTGCCTCCACTGCATCACTCTCTCGATTGTTCCACTTCCTGACAACTCTGTGACTAAAGAAATACTTCATATCATCCCTGTGACTCATCTCAGTTTTCAACTTCCAGGTGTGACCCCTTGTTGCTGTGTCTCATCTCTGAAACACTTTGTTGCTGTCCTCCATGTCAATTTCTCTCAGTATTTTATGTCATTATCATGTCTTCCCTATTCCTCCTCTCTTCTAGTGTCGTCAGGTTAATTTGCCTTAACCTCTAATCGTAGGCCATACCCCCTAGCTCCGGGACCAGTCTTGATGCAAACCTTTGCACTTTCTCTAATCTCTTGACGTGCTTGACCAGGATTGAGTTCCATACTGGTGTTGCATACTCCAATATGGGCCTGACGTACACGTGTACAGTGCCTTGAATGACTCCTTACTTAGATGTCGAAACGCTATTGTTAGGTTTGTCAGGTGCCCATATGATTCAGCCGTTATTTATTTGATGTGCGCCTCAGGAGATATGCTCGGTATGATGCTCACTCCACGATCCTTTTCCTTAAGTGAGTTTTGCATCCTTTGATCTCCTAGGCTGTATTCCGTCGGCGATCTTCTTTGTCCTTCCCCAAACTTCATGACTTTGCACTTGCCGGGGTTAAACTCCAGGAGCCATTTGTTGGACCAGGCTTGCAGCCTGTCCAGATTTCCTTTGTAGGCTTACCTGATCCTCGCTCACTTGTATTCTTCTCACCAGCTTCACATCATCTTTGAATAGAGGCACCTCTGAATTTATCCTTTCTGTCTTATTATTAACATATACTAGAAACAGCACCGTACCAACGACTGACCTTCATGAAAGCTCACTCGATACATTCACCCACTCTGACACCTCGTCACGTACCATCACCCTTTGTTTCCTTCTTGTCACGTATTCCGTGACCCATTGCAGTAATTTCCCTGCTATTCCTTCCCGCTACTCTTGCTATTCAACCGGTCTCATGTGAGGAACTGAATCGAAAGCCTTCTTACAGTCCAATAAAATGCGGTCTCCCCATTTCTCTCACTCTCCTGTCTTACTTCTGTTATCTTATCGTAAAACTCCAATAGGTTTGTGATGCAGGATTTTTCTTCTCTGTAGCCGTGCTGGTTGTCATTTATGAGCCCATTCCTTTCCAGGTGTTCCACCTCACTTCTGATAATCTTCTCTGTAACTTTAAGTACTATACATGTTAGTGACACAGGTCTGTAGTTTAGCAATGCTTTTCTGACTCCTTTCTTAAAAGCTGGAATTACGTTTTGTGTCTTTCACAAATCAGGCAGTTGCCCTGTTTAAATAGATATATTGTAGATTATTTTTAGTGACACATAGTGCATCTGCTCCCTTCTCAGGACCCACGGAGAGATGTTATCTGAGCCCACTACCTTCGAGATATCTAGTTCACCCAGCAGTTTCTTCACCTCCTCCTCCGTTGTGTGCAGTGTGTCCAGCACTTGCTGATGCACCCTACTCCCTTGGTTTGCTGGAAGCCTCTCTGTCTCCACTGTGAGTACCACCCTGAATCTTGAGCTGAGTTCCTCACATACTTCCTGGTCGCTCCATGTGAGCTCCTCCTTCCTTCCTCAGCCTGATCACCTGGTCCTTGACTGATGTTTTCCTACTGATGTGACTGTATAACAGCTTTCAGTCAGATTTGGCTTTTGATGCTATGACATTTTCGTATTGCCGCTGTGACTCTCTCCTTATCCTTGCATATTCATTTCTGGCTCTTTGGCTCATCCCCCTGTTTTCCCGAGTCCTTTGCCGTCTATAGTTTTTCCATGTTCTAGCACACTTGGCTTTGGCCTCTACACACCTCTGAGTAAACCATGGGCTCACTCCTCCGCTTCCCTGCACTTTGCGGTCAGGGGTTTCATCATTTCATTAACTGTTTTTCCCTCTAGATCTCACACCCATTGCACCTCATGCAGAAATTTCCTCATATGTGCGTAGTCTCATTTTTGAAGTTTGGTTTCTCACATCCTTCTTGTGCTACTTTACTCTTTATTGTGAACTCTACTATGCATTCAAAGCTCTGTCTCCCCTTCCTGCCGCTGGCACCATTTTACTCTATTTCTCAGTTGTTCCCCTTCTATTTGTGTTCTGTAGCAGTCGAGGTACACTCCTTGGTGTGTGTGTGTGTGTGTGTGTGTGTGCTTGCTTATACTACTATACGAACCTAAACAGCTAAAAATGCCTGGCATTAACGGAGGTAAAGTGTAGAGAGGAAACAGAAAGATTCGTACTAAACATAAGGAGAAAATGCAGAATAAAGAACGGTGAGAACTCGTGATACAATGAGCAATGATAAGTATCAAAGAGAAGCAAGAAGAGCTAAAAATTAGTGTCAAGAACACACCAGAAAATAGGGAAGTGAACAAAATAGCTAGAAATAACTAATCAAGAATGAGATGAGGAGAAAATAAACAATTTGGAAATATTATTGCACAAAATATTAAAACGAATTTGAAGCTGCTCCAGAACCACAAAGAAATTAAAAATGGCAGAAATGAACCAGATGATAAGTTTGAGAGAAAGGAGGAACATTCTTTATAAATGACTGTGTAGCACGAAAGAACTTAATAGATATTTTAAGGGTGTACTAACAACATAACGGAGGGAGATACCAGAGAGTAGGGAGGGAAGACTACAATAAAGATTCTGCAAACCATATACACAATCAAAGACGTATGGAAAACACTTAAGAAGCTGAAAACAACAAGAGGAAAGAATTGCCAGAAAGGCCTCCGACATCGGTTAAAGGTGCCTTTCATGTTCCTGTATGTTGTTCCTGTATGTTGTTCCTGTATGTTGTTCCTGTATGTGCATTATCTTCCAGAAGGAATTTATGTGGTATTCTGTTCGCTGATGATGTTAAAACAATAAGAGAAACAATAACAAGTGAGGATGGGACGGGCTCCAGGGAGACATAAACTAATTGCAGTGAAAGAAAAGGATTTATTCGTCTTCATCACACCAAACATATCGGCCCAGAGTGCACATAAACTGTGTAACCCTGATGCTAGATTCCAGACTAACAAATTTCAGAATGGTATTAAATAAATGAACACACACAAACACACACACACACGCACACGCACACGCACACACACACACACACACACACTACACACACACACACTCATACACACACACACATACACTCTCTCTCTCTCTCACACAAACACAAACACACAGCACTCTGTATGTTAAGAGCGAAGGGGGGGTTTGTGTGGACGGCAGAAAAGCTCCCTGCCACCGCCACACGATGTAATACTCCCTCTCTGCCTCAGCCAGATGTGAAACAATTTGCATATCGCAAGACTTCGCCTCTTCCTGGAATAAGATCTTGATAGGAATTGACGTCAAGCGACCCAGAAGGCAAGTGAATCCGAAGGGAAGCGAGGTTATTTAGTTCGTCTTCTCTCTCTCTCTCTCTCTCTCTCTCTCTCTCTCTCTCTCTCTCTCTCTCTCTCTCTCTCTCTCTCTCTCTCTCTCTCTCTCTCTCTGGCTTTCATCAAAAACTTTTCTTCTACACCTTCCTCGCAGAACTTACTCACTGACAATTTTTGGCGAACTGTGCGCACTAAGACTGTTCAAAGACTGGCCTCAAAGACCTTGCTCAGAAGCCATACACACAGGCCACCTTCGCGTACCTATTTCTCAGACCTCCCTCACAAGTCTTCCCGACAGACTTTGCTCTCTCTCTCTCTCCCTTTCTCCCGGTGATGCTCTCTCGTGCTCTGGCATGGACACATCAGACTTCATTCTTTCCTTCATGACATGAATGAACTATCACTGGGAATATATGTACATATTCCTTCCTCTTCTCTAGTAAGAAAATGCGTTTTGGAAACTCTCTGCATATGTATGTCTATGAATACAGACTGATATGTATACAAATGGACAGAGGGTTGGAGAGGGAGAGGAGAGAGAGAGAGAGAGAGAGAGAGAGAGAGAGAGAGAGAGAGAGAGAGAGAGAGAGAGAGAGAGAGGGACAGACAGACAGAGACAGAGAGACAGAGACAGAGACAGAGACAAAGACAGTGCACTAAAAATCAAACTTACCGATGTGGGAACAGTGTTATTCAGTTTTGCCTGACAGGAATGGCCACTCAAATACTACATCGTCGACAAACTGACGTATCACACAGGTGATACATATACTTGGAAAAGGATTCTTTCCTGAAAACATAAATGCTATATTTTCAATGTAGCATTTATGTCACTATTAAAAATTCCTTATCTATCCACAAAATACTGCAAGCCTTATAAGTTATACCAATAAACTGAAAGTTATACAACAGTTGAAAAACCTGATGAAAGATGTGTTTACCCGAGAGAAATATTTCAGAAGGCATTTTCCCAGCTGCCAAACATATGCTTCCTGGCTTAACAAGACAGGTATTTACGCTGGCCTGTTGATTTACCAATTATCTGGTGGAGAACTTACGATGCAGGAGCCAGTTGAGCTAATATTTGATTCTTTACTGCCTCCTAGAGGAGGGTGGTCGGCTTCCCCAGACTCTGCCTGCCCACCTACACCAACACGCAGGTAAGAGCTCTTCTTGTACAGTAATAATGAAATTTATTAGTGGAAAATCTCGAGTGAAATTTTTGCATTGTTTTTAAGATGTCTCACACAAATACACAAATTCGCAGACAGACAGACAGACAGACAGGCTGCAGGACTGGTCCAGAAATTGGCTCCTGGAGTTCAACCCCACCAAGTGCAAAGTCTAGGGGGCCAGAGACTACAAACCTCACTCAAGGAAAAAGATCTTGGGGTGAGTATAACACCAGGCACATCTCCTGATGCGCACATCAACCAAATAACTGCTGCAGCATACGGGCGCCTGGCAAACCTAAGAACAGCATTCCGACATCTTAATAAGGAATCGTTCAGAACCCTGTACACTGTGTACGTTAGGCCCATACTGGAGTATGCAGCACCAGTTTAGAACTCACACCTAACCAAGCACATAAAGAAACTAGAGAAAGTGCAAAGGTTTGCACTACGAGGAGAGGTTAAGGGAAATCGATTTGACGACACTGGAGGACGGGAGCGATAGGGAGGACATGATAACGATATATAAAATACTGAGAGGAATTGACAAGGTGGACAGAGATGGGACACAGCAACAAGGGGACACAGTTGGAAGTTGAAGACTCAGATGAATCACAGGAATGTTAGGAAGTATTTCTTCAGTCACAGAGTGGTCAGGAAGTGGAATAGCTTGGGAAGTGATGTAGTGGAGGCAGGATCCATTCATAGCTTCAAGAAGAGGTATGATAAGGCTCATGGCGAAGGGAGAGTGACCCAGTAGCGGCCAGTGAATAGGCTGGGCCAGGAGCTATGACTCGACCCCTGCAACCACAACTAGGTGAGTACAACTAGGTGAGTACACACACACACACACGCACACGATACATTACTGTCCTCAAGAAACATTATTTTTAATTTATATTTAATTTTTTAATATACTTCTTTGCAAGTAATTAGCTTGACCGTGTTTTCAAAATTTTTGGAACCATGTCAACAATTTTTTTTAGGTATAGCAATTTTACTATTGTATTCAGAGCTATTAAATAAAATCTGTTTGCTCTTCAAGCCTATCATCCAAAAAAAATCTAGGATAACACATATAACCACCAGTTATACCAAATAAAATAGCTCTACATCAAAAAATTCAAAACATAAATTCCACACAGATCTAGTAAACCTTAAGGGGAATTTTCCCCATATTAATTTTCCATATAAAAAAAATATATGAACATTATAAAAGAATTTCATTTCGCTTTCTGTAAATACTTTATTTACAGTTTAAATAATTCCTGAATGATACACACAATAGATAGCCTTTGAGCCTATTAAAAGCTCCATACTTAATCTGATTGAGAGGACTTGGTCATTACGCTAGACGAGGATATTCTATTAGAACTGAGCAGGAGTCTAATGCTTTGTCCAGTTCGAACAGTAAAAATCTTTTCGAAGCTTAATGATCAGGTCCTTTCAATTAAAATTACTATAGAGATTTAAAAGGATAATAGTCTAGCTTTCCTGGAAATCTGCTTGGAAAAAAAAAATTCAGCCCGCATAATATCATTCATAATGCTTCAGTAAATGTAAGATGTATTAACTCTATATTCTGAAGCTGAGTTCACTTACCGCTCTTACAAATTACTGATACATATAAAGCAAATCAAAGACAAGTTTTTTCACCCTTGACTTGAACATAATTGACGTCATTGTTGAGTTACAGGTATCGCCTTTTGTACTAGGCATAAGAGATTATTTAGTCACACCACCTAAACTAAGCTTCGTCATATGAACTTCCAAGATATATATATATATATATATATATATATATATATATATATATATATATATATATATATATATATATATATATATATATATATAATTTTTTATTAGACAACTGTTGAACATTCATGTGACAGAATGGTTGTAGGTATTCTAAGCAACTGTTGTCTACCAGCCTACCACCTCTATGTATTTAGTGCTAAATCACACGCACAAATGACTAAGGTATGCAGAGATATACCTAACTACGCCAAAGAGCAACACTGACTAGCGAGACAGCTGAGGAAACTCACACACAAGGGGGAGGAGGAGGACCTGACCCACCTTAGCAAGGGAGGGCGAAACAATTTGCATATTGCACGACCTGGTCTTCTTCTGGAATACAATCTTAATAGAAAGTGATTCGATCCTCTTTACGAGACCTCTCAAAGACGGAAGTTAACAGGATTTTCTTCTTCTCTTGGTATTTCGTCGATTAAATGCTCAGTTATAAAATCGATTATTATGTGTAAATCATTAATACAAATTTTACTGGAAAGATTACGTGCTAAAATACATGAGAAATATTTAAATTTCGCAAACGAGGAAATTATCTGAGAGAATGCAGTGGATTTACTTCGCTAATTTAGATTGACTTTGTACATTCGTGACAGTTGCTTTTGTCCGAGGAACTTCAATACTTGAATTGAATTATGCTTTAGCTCATTAAACTTCTTGCACAAACAATCAGCGAGTAATTCATAATGTATGCTCATAGAGCCAATCCTCGATGGTAAGATGAGTTAGTCGCTTAACTTTTCGCTAATTGTCTGCATGTTTACTTTTGGTTTTCTAACTTCCTATTTATACTTGTAGAATTAGAGTTATGTGTGTGTGTGTGTGTGTGTGTGTGTGTGTTGGTGTGAGTGATCTTGTGCACCATAAAACACACAAATCCCCCCTCCCTGCCTCATAACCCCTACTAACTCCCCATGACCCATGTGCAAGGACCAGGAGTTTAGGAACTCGAGAACCATGATTGAAGGGAAGCTGAAAAATGGTACACTGATGCAGATGACATAACAAATAAGATTAATGCATGGAAACAAAACGAATAGTGGAGTCAACCCCAGACATTAAGGCTCTCACAGAGACAAAGCTCATGGAGTTGATAAGAGATGCGATCTTCCCAGCCGGATATCAGATTATGAGGAAAGACGAAGGGAATAGAGGAGATAAAGGACTTGCATTGTTCATCGGAAACCAGAGGAGTTTTGAGGAGATGAGAGGAAGAGATAGAGATGGGGGACACATAACTACATAGACACACTGGAGACCGGGGGCCTCAAGGTGGTGAAAGCAGTGACGTACAACCATTTACTAAACAGCAAGAGACCAAGACAAAAATATGACGAAAACAACAGAGTAATGATGGATACATTGGCTGAGGTGGCCAGAAGTGTCCACATCAGCAGGGCGATGCTGCTGATAATTGGTGACTTGAACCACAGAAAGACTGAGAGAACCTTGAACCTCACACACACACACACACACACACACACACACACACATATATATATATATATATATATATATATATATATATATATATATATATATATATATATATATATATATATATATATACACCACAACATTCCTCAAAATCTCGCTCTGTTTACTTTCACCTTGCAAAATTCGACCTTTCTTGCCTTACGAACATGCAAAACTCATCTGTCATCTGCGTTCCCAGGTCTACAAATCAACTATCATATTTCTTCCACAGTACCAAAGAGCCCAGCAGGGCCAAATATTCTGCAGCTGTCTGTGAATCTTTTGTAATATCAGAAAGCTAGTGTTATCTTGTTTCTCTTTAAATAAACAAAATAACATATTCGTTTATGATACCACAAAAGACCTGAGGGATAAAGCAGCATAAAGATGAGAGAGGGGATGATGATCTTACAGAGATGCATAAACAATTTGAATGTTGCGGGGGAGAGAGAGAGAAAGAGAGAACATAATGACATCAACGAAATAAAGTCAGTTGGCCAAATGAAATCGCTGACCCACAGATGGTTCCAGCTTCATCCTGTTCCCTATTTGCATGTCTCATAACAATAAAAAGGCTTTCAAACACGCTGATGTAGGTAACAGCTCTTAGCTTGTAAATAAAGTTAAGAACCTTAACCTAACCTTGTAAAACCCTGTATAAAATAAAGAGAAAGAGAGAAAGAAAGAAAGAGATAGAGAGAAAGAAAGAAAGAGATAGAGAGACTATGTACACAACCCAGTATGGTACACATATCACATAGTTTCCGACCAATAGGTAAACAAGCCTTGTATCAGACGATTCTTCATAATGATGCAACAACAACAATAATAAAATACGCAGAAAATGACACTAATGCGTAAGTTTTTTTGTTAAGGACTTCTCTGACGTCTATATTTATCTGATAGAAATAACCATTTGCATACTCTTCTTAACTAATGATTTTTCTAAGCAAATTTCTAAACAAATGATATGATTATTATATTCTTAAATATATTATATCACATTTTTAAATATATTATATTGCATTCTTAAAGTATATTGTCATATTCTTAAATATTCTCAATTATTGTCTAATATCGCAAACGCGATATTAGTTAATCAGAACTAAAATTTTTTTTAAATACTACATTTATTACTGTCGTATTCTTGTAATCAGAAATAAATAAATAAATATATATATGTATATATATATATATATATATATATATATATATATATATATATATATATATATATATATATATATATATATATATATATATATATATATATATATATATATTATATATATATATATATATATATATACAATTTATCTAAGAACATAAACACTTATACAAACAGATAACTACAAGAGCAAAAGAAAAAAAAAGAGGACAAATACCAACAAACGTGTAAATAAAAAATGAAAACCAGGCTGAAAAACAGTAGTGCAATTTAATATAACATTCAGCGACACCAGAATTTCTGACCTGGAAATAACAAGGATATTTCGGTGGGTGAGCGAGCTGTAGCCCGTAAGAGATCCAGATCAATTTCTGCCCTGACGAGCATAATACTAAGACCCGTATACATCTTAGCGAGTCCTCCCAACTCTCTCTCTCTCTCTCTCTCTCTCTCTCTCTCTCTCTCTCTCTCTCTCTCTCTCTCTCTCTCTCTCTCTCTCTCTCTCTCTCTCTCTCTCTCCTTACTTATTGATCAGTTTCTTTATTTCTTCCTGCCGTGAGGCCATAAGGTTCATCTTTTAAATCACAATACTTTCAGTTCTCCAACTTTGCTGAGAAAGTGACGTGGGAAGAGAAACTTTCCTTCCTATAAGATGTTTATGGCTAAAAATATTCTCAATTTTAAAATGGAGTTATTGAAAGTACCGTAGACAGAGAACAGACGCTGGATGGATCATCATCGTATATATATATATATATATATATATATATATATATATATATATATATATCGATGATGATGATATATATATATATATATATATATATATATATATATATATATATATATATATATATATATATATATATATATATATATATATATATATATATATATATATATATATATATATATATATATTCTGCGATTAGTAAAACTGGTCAATTAGCAAGAACTCATCTAAAATTAAGTCCTTTCTAAAATTTTCTCTTATACGTTTAAAGATATATTTTTTCATTTATGTTAATGTAAGAATTTTTAATTTTGTACCAAGAGAAACTTTGAAAACCTACCTAACTTTATTACAAGAAGCGCAATTTAATTTAGCCTAACCCAACTAAATATATTTTAGATACGTTAACATTAATTTAATAATAAACAAACACAATGAAATATATTTTTTCGTTTTGTTCAGAATGATTTTGGCGAAATTATTGCATACACAAATTTTCACTTGTCTTATATGGCAAGGTGAGCGTTGCTATTTAAGCCAAAATCGCAAGTTTTACCTAATCGGCACGATATATATATATATATATATATATATATATATATATATATATATATATATATATATATATATATATATATATATATATATATATATATATTCATTTATTCCTCACATATGCCCTAGATTCTGTCTCAGGCATTTAAACAGAAATCACCTGCTGTATTCTTGAGCCATTGATGTTACTTAAGATATAGGATATTATTTTTCACATTTTTTCAGTCATCTGGCCACACTCTGTCCATAACAAATATTTTTTTTTTTAATAAAAAAATCGGTTTTGTGGGAAATATCTGGTGTGTGTGTGTTGGACCTGCTTAGAATGTAATGGCCCAGTAGGCCAACTACAGTTCTCTCTTAGCCATTCATGGAACCACTCCCTTTCATGTTCCAGCATGGGGCCATGTTCCTTTACATCCCAAAATGGGGTCACTCCATTTTGCTGCACACAGTTTCTTCTCCCTATACTCATTTCTCCTTCTCTTATATCTTCCTCCCGCTGCGTAGCTCTAGCCTCCGAGGAATTTCCGCGATAAATCACAAAAACAACTGAAACACTTCACATATTCCACAGAAAAAGAACAAATATTTTGAGTTTTGCTTCAAAGTTTAAGTCAAGTCTTAAGAGTAGATTCCTATTCGCATTCCATATGCAAGACTAAGGAATCCGGCGGACAAGGAAGGATGCACTGGAAATAAAGTGTCTTAGTAACTAGGCTTCCAGCTTCCCGTTGAGATCATTGTTGTCAGTGACTAAGACGATGCCGGGAATGTTGTGGCTCGCAGAGGCGCTCGTGGTACTCCCCAGGAGGGCTCGTGTTCTCCGAGGCGCCCAACAAAGGAGATAAAGAGCCACCAAGTGAATGGAGGAAGCCGCCATAACGGCCCACCATTCCCCTGCTAGCCACTGACGTCCGACTACTGAAGCCGAAGTGAGCAATGGCTTCCATTTCCTGGGTTCTGTGAGGAAATCTCGCTATAATTCAGCAAGCATCGAAGATTGAGGTTAAGTGTGAGATGCAGCGAGTTGCTTAAGCGATGAAGTTGTGCCGGCATAGAGGAAGAATCCCGTTTCTCGCCCTATGTTATTTTATCCTTGACTTGGTCCTCCATGACAGCCTTCTAAGTGAACTAAGTCAACATTTGCAGAACAAGAGCATCGGTATAGGAACCATCTGCCTTGTGTGAACCTCTTTATCTTAGGGACCCCCGATATAAATTTTCCGAGGAACATTTTTCTTTTTCCAGTTTTTTTTTTACTAATACTTTGCCAAGGATATCAATCCAACTTTTGCCATTAAAGTGTCTGGAGTCGTTGGTGGAGAGAGGCGTCACCCCTCACAAGGGCCTGACTCATCCTTTACCCAGCACCCTGACCTACCACCCTCACTCACCCAAACTCACCATCATCATACGTCGGGCAAACCAACCTTACCAATATTGATTACGTTTTTGCATATATATATATATATATATATATATGTGTGTGTGTGTGTGTGTGTGTGTGTGTGTGTGTGTGTGTGTGTGTGTGTGTGTTTGAGTGTGTGTGTGTGTGTGTGTGTGTTGTGTGTGTGTGTGTGTGTGTGTGTGTATATATAATTTGAGATATTGTCTATTACATAACTCATCTCTGCAATTTGTTTGGTTATTGCTGATGGTCAAGATATTGGGTCCCCGGGAACATCAGTTTGAGCATAACTGTCACAAGTGAATTATTTCCCTCACTCTTATCCTCTTCTTCATCGGCTCATGTGTCATTCCTGACGTCGTCTACCTGACCCTTGAGGGCAGAGTGGTGACACTAGTGTTACAAGGAACCATTTATGTGATGTCAGGCGTTGGTAGAAACCATTCATATGACATCAGATGTTGGTAGAAACCATTTATGTGATGTCAGGCGTTTTAAGAAGGCTGTGATGTGACGTTCAATCTTAGCCATGTCCAGTGCTGAGAAGAGCTTTGATATGACATTCATTGACGGCAAAAGACTTTCATGTGGCACCCACTATGAGTAGATGTGTTCAGTGAGATATCTCATTCTGATACGAGGCTTTGAGGTGGCGTCCAGTGTAAGAAAGACGGTTATATAACGCATACTTCTGATGAAAGGCTTTACCGTGATTTCCAGTGCTATTAATGTGATTTCCAATGCTCGTAGAAAGCCTAATTGCGCTGGTGGTGTCCAGTTTATTAAGAATTAACGTGACGTCCCTTGCTAATAGCTGATGCTAATCATGATGCGACGTCCAGTGCTAGTAAGAGTCTTTGATGTGACGCCACTGCTGGAAGAACGCTTAATTATGATGCACTGGACTGGTAAACTGCTTCAAGGTGACTAGTGTTGGTAAGAAACTGAGTTAAGACATTCTGTGTTACCTGGAGAATACCTGGAGAAGGTTTCGGGGGTCAACGTCCCCGCGGTCCGGTCTGAGACCAGGCCTCGTGGTGGATCAGGGACTGATCAACCAGGCTGTTACTGTTGGCTGCACGCAAACTGACGTACGAACCACAGCCCAGCTGGTAGAAAGTTTTATATTGATTCCCAGTGTTTATAGAAAGTTTCATCCAGGATCTTCGCATAGTTGTTTCAATGTGTATTTAGTTCTAAAGACTCCCATCAACACTAAAAATTTTAGATGCTTGAGAGACGCGTGAGACAATTTCATTGAAAGACAGAACCATGATATTCCTTTGAGCATATTTCACCATTTTAAATATATACCCAAGGTGAATGTACTCAAACCTTTCATGGAAAATTTCCCATGCCTTCCACAAGCTACAAAAATATTCGAAATAATTGTGTTCCAAAAAAAAAATCTAAAACAAAGGAAATGTTGATAAAGAGACTACTGGATGTATTTAGCATATACATTTTTCCCAGTGTCTGGACTTTCTCAGATAAGATTGGAAAGTAACTAGCAAAGGAAAGTGAAGTAATATGACCTATTAGATTAGCACAAAAGACCGATGGTGTTTTCTCCATCATTGGTTCTATTAACCAAGTGAACAGAATTCTTCTCCGTAAGCCATCGTTCAAGACACTAAATGCCGGGTGCAAGGTAGTAACCTTCTCCTGTATATATTACTAAATGTAAAGAGACTGTTTCTTTGGGCCACCCTGCTTCGGTGGGAAACGGCCGACGTGTTGAAAGAAAGAAGAAGAAGTAACTAACAATGTTAACTTATGCCTAATTGATGTTCAGACTCGATAACTTCTTTAATATTCTAATTATTGTTAACCAGTGTCGGTAGTGTGCTAAGAATATCTTCTCTGAGGATTGGGCAGTTGTTCTCCAGGCGAAGGAAGAGCTGGAGGAAGCTAAGGAGACAATTCAGCGTCTAAGACAGAAGAGCAAGATTCGTTCATTCCCAGAACAGGGAAGAAGATATCAGCCGCGAGAATGAGAAGTGGGTAAAAGAGAACTGAAGTTGAAGGTGAAGAAAGTAAAAGAAACATCTGTTTACATCCTCACGGACCTGTGCTCGACAGTCTCAACTCAAAGAGTGACAGGTGAGGCAAATGTGAAGTGCAAAGAAAGAATGACAAGGTTGCAATGTATTTGTTCCCGGGAAAGGCATTCTCAGTTGGGGGGGGGGAGGGGGAGAATGTCAACGCGAATCGAGTGTCAGATTTAGCCTGTCAACTTAATTCCTTCGTAACTAGAATTCGTGATGCGAAAAGTCCGGGATATCTCCAGAGTTAAGCTCATTAGTTCAGAATTCGTGTGTTTGAGAGATAGAGAGAGAGAATGTAATGCTGTTGTGAGTGTTGTGATACTGTAGAATCAGTTTGGTTAATTAAGAGAAGTGAAGAATTTGGTCTACTCTACGCACCACAAAATAGGTACTAATTTTGAATTATTAAAACCCATCCCTCGTCGAAAATGCATCTAATCATGATTTTCTGAACAAATCAAGCAATAATGTAACTAGATTCCAATATTGTATTACTACAATGACATTATTTTCGAGTTTTTTAACATTTGCTTGTCAGAAATGCACCGGGTAATGAAAAATGATTCTCAGTCTCGTAAACCCTCAGGTTGTAATTCGATGTTAATTTTAACATGAAATTTCTGATCTTAGACCATGCACACACACACACACACACACACACACCCACACACACACCCACACACCCACACACACCCACTCACACCCACACAACCAAACACACACACACACGTTAGATGTTAGTAAGCCTCTGGTCGAAAGAGTGAAATCTGAGCGCTTGAGAAAGTAAAAAAGTGAGATATATTGCCATCTTGAAAATCAGGAATAAGATGACAAGCAAGTTACTGCCGATTTGTCTGGAGAGATAGTGAAGGTTAGTCACTGCAGACTAGCGAAGGTATTGCAAAACGCTGAAGCCGGAGGAAAACAGTGATATTAGTAGGAAGTAGCGATGGCAGTGCACTGTAGTGAAGCCAGTAGAACGTAGTGAAAGACTGAAAATTAAGTAAATCGCTGATGCTGCGCTAGACGGAGGAGTGTGGAGAGGGTGAGATCAGATCAGGATTAGCATTCGAAGTGGGAAACTCGGTCAGGTGCAGGAGACAAGAGGAACGTCTGAGCTGTGTCAACAAAGGAGGTGTGAAGGTCAGGCACATTATACAGCGTGGAGTGTAAGGTAGGAGGCAGTCAGGGGGCAGCCAGTCAGGGGACAGGCAGTCAGGGGGCAGGCAGTCAGGGGAGAGGCAGTCAGGGGGCAGGCAGTCAGGGGGTAGGCAGTCAGGGGCAGCCAGTCAGGGGGCAGCCAGTCAGGGGGCAGCCAGTCAGGGGGTAGGCAGTCAGGGGAGAGGCAGTCAGGGGACAGGCAGTCAGTCCTCTAACCAGTCGGTCTGGCAGGTATACAATGAATAAGTGAAGGTAGACAGAACCAGAGTTCAGATGACATGAGGGGAAAACGGGAACCAGGAAACACAAATAACCCTCATGTTAGAGGAAAACATTAACACGGTTTCGGTTCATCGCGGAATATTATCAAATGGCATTTGCTCTGAATATTGTGAAACATAGTCACCATATTTTTAGGTTTTACTGCAAACATATTATCTTTTACAGTACCATAAAATGTAAGAAGAATAACATATACGTATATATATACTGGCGCTCCATACTCCAGTATGGGTCTAACGTACACAGTGTACAGGATCCTGAATGATTCTTTATTAAGATGTCGGAATGCTGTTCTTAGGTTTGCTAGGCGCCCATATGCTGCAGCAGTTATTTGGTTGATGTGCGCCTCAGGAGACGTGCCCGGTGTTATACTCACCCCAAGATCCTTTTCCTTGAGTAAGGTTTGTAGTCTCTGGCCCCTAGACTGTACTCCGTCTGCGGTCTTTTTTGCCCTTCCCCAATCTTCATGACTTTGTACTTGGTGGGGTTGAACTCAGGAGCCAGTTTCTGGACCAGGCTTGCAGCCTGTCCAGATCCCTTTGTTGTTCTCCCTGGTCCTCGTCCGATTAAATTCTTCTCATCAACTTCACATCATCTGCAAACAGGGACACCTCTGAATCTATTCCTTCCGTCATGTCGCTCACAAATACCAGGAACATCACCGGTCCTAGGACTGACCCCTGTGGAACCCCGCTCGTCACAGGCACCCACTCTGACACCTCGCCAAGTACCATGACTCGTTGTTGTCGTCCTAACAGGTATTCCATGATCCATTGCAGTGCCTTCCCTGTTACCCCTGCCTGGTCCTCCAGCTTTTGCACTAATCTCTTGTGTGGGACTGTGTCAAACGCCTTCTTACAGTCCAACAAAATGCAATCTACCCACCCCTCTCTCTCTTGTCTTACTGCTGTCAACCTGTCATAGAACTCCAGTAGGTTTGTGACACAGGATTTCCCGTCCCTGAAACCGTGCTGGCTGTCGTTGATAAGCTCATTCCTTTCTAGGTGCTCCATCACCCACCTCCTGATAATCTTTTCCACGACTTTGCATACTATACATGTCAGTGACACTGGTCTGTAGTTTAATGCTTCATGTCTGTCTCCTTTTTTAAAAAATTGGGACTACATTTGCTGTCTTTCATACCTCAGGTAGTCGCCCTTTTTCGATATATGTGTTGAAGATTGTTGTTAGTGGTACACATAGCGTTTCTGCTTCCTCTCTCAGGACCCATGGAGAGATGTTATCCGGCCCCATCGCCATTGATGTATCTAACTCGCTTAGCAGCCTCTTCACTTCTTACTCGGTTGTATTTATTGTGTCCAACAGTTGATGGTGTACCCCACCTCTCCGTCTTTCTGGAGTCCCTTCTGTCTCCTCTGTGAACACTTCTTTAAATCTCATGTTGAGTTCCTCACATACTTCACGGTCGTTTCTTGTGATCTCTCCTCCTCCTTCCTCAGCCTGATTACCTGGTCCTTGACTGTTGTCCTCCTTCTAATGTGTCTGTACAACAGCTGTTTCATATTGTGTGTGTGTGTGTGTGTGTGTGTGTAGAGCAGCATAATAATCATTAATAGAAATGAACTCATGAATGCAAAATAATTAGTTTATCTCAGAGAAGAGAAGTCTCAAACCAGAGCTCTTAGAAAAATGTGTTTATTCAGGAGTGGTGTTATTGCATCTTGGGAATGTAATTTCCCCTCCCGTGAGTAATGGACAGGTCATAAGCAATTTTTGTAACATTATTTTTGTGCGTGTATATGTGTGTGTACTCACATACTCACCAAATTGTGATTGCAGGGTCGAGTCATAGCTCCTGGCCTGTATATGTGTGTTTGTGTTTGTGTGTGTGTGAGTTTCTTTTTCTAACGTCTTGTGCTCTGTCATATCTGCTTTGAATCACAGTCTCCTCATTTAACTCATTCCACTTATTCCCAAGCCTTACGGTGATAGTTTGTCCTAACTTCCCTGTGGCCCGTCTGATTCTCTCTGAAGACCAGAGGTTCAGCTCTTTCTTTTAAGTGATTCTCGTAGATCTTGGTAAATCATTGGTCTTTCTCAAGTTTGTTTGTGTGTTTAACTGTTTGTCAGGTGCAAGTTGATGCTTCAACCTCTGCAACTGATCAGTCATGAGTACTGAACTGCGTCTTGCATGGTTTTGTGTTTCTTTCTGGTGAGTGTGTGGGGGGTAAAAATTTTTTTATCTCTGTAACTAAAATAATAAGTTACAGAGCAATAAATTAAAAACACTTACTCAGAAATGCTAAATTTTGTTCCCTGATGACGACGTGGCTCGGTTGGTAGCACACTTAGCTCACACACTGAGTGTCCGGGGGTCTACCCTCGGTACGGGTGGAAACACTGGGTATGTATCCTTACACCTGCTGCCCCCGTTCACCTAGCAGTAAGTAGGTACCTGAGTGTTAGTCGACTGGTGTGGGTGGCATCCTGGGGGATGCCACCCACCTCATAAGCTGAGGTAGAATAACAGCTCTTAGCTTATAAAACTAATTTGTGTACAAAAAAAAAACATGACTCCAGATCCAAGCAAGTGATGACTCGTCAGAACCCTCCCTCCCTCCCCCGCATTATGAATGGCCAAAATCTGCTTTCCTCTGAAAAGGAAAATATGAAATATGACTGAAGTGTACAAATGTAAAAGAGGAATAAATAAATAAGATATATACAACGTGTTGAAAATACGCATCCAAGACCGGACAGCAATATATTCATGTCGGAGAAATTTAGATTTAGAAAGGTTATTGGGAAGTACTGGTTTGGCAATACAGTTGTAGATGAGTGGAACAAACTCCCAGGTAAGAATAATAATAATAAAAATAAGAAGCTTCATTTCTACATGTACATGTACAAGGTATACAGGCCTAGCTGACATCAGTGACATACTACTATACAGACATCCCCTTCTTATGCAGAGCATTTCGGGCAAATTAGGTTAATTTTGTCCCCAGGATGCGACCCACACAAGTCGACTAACACCCAAATATATTTTATTGATAGGTGAACAAGGAGAGCAGGGGATCGACCCCCGGACCTCAGAGTGTGAGCTGAGTGGGCTAGCAATAGAGCTAAGGGTAACTTTAAATATAGCTTTATATATAGGTTAGCCGGGTACATGAGTGTGTATTAGTAATTGTAAATTGGACCTGCCTAGCATGAGCCAGTAGGCCAACTCCAGCGTTCTTTCGTTCTTAGGTCTGTATAAGCCTAATAAATACCTGGCTGCGTGAGTAGCCATCCTTACCTTCAGCGGACGGAGAATCAAGCCTCCAAACCCCTACCACTAAATTACCAACGCCGGTTTGGCGATCCACATATAGTTTTTTTAATATAATAAACTTAGCAAGAACGTTTTAAAACTCTATTTGTTGAAAATAATCAATAATAAGCGTACGTCTGAAATTAAGATAATTCGTAGAGGGGCAGCAAAGTGCTTGGCAGCTCATCGGGAAGCACGCGAACGCCGCCTTAATGAGCACTGTTACAGGTAGTAATAGGTTGTTATGGATGGCTGTTTACCTGTCAGGTAATTAGAATAACGCTCGTTCCTTGTCTTAATGGCTATTTTTCTCCCCAACTTTGGACTTTACCTGCTGTGCTGAAGGGTTAGTGCCCAGCCCCCCTGATGCTGGGTGTGGGAGTACCCATGCCTTTTGTGGGTTGGAACATGGGTGTTGGTGTGGGTGTTGGTGTGGGTGCTAATGAGGGTGTTAGCCTTGGTGTGGGTATTGGTGTGGGTGTTGGTGTGGGTATTGGTATGGGTGCTGGTGTGGGTGTTGGTGTGGGTGTTGATGTGGGTGTTGGTGTGAGTATTGGTGTAGGTGTTGGTGTGGGTATTGGTGTGGTTGTTAGTGTGGGTGTTGGTGTCGGTGTGGGTTTTGGTGTGGGTATTGGTGTGGGTGTTGGTGTGGGTATTGGTGTGGGTATTGGTGTGGGTGCTAGTGTGGGTGTTGGTGTCGGTGTGGGTGTTGGTGTGGGTGTTGGTGTGGGTGTTGGTGTGGGTGTTGGTGTGGGTATTGGTATGGGTGTTAGTATGGGTGATAGTGTGGATATTGTGTGGGTGCTAGTGTTGGTGTGGGTGTCAGTGTGGATATTGTGTGGGTGCTAGTGTTGGTGTGGATATTGTGTTGGTGCTAGTATTGGTGTTGGTGTTTGTATTGGTGTCGGTGAAAGTGTGGGTGTAAACATGGGTGACGTTGTGGATTCTTGTAAGGATGTTGATGTTGGTATCGGTGATGCTGGTGAGTGTTGGTGATGCTGGTGAGAGTGTTGGTGCTGGTGTGGATATTGGTACTAGTGCCGGATTTTAGTGCTGGTGTGGGTGGGTGTGAGGGGATGAGAGAGTATGGATAAACGTTGGTGTGGACGCCAATGTTGGTTGTAGGTGTTGGTAAAACTTACTGTAGGTGATTACACACCTAATGAACTATACGAATACCGTATGGAAATCAACATCCCTAATAACTCTCTACTGTATAGAGAACTTTGCTTATATATTTTCATTGTGATGCAAAACCCAGCTGCTTAACTACTGGACAGGTCGTCGTCTGACTAAGACCCACGTCATGTAACACTGTTGTTTTCTGACGCATGAATCCCCACTTACTCGGCTGGATTAACCTAGCTAGGTTTCCTGGGGGTGGACCTAATATCGCAGCGCCGTGAATGCAATACCAGCAATTACTTTTCCTGATTTCTGACCTCTTGGGCTCTGTCATGCCTCTTTCTGAAACTACGTATGAAGTCTGTGTATGATGATTTTTATTTTCAAAGCACATATACACATACCTTTTTATACATATACATATAAATAAGATTTTTGAAGTCCCTTGTTCACTTTATAGTAAAGTTAATATTAAAAAAAAATATTTAACTGCGCTTAGTAATATAAAACCTCTAAATCAGATATTCAGAAGAGATATTCATAACTGAAAGACATTTTTACGTTTATAGTAATGGTGCAGTGACATTAAGGGGCGCTTGTGGCACTGCAAGGCATGCCAGTCATGTGTCACTGCCTGGCATACATGGCACTGCTGACTATCGTGCTGAGATGCGCATTCTCCTTCTCTAATTGGCATGTTGCTGAAGTCACACGTCAGCAACATAGTCTGAGAGACTTTCGACGTAAATGCGAATTTAGATAAATATTGAAAAAAAAAAAATACATAGGATTTAGAATTAGAAGCATGAGAATGTAAACACTGAGGAGGATGGTAAAAGGGTTATATTGATTTATCAAAATTAATTATTAATAATAATAATAATAATAATAATAATAATAATAATAATAATAATAATAATAATAATCTTAATAATAATAATAATCTTTATTTCTACTAGTACATGACACAACATATACAGATCTAGCTGACATCACTGATATACTGTATATAAAATCTCTTGTTATGCATAGCAATTCGAGCAAATTAAGTTAATTTTGTCTCCAGGATGCGACCCACACCAGTCGGCTAACACCCAGGTACCTACTTGCTGCTAGGTGAACAGTGACAGCAGGTGTCTTCAAGAAACACGCCCCAATATTTCCACCCGTACCAGGTGAAAACATTGGGGCGAGAACAAGATAACTATCATTCATTGACATACTTTATCATACAGGACGGATTTCATACATAAGGCAGAGTAATGAACTGAGTTAGCCTGACACGGGGCACTTCAGTAGGACAATTAATTATTTTATTCAAAGGAAAGCGCTAAGCGCGTTGGGGTCACAGAGCTACTCTGGAGTAGGCGGTAATTAAGTCTGGTCTTAGCGAGAGATGGGATGCTTAATTTTCTTGGACTATGAGCACTGGAGGACCTTCATTTTTGGGGCCCCGAAGCTTGAACTCTTATGAAGAGGGCCCCTTCGCAACCCCTTCTCATACAGTAGACCCAAAATTTTTAAGCAATGTTAACTAAAGTCTCTTCTGGGGCCCCTACGGGATTATGGGCCCTGAAGCTTAAGCTTTACTAGCTTCATAGTAGATCCGTCCCTGACCATGAACTCTTCTCTAGCGTCAAGGCACCTCCAGTTCATGGACCAAGGCGATGAAAATATCGCCAAGTATTCTTCCATTTTGGGTTCAGCAGCTGACGTTAGTCTTACGCGGTCATCATTCTTTGGGTTTGCATCAAGAGGAAGAAAGTATTGAGGGTGAGCCATTTGCACCTGCCTAGATCTTGGAAATCTAAGACGACTAAGAGCCGTGTGCTGGGCACCTGGAGGACGGTTCAGTACCGTCGCTGGAGGGAGAGGAGAGAGAAAAATGGCCATCCACCCCTTCATGCAATCTCAGCTGAAGGTAAATATTTGAATACTGGTGAAGGACAGGAGTATGTAGTTGATTTCACACACGCAGATATGAGTGAAGTCACAGGCAAGCACACACACACACACACACACACACACACACACATACACACACACACACACACACACACACACACACACACAGGGATCTGGACAGGCTGCAAGCCTGGTCCAGCGATTGGCTCTTGGAGTTCAACCCCACCAAGTGCAAAGTCATGAAGATTGGGGAAGGGCAAAGAAGACCGCAGACAGAGTACAGTCTAAGGGGACAGAGACTACAAACCTCACTCTAGGAAAAAGATCTTGGGGTGAGTATAACACCAGGCACATCTCCTGAGGCGCACATCAACCAAATCACTGCTGCAGCATACGGGCGCCTGGCAAACCTAAGAACAGCATTCCGACATCTTAATAAGGAAACGTTCAGGACCCTGTACACTGTGTACGTTAGACCCATATTGGAGTATGCAGCACCAGTTTGGAACCCACGCCTAGCCAAGCACGTAAAGAAGCTAGAGAAAGTGCAAAGGTTTGCAACAAGACTAGTCCCGGAGCTAAGGGGTATGTCCTACGAGGAGAGGTTAAGGGAAATCGACCTGACGACACTGGAGGACAGGAGAGATAGGGGGGACATGATAACGACATTTAAAATACTGAGAGGAATTGACTAGGTGGACAGAGACAGAATGTTCCAGAGATGGGACACAGCAACTAGGGGGCACAATTGGAAGTTGAAGACTCAGATGAATCACAGGGATGTTAGGAAGTATTTCTTCAGTCACAGAGTTGTCAGGAAGTGGAATAGTTTGGGAAGTGATGTAGTGGAGGCAGGATCCATGCATAGCTTTAAGATGCGTTAGCCACTGGGCCAGGTGGCTCACCGAGCAGGATACAGGTTACCAGGAAATTAGTTTTCAAAAAGTCTGAAGAAACCTGGGTTCATTACCCCAAATTGGGTAAAAAATAAAATCTCGGGGGTAACGAAAGCTTAATTAGACATATAAATGAAACTGCACAAAAAATTATTATTTAATAAGCGAGGCAAATTATGAAAGTTGTATTTTTTCAAACAACTTTTTGTTAGTTTATTAATAAAATTAGATATCTATTTCCACTCTCATTAACTTAAAAACAAAGTACAAAAATCGGTTGAACTCCAAAGACATCAAAAAACCCTGATTTTGATGGTGTTGTATCAAAAATGAAACATTTCTCTAAGACCTGAAATGAAAATGTTTTCAATGAAATTCTTTAGTTCCGTAATGAGATTTTTATTAAATTTGTCTGTTACTAATTTGTGTTTTATTTTTAAAGTTGCTTTATCGCGTATAATACATACTTTTCAGATGTATGATTGTATTCTCCATATCAATGGATTCAATAAACTATTTTGAATCTGAATGCTCCTTGTGTTTTCCAGATTCAGTGGACTTTCACGTCTAGCGTGTAATTTTGCTGTACACAAATTTGTTTTGGGGTAATACCCAAAACAATAAATCGCCGACCTCTGGGTTAGGCCCACCCAGAAGGTCACAGTCGCCAGGAAGTCAGCCATCACAAAGGCTCGAGACATGACAAGGGTCACCAAGCAGGTCACTGGTGGCCAGGAAGTCAGCCATCACAAAGGCTCGGGACATGACAAGGGTCACCAAGCAGGTCACTGGTCACCAGGAAGTCAGCCATCACAAAGAACAGACACAAATTGATCGTGTCGTGCCAAGGTTCACTCACACTCTCAGGTAACTTCAGATTACGACCCTCGTGACATACCTGTGAATCATTAAAGTTGTCCCCTGGCGACCATATCTGTCCAACGTATGGGCATGAAGTATACCCGCCCGGAATGTATACATCCGATTACCCATTATCATATACCCCTAGATTATTTATGGGGTCGATATAAATATTGGGGGAGAGTGGGGTACATATGTGGAGGACGTTAGTGGCAAATGCGTATTTTCAATGTGTGGATGAGGGCGTGAGTGCAAGGGTGGAGGTACTTGTAGGAGTTGGTAGGTGAATTAGCTAGCAGCTGGAGTGAGAGAGACAGACAGAGAGAGACAGACAGACAGATAGACAGAGACACGGCACCAAATAACATCACCACAACCACAACATACACTCAACATATCAACATCAACACCACCACAACAGCATCCACACAAATCCTAACCACAACAGCATCACGCAATTCATTGTGCCCCCCCCCCACACACACAATATAGTGCCTCCAGAACCTCAATATTCACCACGCCGCCACTGCACCACAATACAACATACATCAACCTGCCACCACACAATACAATGTGCATTACCCGGCCTCTGTGATGACACAGAACCAGGCCAACCTGGACTATACACCAAGGCAGTATATGCCACTCAGAATATTTCTGTTATGCTTTTTATGACGACCCAATTAATGGACATTTCAGCTTATTATTAAGCTGCCGTAAGTAAATAGCCAAAGCTAAAGAGTTTCCAATAACATATTTAGACGTGAATACAAATAAAAAAAAAAGATAATTTTTTTGAAGAGAGAAATAACGAAGTAAGAATTTGATAAATAATAATAATAATAATAATAATAATAATAATTAATACTGCTGCTGCTGCTACTACTACTACTACTAATAATAATAATATTATTATTATTATTTTTATTCTTCTTCTTCACAGGAAACCGTATTCACGGGTTATGAAAAACGATATATATATATATATATATATATATATATATATATATATATATATATATATATATATATATATATATATATATATATATATATATATATATATATATATATATATATATATATAGTATATATGTGTGTGTGTGTACAGTGATTAATAGAATAATTTAGTGCAACTCGCTATACTCCTATAATCCAGAGGAAATAATTCCTTCTACTAATTAGGGTCGCAGCTCAGGATATGCCGGTGTACCTCGTAGAAATGGTCAGGGAACAATTATCTGGACCTTAAGCTGACCTGGCTCGCAGCGCTCAATATACGGGACCCTTTACTGACTCGACTGTCCACATATAATATTATTATTATTGTGATAACAACACACTGTGTGAGGAAACCTTTATTTATAGTCTACGTTTCGCTGGGAGTAGACCTCCGTCGAGCTCTCCTTAGATCGAAACATCATCCCCACGCAGGGTCTTTTTTTCTAACATATTCTTTGGCAAATCTTGGAAATCAGCAGCAGCATCATTGCACTATAATAATTTTAATGTTTCGACTCACGGTGATCTAAACACAAGTGTCTCTCCAACCTTAATTACAAGCGTGTGGGAAATTTGAAAAATTAAAAAAATCTGATGTAAAAATCGAATGCAAAAAAAAAAAAAACTGAAAAAATCCTTGACTCAGTGTTTATGTTGCACTCGGGTATATTCTAGCCATTCTCTGGCAAGTAACGTACTCTCTGAACTCTTCTTAAAATTGAAATTCAATTGGGCTACGCGGTTACCTGATTGGATGGACGGAAGGGTGAAAGCAGGTTGGATGACTTCCTAGCTGGTTGGCTGATTTACTGGTTAGTTGACTGGCCTACATGCTGATTGGCTGGAAGGCTTTGTGTTGGCTGGTTGACTGGCTGACTGGCTAGCTACGTGGCTTTCCGGTTAGCTAGCTTTCTATTTACCTGATTGGCTGGCTGACTAACTGACTAAATAGCTTACTGAGTGAATGACTTGTTGGTTGAATAGATTACTGATTGAATGGCTTACTGGCTTACCGGTTGGGTGGCTTATTGGTTGACTGGCTGAGTGGTTGGCTACCTGGCTGGCTAGGAGAATACATAGCTCACACTGTACAAGGTATTGGGAAGGTGACAGGCACCTTGTCAGGACAGACTTAATGACTGGGAGAAGGAGAGTGAATAGTGAGGCAATATATGTAGCGTGAGACACAGCTGTGTGGAGGAGAGGTGCTACTATATTGTGTGTGTGTGTGTGTGTGTGTGGTGTGGGTGTGTGTGTGTGTGAGTGTGTGTGGTGTGGGTGTGTGTGTGTGTGTGTGTGTGTGGTGAGTGTGTGTGTGGTGTGGGTGTGTGTGTGTGTGTGTGTGTGGTGTGTGTGTGTGTGTGTGTGTGTGTGTGTGTGTGTGTGTGGTGTGGTGTGTGTGTGTGTGTGTGTGTGGTGTGGGTGTGTGTGTGTGTGTGGTGTGGGTGTGTGTGTGTGTGTGGTGTGTGTGTGTGGTGTGGGTGGTGTGTGTGTGTGTGTGTGGTGGTGTGTGTGTGTGTGTGTGTGTGTGTGTGTGTGTGTGTGTGTGTGTACTCACCTAATTGTGGTTGCAGGGGTCGAGACTCAGCTCCTGGCCCCGCCTCTTCGCTGTCTGCTACTGGGTCTCTGCTCTCCCTGCTCCATGAGCTTTATCATACCTTGTCTTAAAACTATGTATGGTTCCTGTGTGTGTGTGTGTGTGTGTGTGTGTGTGTGTGGGTTATTCGCCTGATATTGTGAGAGATATTTCTTTTTTTTTAATTTCTCCTATCGTTTTATATACAATGAAATATTTTTTTTTCTTTAGGTTCAGAATGATTTTTGCGAAATTATTGCATACACAAATTTTCGCTTGCCTTATTCGGCAAGAAGAGCGTTGCTATTTAAGCAAAAATCGAAAGTTTTACCCATTCGGCACGACACATATATATATATATATATATCACTAAAAATTAGAGGACATCACTAACCTTCCTAGTATTCTAACTGGCGACAAAAGAAGCAATGCTGGCAATCCCAGACTGCTGTTCGAATCTTGATCACTCCATTGAAATATATAATCATAATGTGACATGATATACCTTTACCTTTGAAGAGTTTCGAGAGTTTCTCTACTCTCTGAGCCCGGCCACGGGCCAGGCTCGTCTGGTGTTTGCCTGGTCAACCAGTGCTGCTGGAGGCCCGCTGCCCCACATATCCATCACAGCCTGGTTGATCTGGCACCTGGTGAAGATACTTGTCCAGTTTCCTCTTGAAGGCTTCTACACTGGTTCCAGCCGTGTTTCGGATATCTTCTTGTAAGACGTTGAATAGTCTGGGACCCCGGATGTTGAAACAATGATCCCTTATTGTCCCCACCGCACCCCTGCTCCTCACTGGATTTATTTTACACTTCCTCCCATATCTCTCACTCCAGTATATTGTTATGGCAGTGTGCAGATTTGGGACCAGGCCCTCGAGTACTTTCCAGGTATATATTATCATGTATCTCTCTCTTCTCCGCTCCAATGAGTACATGTTCAAGACTTGAAGGCATTCCCAATAATTTAGATGTTTCACTGGCTCAATGTGAGCCGTAAACGATCTCTGCATTTGTTCCAGCTCTGCTATTTCTCCTGCCCTGAACGGGGCCGTCAGCACTGAGCAATATTCTAAGTGAGGGAGCACTAGCGATTTGAAGAGTGTCACCATCGGCATTATTTCCCTTGTTTTGAAAGTTCTCAATACCCACCCCGTCATCTTCCTGGCTGTTGTGATCTTTGTCTTGTTATGGTCTTTAAAAGAAAGATCAGCAGACATAATTATTCCCAAGTCCTTTACGTGTTCCTGTCGTTCTATTTGGTGACCATCTTGAGTTTTGTATATAGTGTTCCTTTTGAGTTCTTCATTCTTTCCATACCTATGCAGCTGGAACTTATCACCATTGAACGTCATGTTGTTCCCCACTGCCCACTGTAAAAGAGCTTACGTTACACCTGAAGCACCTTTATGATTAACAGTTACCTTTGTAAAGGCCTATTACGAACACAAGTGTAATCTAGTGGCCTACACACCTGGCTGTAGCACGATAACCACATAGGAACGAGCTAAAAGGCTGCAGATAAAGTAAATACTTATATTTCCTTCACCAAACAGCAAGCAGGTATGTGCAATATATACAGTGGATATGTACAATAAGGCAAATCCAAGCAAGAGACACGGTGACAATCTTTGCGACCAGACTTGGAGGTAAATCTGCCAAGGTTGATTTACGAGTGTACCACATCGCTTCTCAACTTTGGCGGGTTTCCTTGTCATTGGCTGGTTGAACCAAGGTACTAGCATAACGATGAGGTGGCCTCTACTCGTTATACTCCTAGCGTCTGGTTTGCTAGTCGGGAGGGCATGCCTATATGGGTGTGTAACATACTCTTAACATGCCACAAGGCCACAGATTAAGTGAGAGCGCCTGAGAAAGCTTATATTAATACGAAGGTCTCACGAACATTTGTAAGTCAGAGCTGACAATAACACTTTTTAAAACCATTGAATTTTGTCTTTCTATTTTATGTTTGTTGTCAGTCTTGGTTCCTCTACACTACTTCTGGCAGCTCCCTGAAGGTGGGATTCAATAAATTCTCTGACCAAAATCCAGGCCAAAACTTGTTTTAATCCTTCCTCTGGATCCCTTAATATCTTGGAAGTAGAGGGCTCTCTTGGGTCTGTTTATGCTCTTGCCAAGAGATTAGTAGTTGAGCTGACGAGTCTCTCAGTGGTGGTGGTGGTTGTAGGGATGGTGGTGGTGGTTGTAGGGGTAGTTATGGCGGTTGTAGGAATGGTGGTGGTGGTTGTAGGGGTAGTTATGGCGGTTGTTGGAATGTTGGTGGTGGTTGTAGGGGTGGTTATGGCGATTGTAGGGATGGTGGTGGTGGCGGTTGTAGAGATTGTGGTGGTGTCTATAGGGATGGTGATGGTGGTGTTCAGATTTTCTGTGTGAGTTGTTTTTAAACAATCAGTCTTTTAGCCTTTTGTTTTTGGATTAAAGGTGGTCAGTCCTTTATCCTAAAGCAGAGGCATTAGGCCAGAGACGCCACATATATATAGATACTGATTATAATTATAATCTTAATTTTTAGAGTGGTGGACCCTAAGCCAGCGGAAGGCCTCGGTCAGATGACCAAAAGCTCCAGTGGCGGGTCATCGTAAGACCAAGACCCGCCTCGGGAAGCACAGAGATGCCACCTCCAGCTGCTACACCCGCTTCTAGCTTCAGTGTATGTCTTTGGCCTATTGCCTTTGCTTTGGTCTAAAGAAATGACCACCAATAGAAATAAGTCACTTTATTAGATTTTTTTTTGGGTTATCCTAGGTATTTTACACAGGACAAGTGTTTCCTGACGCGGGACTTAGTCATATGATGACCCGCAGCGGGAGATTTTGGTCATCTGACCGAGGCCTTCCGCTGGCTTACCCATCCACCCTATTGTATGATAATTGTACTTATGTGTACCTGTGCCTAAATAAACTTACTCTTTCTATCAGGGTTGAAGGGCCTATTTTATCTGGGACGAGGGCAAGATGATGGGAATAGTCTAATATACCGCCTATCCTTGCTCATCTATTAGTAAATAGAAATCCTTAATTGAAATAAGCCGAAGAGATTAGTTTTCTTGGTTTATCCCATGGTGGGATTATCCTAAGTTCCTAGCCTTTCGGGTTAATAATCCGAATAAAATATTCGCCATCTCTCCTGAGTCTTGAACACTATGTGCTTAATTGTCCACTTATTGAGGAATATAGAGACAGACAGTATAATAACTTATGTGACATATCAAGATATCTTATTAACGAAAATAAGATACCAGATATACAAAGCAAATTTCCTAAATTTACTTGTAACAGATAAGTGAACTGTAGATATAAATCCAAATGTACACCTGTTAACCCTTTCGGGGCCTAGTTCCTAGCCCTTTTGTGTATCTGTACATCAACTCAAGACTCTTCTTAAAAACCACTTACCCACCCAAAACTAAATACATAGTACATAACCTTACCTACAAAACTAAATACATAGTACTTAACCTTACCTACAAAACTAAATACACAGTACATAACCTTACCTACAAAACTAAATACATAGTACTTAACCTTACCTACAAAACTAAATACATAGTACTTAACCTTACCTACAAAACTAAATACACAGTACATAACCTTACCTACAAAGATAAAAAATCACTTTGCAATGCCGCAAAACATGCCCACAGAACAATAAATTCTCATATTTAACCAATTTCAAATGTTGAATAACTTATAGTTCATAATTGTCTCTGATCTGATTTGACAAATTGTAATAGTACATATAGTAAATTAATTATTTTGTTCTATCATAAAACTGTAATGCTTCAAAATTGTAATGTTCAAATTTCATTGATTAAATACTCAATTGTTTACTGTAAATCTTACCATTTAATCTGTTATAAACTAAGTAATCTTAAATTAATGTTAAGTTTGCCCATAATGCTCTGCATACAAGGGGCTTTTGGCATGTACACCCCATGACTATAATACCTAGTACAACTTTGTATCATGTCCAAATAAACTATTCTATTCTATTCTATCCATATGCTCTTGCGCTACCGTCCACAGGATGTATATGGGGTGCACATTAAACTAGCCACTTACGTTGGCAAAACCTAAAATCTAATATAATCCTGAGCTACTAGTACTACTACTACCACTAGTAATAATAATAATAAGAATAATAATTGTCCTCTTCCCATGATACAGTGAATTATTATAATAAGTAACTTTATATCTAGGCCTCCCAAATAATTTTAATTTTCACATTGATTTCTTTCAGTAAATATTGTAGAAATGAACCAATAATAGCCCAATGAAGTCAAAAAATGTAATTGATTTATTATTCTTCAGAATACGGACAATATGTACAAAGGTCCAAACTCGTATCTAATTCTTCAGGACACGGACAATATGTACAGAGGTCCAAACTCGTATCTAATTCTTAAGGACACGGACAGTATGTACAAAGGTCCAAACTCATATCTACCCATTATATTCAGGGCAATCAGAATCGTCACGCTAAATAAACATCTAGCAAACCAAACTGTGTTATAAAATAGTTACCCTAGAACATCACAGAGAACCGTCAGCAGTAGGTCACAGAGAAAACTGTACGAAGGCTAGACTATAGTTTGGTAAATGTAGAGATCGCCCTTGTCCCACTCTCTCCTGAGGTGGGACACTGAACAAGTTCAAGGTATGCAGGTCATGTTTCTGTCGCTAAGCCAATCTGAATACTATATGAACACCTCTGAGCTTATAGCTAAATATTTTCTGATGTTAAGGAATGATGTCCTTAACATCAGCCCTCAAAATACCCCAATAATAATAATAATAATAATAATAATAATAATAATAATAATAATAATAATAATAATAATAATAATAATAATAATAATAATAATAATAATAATAATAATAATAATAATAATAATAGCTCGATTGCTAGCGCACTCCACTCACACACTGAGGTTCGGGGTTCGATCCCAGGACCTCCTTAAGGCACCTGCTCTCCATGTTCACTTATCAGTAAAATAGGTACCTGGGTGTTAATCGACTGGTGTGTGTATTGTCATAATTTGCCCGAAATGCTCTGCATAACAAGGGGCTTTCTATATAGTAGTATGTCATTGATGTTAGCTAGCCTTGTATACCATGTACATGCTCTTGTAGAAATAAAGATTATACATAATTATAATAATAATGCAGCTTCGAGACAGGTTCTCTTTCAACCTGAAGCCCACCTCTAAGCCCTCTTATATAGAAATTCTGGAGTTTTTCCTGGGTGTGCCTAATACTGTATTTGGATCAGATAAATGGAGGTAAATCATCACTTAGGTCTGTTGCATAATTTTAAACTTTTGCGATGGTTACATAGAGTACATCGTGTAGAACTCAGGAGATCCCAAGAATGGCAACACTGCGACGTATTTCAGTGCGTCCATGGTGCTATATAATTTCATACTTATATTCTACATAGGCATATATATATATATACACGCCGTCTTGGTGAAGTCAGGGATTACATTGGTTGCTTCTACCCAAAATAACTGAGTAAGGTGTAGAGTGGTGTTAGACGCCTCTTGGTACCATTCCACCATGCTCTAACTCTGAGTTACACTATCCCCAAGTATTTTGTCTTCTGTACTCATTTGTCTATGATTATTTCCTTGGTGCTTCTCCAAGTGAAGACTTGGCATATTAATAACATGATGTACAGCTACTGTTAATGTCGTTAAATTCTTTTACAATAATGGTCTTGAGAGTAGACACGTATTATCTTATTTAACTAATGATATAAAAAATGTGATTTTCATTGGAGCCGTTTCTCAATGCATTTTTTTCTCCAGTCTTGGTATGACTACGTCCTCATCCTCATCCTCTGATTTCTTGTTATATATATATATATATATATATATATATATATATATATATATATATATATACATATATAGTATATATATGTATATATATACATATATATACTATATATATATGTATATATATATATACATATATATACTATATATATGATATATATATATATATATATATATATATATATATATATATATATATATATATATATATATATATATATATATATATATATATATATATATATATATATATATATATATATATATATATATATATATATATATATATATATATATATATATATATATATATATTATATATATATATATATATATATATATATATATATATATATATATATATATATATATATATATATATATATATATATATATATATATATATATATATATATATATATATATATATATATATATATATATATATATATATATATATATATATATATATATATATATATATATATATATATATATATATATATATATATATATATATATATATATATATAAACCATTGTAGTCCAGCGCATCAAGAGTGCGCTTACGTCATTATTTGGACAAGCGCCAAGGTGATTGTCGTAGATGATTACAGATTCAGGAAAAATTGTCCTTGAGGCGGTTGGCCTTAGGAAATTCTACTTGCAACTCACAGTCTCTCAATTACACCCCCCTTAACTGCACTCCCTTTCAGTTATACTCCCCTCAACCCCGCTCCCTCTCACTAATACTCTCCTCAGTCCCACTCCCTGCCTCCTCTTAATTACAGCCCTTTCAACCCCACTCTCTATCAATTATACTATTTCAAAGCCCATTGTCACTCAGTAGCATTCCCCTCTCAACCCCCACTTCCTCTCTGTACCACACCCCCAAACTTCCACTTCCTCTGACCACCACCACCCACCCAACTCCACTCCCTCTTAGTCCCTCATATACCACTCACACTCCCTCTTAGCTCCTCTGACCCCACCCACACTCCCTCTTAGTCTTACTAAAATCACTCTAATTCCTCTTAATATCTTAATATCACGCACCGACACTTCTTTGGATCTACTTATGAAACTAAGACAAGGGAGAGAGCATTGGTTAGCTCTCAAAACTTAAACCAGAAGTAAATATAATAATTTAATATCAGTAGGAGGATTATAGGAGACATATATAATGATCTTATTGATAAAATAATGAAAATGGGAAATAAAACCTGAGAGCTTTCATTTGGTTACTCGCATGTCTTAGTTATTCTCCTGAAGATATGTGTAAGTACATTAAAGTACTTGGAGGTTTTATTTCCTATTTTCCCTGTGGTATTTTTTTTCATATTTGCAGTTCCGCGTTTTATTGTGGTTATGTTAGGTAAGGTTCGTCAGGAAACAGGACAAGTGTTTCCTGACGCGGGTCTTAGTCGGATGAGTTTTTTGGTCGTCTGGCCGAGGCCTTCGACTGGCTTACCGGTTCGCCCCTTAAAAATTATGGTTATAGTTATAACCATATAGTTATTACTGTAATTTCTTCCACATTGCTAAAATAATATACGTGAGAGTTCCTCGAGTCCTTTTTTTGGAAAAGAGAGATACAGATGTTCCACTTTGAGATGTCATCAATATAAATATTAACTAAGTTTAATCTGGGAGTTATATTCGTGGGACTCATTAAGCGTCAAACAATTCCATGAACACATCATCAATATTTGCGTATAATGGATCCCACAAAGCACAATTATAGGTTTGCCTGTTAAAACCATTGCTAGCTGAAATAGCATTGTCAGTAGTAATATTCAGTTCAATTTTTTTTTCAGTCTGGGGATTCGATCTCCGGACTGAAATGTCTTGAATGGTATTGGCTCCCATCCCCTATTCACTAGCCACTGCATGACCACTCATGGTTTAGCGCTCCCTTCACAAATATTGAATTAATAACCTGCCTGAAAAGGATGATGTATAAATAACGTAGTGAGATGTATATATATATATATATATATATATATATATATATATATATATATATATATATATATATCTTTATTTACTACAAGTACAAGGTATACAGGCCTAGCTGACATCAGTGACATACTACTATATAGAAAGTCCCTTGTTATGCTGAGCATTTCGGGCAGATTAGGTCAGTGTCCCAGGATGCGACTCACACCAGTCGACTAACACCCAGGTACCCATTTTACTGATGGGGAACATAGACAACAGGTGTAAAGAAACACGCCCAATGTTTCTGCCCTGGCTGGGAATCGAACCCAGGCCCTCGCCGTGTGAAGCGAGAGCTTTAGCCACCAGACCAGACTTTCTTCTTTCAACACGTCGGCCGTTTCCCACCGAGGCAGGGTGGCCACCGAGGCAGGGTGGCCCAAAAGGAAAAACGAAAGTTTCTCCTTTTACATTTAGTAATATATACAGGACAAGTGGTTACTAGCCCCTTGCTCCCGGCATTTTAGTCGCCTCTTACGACACGCATGGCTTACGGAGGAAGAATTCTATTCCAC
Source organism: Cherax destructor (assembly GCA_009830355.1). NCBI lineage: Eukaryota > Metazoa > Arthropoda > Malacostraca > Decapoda > Parastacidae > Cherax > Cherax destructor. The sequence continues at coordinate 135,048 of WNWK01001675.1, read as the reverse complement.
TTCCCCATGAGGATAAGAGGAAATAAGAACAAGAACTAGTAAAAAATTAAAAGAAAACCCAGAGGGGTGAGTATATATATGCTTGTACATGAATGTGTAGTGTGACCTAAGTGTAAGTAGAATAAGCAAGATGTACCTGAAATCTTGCATGTTTATGAGACAGAAAAAAGACACCAGCAATCCTACCATCATGTAAAACAATTACAGGCTTTCGTTTTACACTCACTTGGCAGGACGGTAGTACCTCCCTGGACAGTTGCTGTCTACCAACCTACTACCGAATAGGTAAAACTTTCGATTTTGGCTTAAATAGGAACGCTCTTCTTGCCGAATAAGGTAAGCGAAAATTTGTGTATGCAATAATTTTGCAAAAATCATTCTGAACCTAACGAAAAAAATATATTTCATTGTGTTTGTTTATTAATAAATTATTGTAAACTTATCTAAAATGTATTTAGTTGGATTAGGCTAAATTAAATTACGCTTGTTATAATAAGGTTAGGTAAGTTTTCTAATTTTTTTTTATACAAAATTATTAATTTTTACATTAGCATAAATTAAAAAAATATATATCGTTAAACGTATAAGAGAATATTTTAGAAAAGACTTAATTTTAAATGAGTTCTTGCTGACTGACCAGTTTAAGTGGAATAGAATTCTTCCTCCGTAAGCCATGCGTGTCGTAAGAGGCGACTAAAATGCCGGGAGCAAGGGGCTAGTAACCCCTTCTCCTGTATATATTACTAAATGTAAAAGGAGAAACTTTCGTTTTTCTTTTTGGGCCACTCTGCTTCGGTGAGAAACGGCCGACGTGTTGAAAGAAAGATATATATATACAGAGTGTTTTTAAAAGATCGTTAAATATACTGCTTTGAAATTGGGTCCATCTATTTGAAACACCTTCTATAACGAAAAACCAATTCTGATCCTTTTTCTTTAGCTATCATGAATACACATACAAATATTACACTTTCATTACAAATTGCAAACTCCTGTTGTTATTACATGTACTGTATTCTAAAAAAAAGTTCTAAGCCCGTATGGCCATACAGTATATACACATTCCTACGTCAGGCAGCATTGCCAGTGTATGTTTGTGTGTGTGTGTGACATTATTTTTTTTACTTGGGTGGTGAATGTGGGGAGGATGGAGTTGCTGCCTGGTGACCCACTATTACCTCCTCCGCCTTCTAGTGTCGACTGCACCATGGACGTCGACACAGCTCCTGTTGAGTCCTTATCGTCTTCCGAGACTCGCATTCCATCCCCCACCACGACAGAAAATGAGGAGAAAAGATTGAAAGCAGCGCCAGGAGTCAGGACTCAGAGGGAGGTGAATGATAGGCCAGATAGTGATGTGCTCGACGCAGCAGCTTCAGCGAGACAGACGGCTTCTGCAGATTCCAGTGTAGAGAGTCGAGGAAGTGGTGGTGAGGAAGTCAGCACCCCGCGTCCCCGTGTGCCTACCAGAACAAGAAAGCTAAACCTACTAAATCGTGAACCATTGCAGAAAGAAAGGGAATCACACGTGGAACAGGAAACTAAGGCCGATACTTACCAACAGGAAGAAACAGAACATAAAAAAGTTGCAGGGCTTGAAAATGAAAGTAACAAGGTATGCGACGGTGACGAGAGTGACGGGGGTGTGGGACTGAAGAAGGAGTTAGGACTGGTGGACTGTGTTGGACTCATCGTTGGGAATATCATCGGTACTGGCATCTTTGTGTCGCCCCGGGCGGTGCTGCAGTACACCGGCAGTGTGGGCATGTCTCTATCTGTGTGGGTAGCATCAGGCATCATCGCCATGTTCGGGGCCCTCTGCTTCGCCGAGCTGGGTGAGTACTGAGTCACCAGCACTTTCTTTCTAAACCAGGGTCTCGTATACAGTTGATAGTGATGTTATTTTATCCTTTGTACTTATTAATGTACAATGCCTTATGGAAAATACAATTTTGAAGATGATAATATACAATAATAACATGCTAGATACATTATTTTAATCAAGGAGTGTCTTGGAAATTATGGAACGGTATACCTTGCTTAACATTTTGTCCCCAAAAGATGTTCTCTCTATGTATAGTCATAAATCGTGAGGTCAGTCGGTCGATTTTAAACCCTTACACGTTTGCCTTGAGCCGTCAAACTTAATGGATGTGTCTCTCTGATTCTTTTGTCTTCTGCTGTTGTTTATAAGCTATATGAAGTTGGAAAATAATTACTAAAATTTCTGTTAATTGTCTAATAAACGTTGCATATTTTTTTCCTTTCAGCTCTAATAATGTCAACTGTCAACATGCTTTTAATACAACTCCTATTATTCCTATTGTGTCCTAATACACTTAATTATATCCTCCTGACATAAAGGAATATTTTCCGTCTTTCTATCCACTTCGGGAGTTCCTAAAAACAGTTAACGAGGCTTATAAATTCAACTGTATGTAAAAACACTGGTGAACTACGCATACCAAAAACACAGAATGGTTACATTTAGATACTAGATGAAAGATAAAGACAACTGAACATTGAGGGACATTAGAGTGTATTAGATTCGATCACCCCTGTGTAATTCTTGTAAGGTAGATGAAAGATACATGCATGAAGCATTTTTACAGTGATATACAGTCTACTCTCCATGAGGAAGTGGAATAGAATTTTTCCTCCGTAAGCCATGCGTGTCGTAAGAGGCGACTAAAATGCCGGGAGCAAGGGGCTAGTAACCCCTTCTCTTATATAAATTATTAAATTTAAAATGAAGAATTTTCGTTTTTCTTTTTTAGGTCCCCCTGGCTCGGTAGGATACGGCCGGTTCTTTAAAAAAAAAATACAATCTACTGTGAAATGGTTAATGAAGTTGTTGCTTCACTGTTGTGAGTTAATAATGAAACATTGTATAATTCACAACAATGAAACAACAGCTTCAAAAAATAATTTCACACTAGTTTATCATAGTAAAAATATCTCAATGTATGTTTCATCTGCCTTACAAGAATTACACAAAAGTGAACGAATCTAATACACTCTAATGTGTGGATGTAGCCATTCTGTATTTTCTGTGTCTGTAGTTGACAATTTTTTTTTAATACAGTTGAATTTATAAGCTGAAAGTTATTCCATTTCAACTTATTTCAAAACCTAATCTGAGGTCTCTCTCAGATTAGGTTTTGATAACCCGCACTTACAAGAGGGGAACTAATGACGACCTGTCAGTCTCTCATGGATCATTGTTAATGATCCAGGATGGATCAAAACGTCGTCATACGTTTCCCCTTCCAAGTGAGGATTATTTTTAAATTGTTCCAGCCACGGTATTCTAATTTTATTCTTTACATCAAAGTATGTCACCCACAACAGTCCATTAACATCTATATACATATTTATTGAAAGATGAAGAAGGGCAGGTGAAAGGATTATTATTATTATTATTATTATTATTATTATTATTATTATTATTATTATTATTATTATTATTATTATTATTATTATTATTATTATTATTATTATCATCATTATTATTATTATTATTATATTTATTATTATTATTATTATTATTATTATTATTATTATTATTTATCCCTAGTGAGAGCCAAACCATTGCAGGTGTAAATAGGCTTGCCCATACGTCTCATCTCGTCTGGGAATCGAACCGGGTCCCGTTATTAATGCACGGCGAGCATTCTACCACTGACCTATACGTATGCATTTAATTAATAATTAAATATATACGTTTTTGTATGTGTTGGGGGGGGGGGAAGGAAAGTCTGAGATGATCAAGTTACAGGTATTTCTACTTGTATAAGACGGGGAGAGTAACAATGGGTAAGAGGACCACAGTAAATCCTACGAGTATAGTGACACGGCGACCATTCTTACTTGCTGATGCTGGATGAGTGGGCGGAGAGGCGGACCTCGGGAACTCCGGCGGTCGCATCATCCTGTGATGTGTACTTGATCATTTTTCTCTATGTTACCTCCCTGTCTGGATACTAATGTGCATTACACCGACGAGGGAGAGAGTCCATCACGATTCAGACCACACAAAGAAGTTTAAGAATCCAGTCATTTCGTCAGTGCTTTTCTGTATGCTCTGCGCATCTACAGTCCTGAACGTTTCGGTGAGAAAGTAGAGAAAATTTCTGAAATTGGTGTTTAATTCCAGTACCATGTATCTGTTATTGATTGTTCGTATAAACACACAAAAAAAGTCTTATTTCAGTCCAGACACCAGTGTCAATCAGTCTTTATTTAACCAGTTAGTCTTGCCATACTCATCAACGTTGGCTGATATTTTCCATATTGTTAAAACATTAAAAATTAATTGGCTATTTAAGAATGTGAGCCTTGCTAAATTAGTGACTGTAAAGTATGCACCACATTAGCTTACAAAGTGAGTCTATGGAATTCATTGACAAGATTGTAACTCTTTATTATTGTGACTCATATTATTTGGGTCAAACGAATAAGACATAGGCGATGAGAATCACACAGAGCCAATAGTGTTTAAAAACTAATCAGATTTTGTAGTGCCATTTTTCAATGTCTAACTGTTATCTAACACCGAAGCGACTGGCCTTCAACAAATGCTCTTATATTTGCAAATAACTTTCTAGATAAGAAATACTATTGAATCTTCTTTGATTAAGCAAACGTGGGATAAGATGTTAAATCCGATCGTTTTATAACTCGACAAACTGTAAAGAAATTATGTGTGATTATGTGAGATGTGACAATGGAATTGTTGTCTTTTAAATGTTACCAAGGCATAACACTGCTTTATTTCTACTCAGAAAAGGAGACTAACACAGAGGTTAAGATCCCTCTGTGACAATAACAAATGTGAAGACTTTCCACAATAAACAATTTGTCTACATAAGTTCCATCAAACTATAAGTTTCAAGTCCCCAATTTGGTTGAAAATTCTCTACAGGAATTAAGAACCACAACCACCAACCAGACCTGATCACTAAGAGGTACCGATTTAAAGAGACTGACTCTCAGAAGAGTTTGTGCACGGTGTCCTGAGTGCACCGTTATATGAGCCGACAGCTCCAACCCTACCTAGACGTCACGTCAGTTCACTCAGAGGATTGACTGAGTTGTGGACGAATTTCAATTGCTTCAGCTACAATGACAATATCAACCAACAGTGCTACGGTATGGCAATTGCTCCACACACATGTGTCCTATTACCTAAATTAACTTTGTTACATGTGTCTCTTTACTATAAAATCTTCGTTGCATATGCTACAGTAACCTGAATTAACTGACAACAATCCCTCAAGACCACACCCTCTATAGAAACCGTACACGTCTTTCCTTTTCACGTGTAACCTTAATTAAAACTATTTTTCTACCACATTCACACGTTTACATCCCAGATAACTGTTTCCCATTTGACTGTTTTTTCCACATCTTCCCCAGGTATGATGATCCCGCAAAGCGGAGGCAATTACACCTACATACACGAGGCGTTCGGTCCTATCCCAGCCTTCCTGTACCTGTGGGTGGCTGTGGTGATTGGCATCCCCACTAACAGGGCCATTGCCGCGCTAACTTTCGCTAACTACTGCCTCCAGCCCTTCTTCCCAGATTGTCAGGAGCCACCGCAATCTGCTCTCAGGATCGTAGGCATTCTTATTATTGGTGAGTGAGGGATGAGCGACGGGGGGTCTTGAGAGCGGGATGAGTACGACCTTAATGATGAATCAGAGGGACTTGAGTAAAGGATAAGTGGTATAAAGGTGTGGAATGAGCGAGACTTGAATAAAGTGTTAGTAGAACGCGAGTGTAAGATGAATAGGACATTAGTGAGGAATGAGCAAGGTAATATGTGTGAGCTTAATGTGATATTATTGAATCTTCTGTTAAGAGGAATTTTGGTACGATGCGATAATGACTGTGATAAGAAGTAGAAGAAACAGACTGTGTCCGTAGTCTTAACAAGAGAATGGTCAGAAGACATGCATTGGTAGGTAATCTTTCACTGTGAAGACAAGAGAAAAATGTTAGCTGCAAATATAGATTTCTCCTAGATGGAAATTTTTATTTCCATATGACTATAAACCATCGGAGATAATGGGTCTATAATCAGAATATAATGGTAATTCATATACTTTAACTGTCCCGTTCTTTCCATGTTAGTATGGACAGACAAGTGGTGATTTGCTAATTTTATAAAAATCAACTAATAAATACAAATATTAAAAAATACTGAATTGTTCAGTTAGTTCTCACTTTTATTTTTCTCTGTGGTTCCCTGTAATGGTATTTTATTTGTCAGGAGAAATGAAAAAAAAAAATTCTTAACGAGAGTCATAGTTATATAATGACCCACTCAGTGAAGCTTTTGGTTACTTGCTCGAGGCCTTCCGCTTGTGTCAGTCACCCAGTAAAAGATTAAATATCACGTCATACGATGTGATGGTAGGATGTGAGTCATGCTAAACTGTTGATTGTAAAATATGCACCACATTCACTGACAAAGTGAGTCTATAGAATTCATTGACAAGATTTTAACTCAATATTACTGTGACTCATATTATTTGGGTCAAAAGAGTTAGACATTAGCCATGAGAATCACAGCGCCAATATTGTTAAAAAACTGATAAGATTTTGTAGTGCCATTTTTCAACATCTAACAGCTATCTAACACCATAGAGACTGGCCTTCAACAAACACTCTTATATTTGCGAATAATTTTCTTAACAAAAAATACTAATGAATGTTATCTGAATAAGCAAACGTGAAATAAGATGTCCTTGTCATGGACCGGCCAGGCCTGGCCATGGACCGGCCAGGCCTGGCCATGGACCGGGCCACGGGGGCACTGACCCCAGGAACACCCTCCAGGTACACTCCACCCAATAAACTAGAAATTACCAGACAGTAGTGTCCTAAGATAATGTTCGCATTTCCTTAGTGTTCCATTAATATATTCTGACCGGAGCCTTTAAAGCATTATCCTCGTCTTCAGAAGTAATTAAATTCTCTTGTACTGTGTGAGGTATAATGCACACACATCAACTACGCTACCTGATCCTCACGAGTTTCTGTCCTTCCAAAATTGCCATTATGATGCACTCAAGTCATTGTCACTGTATATAACTGCGCCTCTTGCGCCATTACCTACGTCTTTGCAATTTTGTCTCGGTATGCCATTTCTACCCCATCTGAGATCGTATACATTATCCAAATGTCATCAGTTGTTCAATATTAACTTTAGATGACGTTTCATTACATTCTGAACTTTTATCATTCACAATCGCGATGATCAGTCTGTGTTTTGAAAATAATTCAGGATGGATCGAAACGTTGTCTAAAGGTTCTTATCCAAATCGCCCCCGTAGCTACAACACCCGAGAACGTGTTTACATTACCTTCCTCTCCCCAGTTTTGCTGACCTGGGTCAACTCGAGGAGGGTCAAGTGGGCCACATCCGTACAAGACATGCTGGCTCTGACCAAAGTCTTGGCTCTCATCATGATCATCGGGATTGGCATCAACCGCCTGGCGTGGGGAGGCACTCACAACTATGATGACCCCATGGAAGGCACCAACTGGAATCCCGTGTTTATCGCCACGGCATTTTATCACACTCTCTTCGCCTACGATGGCTGGTAAGGACGGAAGTAACTACCTACGTGATATTACCTATTTGTACTTACGGAAAGTGACCATATGCATATATACTCTCAATAATATTGATTAATTCATAGTTATAAAATATTCAGATTACTTAAACAATATTATTTTTGGATTTGATTAGTACCTGAGGAACTGAATCAAATTTGTGGGTAGGTCGGACAAATTCGTGGGTACAAATAGGTGGTTTTGATAAGGACGTGCCTTGTATGAGCCTCCATTCTTATGTTCTTATGTAAAGCTGATATGGGTACAAAGGTACATCGTATAATATATGGAACAAAATTTTATTGAGGCTTCGCTTCAATCAGGGTTCGAATTTTGTCAAGTCATACTTAGGTTACTCTTTGCACGTATATATTTATACTCACTAAGAGTGAGACGTTTGCTAGATGCTTACCACAGACGTTTAAAACATATCTGTGTGTAAAGACCCAGTTGTCACACAGAAAATTCTGTATAAAAGTGGGTTGATCAACAAACTGAGGATCCTCACATAGAATTTCTTTAACTTTTTGTAGTCCAGGCGGTAGATCTTGTGTCTGGTTAGCACCAGCAGAGCCACTATCATTCGACTCCTTCCATTGCGGTTATATACACAGTGCTGTAAATTATCATTATGTATATCTCCTAATCCTTAGTAATAATGGTAGAATTACCGACAAAATGTTAGGTAAATGGACATAGATGCAACTAACGTGACATTTTATTGTGTTTCGCTCTAGAGGAGCTTTGTCAAGCCGGCCTGACAAAGCTCCTGGAGAGAGCGAAACGTTGCCACAATGAAATGTCACATTAGTTGCATCTTAGTCCATTTACCTAATATCCTAATCTTTCTTATACATGACAATAAAACAAAGGCTACTTTAACCGATTCTCCAAATTTATTTAGTAAATGATTTAATACTTTATTTTCCCCAATTCTATACCATTTCTTATACAGTTGCAGCATTCTATATCTCACGAGTCATTAACAATATTTCAGGGACAGCCTCAACATGGTCAGGGAGGAACTTAAGGACCCAATTAGGTAAGTTTTCATGCTGCGTTATTACTGGGATTATCAGTCTCTTAGGATCCCATCCCAAAAATATGGTAACGTAATTCATTCTTTATGTTCATTTCGGAGCAATTCCAATTTGCATTTTCTGATAAATTACTTTTTTTTTTTTTTAAATTATATATTTGTGAATGCAGGACCAGAGCCATGCTCGTAGTGTTGTAGCATATTTACATTTTTTCTACGAGTTCTTAAGTTAAGCTTTGTTGTATTACACACTACTTACTCTTGGATCCAATTATATTATATTTTTTTTTTAGTGAAGGAAAATATTTTGGTGTCCATCTGACATTTTCCTTGAAATTTAAATTTGTTATATATTGTTCTTCTTGTTGATGGTGCCCAGAAGTCCACTTCATAATTTGTTTTCTTCATATTCTTTTATGATCATGTAATATGGCTATCATACCTCCTTCCTTCCTCCTCTCTATAAACTAACACATTCAGTTCTTCAGTTTTTCTTCATGTGTGTGTGTGTGTGTGTCTGCGTGTGTCTGCATGTGTGTGTGTGTGTGTGTCTGCGTGTGTCTGCGTGTGTGTGTGTGTGTGTACTCACCTCACCTAGTTGTACTCACCTAGTTGTGGTTGCAGGGGTCGAGTCATAGCTCCTGGCCCCGCCTCTTCTGTGTGTGTGTGTGTGTCTGCGTGTGTGTGTGTTTGTGTGTGTGTGTGTGTGTGTGTGTGTGTGTGAGTGTGTCTGCGTGTGTGTGTGTGTGTGAGTGTGTCTGCGTGTGTCTGCGTGTGTGTGTGTGTGTGAGTGTGTCTGCGTGTGTCTGCGTGTGTGTGTGTGTGTGTGTCTGCGTGTGTCTGCGTGTGTGTGTGTGTGTGTAATCAACTTGTGGTTACAGGAGTGTGACTGACCTTTTTGGTAACACTGGTGAACTATCTGATAATGAGACTGTCTCCTCTCATCAATGTTCTCTTCTTCCCTTCAAGTAAAAAATACATTTCATGAAATACAAGAGATTAGGGTTTCTGCTTTCTGGTATTTCCAAGTTGGTCTCTTATGAGAAACTATCAGAACTTCCCTTACCTTCTTCTATTGTTTATAAGACGCAGTCGCAATAACACAGTGGATTAGATAAATGAGACCTTTCTGAAAAAAAAATCTGAATGTTTATCAATTAATGTATTGTTTATCTCCATGTGTATGATCTATTAATCCTAATAGCCCCTTTTTAATATTTCCTTGGCCAAACTAGTAATATTAGCCGTCACTTTATTTACACAAAATTCGCAGTTTTCCCATTTGCTTTTCATTTTAGGTAATTTCAGTTAAGTTCCAAATTTACTCCAGTGTGAACAACTAAATTTATCCAGATACCTCACTGAGGCGAACCATCGTCTGATTTTTCTGCTTTATTTTTGCCAATATTCATTAATAGTTTCTTATTTTTCTCTCTCTCTTGTTATTTCAGTTATGGTTAATTCAGTTGGCAGCTGAGAGCCTAAGACCTCATTCTGAAAAAAATTTCTTTTGTAAATACACTCTGAAACCTCTTATTAAACATTTAAACTTTTTTTATTTCCACCGATTGTTTCTTTCATAATATCTCTCTCTCTCTCTCTCTCTCTCTCTCTCTCTCTCTCTCTCTCTCTCTCTCTCTCTCTCTCTCTCTCTCTCTCTCTCTCTCAGTTCTAGCTCTCATAAATGTATTATAAGTTTGTGGATGTTCATTTTCTCTCTCACTCCTGATCATGGCATTCCAATATATATCATTGTCCCTTTATATTTCTTCCTCTTCTGTTTATTCTCGTAATTAGCAGCAATATTATAAACATCGTTAAAAATTCTTCGTATATTTTTTTATATCAAATACTACGGTAAATATAAGAGTTATAAGCATTGTTTTTAGTTTACAGAATTTTCTTTTTAGATTTTATTCTAACATGTTTATATTCTCTCCTAGTGTTGTCAAAAAGTAGCAATGTAGAGTGTCTTACTAGTGATCGTCGAACGGGGTCGATCACCATGCCCAGCCCTTCTAGGGCAGGGTAGGTGCCAAGGCTCACAAGCCTGCCCTTCCTGTTAGGGAAGGTGGAAGACCAGAGAGGCCTAGCATCTATCTACCTCCATGCCTCGTGCTGGTGGGGAATGTGGCTAGGCCTGGGACCAGTTGGTCCCGCCGCTGAGGGGTATCCCCTCCTATGGGAGACTTAGGTCTCTGACACTCCCACGCCAGGGAGCCGGAGCCGGGTCGCCTTCTGGTAAAGACCCGGGCCGGGAGAATTCCCGGTGAATCAACACCTCCTCGTCGAACGGAGGAACGAGCCTCAACAGTCAGTAAAAAGAATTAAAACAGAAGGGAACAGAGAAAGACTATAAGAAAATATGGAAAGGCTACAAATATCTCTTAACCTCATCAAGGACAAAGTTAAGTAAATATGGTTGAAAGAGAAGACCGGAGAAAGGGTACAGCCTAGGTAGAGAGAAGGTAAAAAGTGTAGATCAAGGAGAACTATCTAAGAGTAAATATACCATATAATCGAAATTGATGACAATTTACGATTTTTCGGACAATTTCCTGTTTACCACTAAAATTAAAATATATTAGGACTAAAAAAAAAAAACATTATTTTACAGTCGGAATACTAAATCTTTTAGATTTTATTGTACACTTCACTCGGAACATAATGAACAATACCTCGGTAGTATATATATATATATATATATATATATATATATATATATATATATATATATATATATATATATATATATATATATATATATATATATATATATATATATATATATATATATATATATATATGTGTGTGTGTGTGTGTGTGTAAGGGTAACAAATATTCTAGTTTCCTTAAGTGGTCTAAAATAATCTTTTTAGCACTCTAAAAGACATTTGCCAGTACTTTCTTACTGAACAGCTGCACATGTGTTTGGAAGCTCTAGGAAGTTCAGAGATTTGCAGTCAGACTTGTTCCAGAGCAGCGTGGATAGATTTACAGGTGATGCCGAGAGAACTGAACCTTAAGACGCTAGTGTATAGAATAACCAGGAAATAACATAGTTTCAGTACACAAGATAATCAGACGCTATGACAATGCAGATAAACCATAGTGAAATGAACGGGATTAGAGGGCGCTGGTGAACGCTAAAACGCAGGTGAGCCACAGGGATGTGGCTGGAAGTGAACTCTATGCATACTTTAATAGGGCCCAAAATGCAAGAAATCATAAGGATGATTAATGACAGTGTAGTTAGTTTAAACAAGAGGAGTTATATGATTTAAGACTCAACTCACGCAAACACAGAAAGTACATACAAGAAATGTTTACCCTTCATGGGAAGGGAATGTGTCTTTATCCTTGAGAAGGGCTTTTGATCTATGGAATTAAAACTACCCTCTCCTTTCCCTCTCTAGGATCAAATCTGATTGCCTCCCATTTCTCAGGCGCTGTATGCCGTCTTCGAGTTAGGAACTTCCTCATGATTATAACAGTTGCGACCACTGACAGGCTTGGTCTCCCGGTGACAGGAACATGCCGAGAGCCATTGCCATCTCCCTCAGCAGCGTCATAGTGATCTACGTGCTCACCAATGTCGCCTACTTCGCTATCCTCACACCTGAACAGATGCTCACCTCTACAGCAGTGGCTGTGGTGAGTGTTGTGGTTCTCTAGATTTCTACAGGAGCCTTGAGACAAAACGTAGTTACGAAAATCCTATTACCCATATTCTCTCTCTTTGGATTTAACAATAACTGAGTCCTCCATTGAATTAAAAGTACATTGATGTTATAAAAAAAGCCCAAAACTTACGTTAGAGTAGCAAAATTTAATTAACAAAAATATTTCCGCATGAGTGCAGACTTTTGGCAACCTGACTCTGGGTGTGATGGCATGGATGATTCCCATCTTCGTGGCGTGTTCTACTGGTGGGGCCATCAACGGCAGTGTCTTCTCCAGCGCCAGGCTGCTCTTCGTCAGCTCGAGACGTGGCCAGCTACCCAAAGTGTTCTCATACGTCCACGCTGAAAACTGCACACCCATCCCCGCCCTCGTCTTTATTGTGAGTCACTTTTGCTTTGAAATTAGTGCCAGTGAATGAAGACTCGAGCAGAAGATCAAGCTTTGATTGGGACAACGTTCCGATCTGTATGGAGTCTTATCAAATCAAGACATGATATAAGCTCTACACAGAGCAAAACGTTGTTTCCTTGTTTAGCAGCCTGTGTCTTTGTCTTCACGCTTCTCGGCACTACGCTGTATCATCCACGTTGTATTTCACCAAGTATCGTATTTAATTACATGCAGTACACAGGTCTACCTAAGAACACAGAATCCTCCTCCCCAGGGCTAGCTGGGGTGGATGAAGAGAATTTGACTACTGCAAAATATTTTCAACAATCACTGCTGTCCTGATGTTAGTTCATGGACTATATTCGGCAGCCACTTGACCAAGACGAAGAATGGTGATAGTACAAATTATAAAGCATAATAATTTGACCAAGAGGATTATTAATCGAGGTGTTTGATTGCAGTGTAAGGGAAGGTTTAAAGGACAGGGTAGAGAAGGTTTCATTGATAAAGGCTTCTTCATTTACTAGGGGTGTGTGAGCGTGTTAAGTACGAGCGGAGACACGTAGCTTTAGGGATATAATGTGCTGTTGGAGTGTGAGCAAGGTAACACTTAAGGAGGGATTCTGAGTTAGCGGGACTCCAGTACTGGAGGTGAGAAGTACATTGCCTGCGCTTTGAAGTATGAATGAAAATGACTCATAAAATCGTAATAACACAAACAAATCACAGAACAAATCACAAAACAAATCACAAAACTGGCATAGGTTCGATCCCTAACCGTTTTGTGACATGGAAGGAAAAGTTGCAGTTCAGACTATGGTGTATGACCACTTCTAGCAAGACAGATATTCAAAACCAATAATAACATTATGAAAGACACATTACATAAGATATACTGTGGACGCCCAACTAATATCTCAAAAGTCAGGTAATCATTCGCTACTTGTACTGTCTACCTTTACCCTCAGACTTGCCTCTCCATGGTGATGTTCGTGACTTCGGACGTGAGGACTCTCATCAACTACCTCGCCTTCGCCTCGAACTTGCTCGGACTTACCTGCATCGGATCTTTCTTTTGGTTTCGTCTCAAGGAGCCAGAGCGTGACAGACCCATCAAGGTCAGCACGAGACGTTTAGTCCTGAGTAAAATTAATCAAAATTATTTTGAATGTTCATAGGAAAAATAAAAATAAAAACAGAACGTGGATTTGCAAAAATTACAATTAAAATTGATGGGGGGGGATGGATTCTTATTTTATATTATTCATTTTAATCATGGGAAGTGTTAAACACTCAGGGGTTACATACCAACAGGGAAATGAGAGGCATTCAGGGTCGATCAATTCGTGTTCCTTAGTCGTCAGAGAGATGACTGTTTTCAAGTTTGTTTATTTAATGCTTCATCGTCCATGCATTGATGCACATGAAAGGTTCTTCATCAAAGGAATTGGAGCTTATGACTCGCATGTGTTTAGCACTTCCCCATAAGTATAACACTAATAATTGTTTTAGATCATTGCACATTCTTGTTTATTCTCACTCATGTAACATATGTCAAAAAAAAAATAGGCTTCAGTATTAATTAAGATGGAGCAAAATGAATTAATTTTTCTTATTTTCTCCCTGAATCACCTTAATAAAGAACTCGCTATTATTCATGTGCCATAAATGTCTTTACTCTAACACACAACTCTATTCACCCACACAAAGACACTTCAACGGCTTAATTAAAAGTTTTCGCGCAACTGATTTCCATCGTTTCCCCAAGGTGTGGATCATCTTCCCAGTCATATACTTCATCATCTCTGTGTTCCTGACGGTGTTCCCGGTGATCCGCCAGCCGCTGGAGGTGTTGGCGGCCCTGGTGGCCATCGGCACAGGACTCCCAGTCTACTACTTGGCAATCCACCGTAAGGAAAAGCCGCGGAAGCTGCGCTACGCTATGGGTGAGTTACCCCAGAACATAAGAGTTCCATGTGAGTTACTACTAGCTAATGTGAAAGGTGTATGTTGGATGCTCTCTGCAACTTACACATATTTTCCATGATATCACGCTTCTTGTTGTTGTTATTGCTGCTGTTTTATTATTATTATTATAATTATTTTTTCTACTAAGACTGTTATTATTACAACTACTGCTACATTTACTACTATAATAATAATAATAATAATAATAATAATAATAATAATAATAATAATAATATTTTTTATTAATCTACGAACTCCTGTAAGAAGTTCCACAGAATCTGAATGGAAATTTCAATATTAAATTTAATTTAGTGACAATTTTAAACTCTTTTCATTAACTG
>WNWK01001675.1:105000-115000 GCA_009830355.1 Cherax destructor | reverse complement strand
TCTTGAAGGGGAAGATCAGGGTTTAGTATGTTTAAATGTATGTGTCTGGGTTGGCCTGATGTAAGTGTTGTTGGTTCCAAATCATGACTTCCTGTGTCTACCTGAGAAATTTGGGAGGCGATGAATATTTTTTATTCTTATTATTATATTCACGTGGAAGCGCTAAACCGTAGGTGACACACATCACCTGGGAAATAGGGGATAATCAAATTGATTTGAACCATGGCTAGAGTTGCTCCAGTTTCTTTGATTAAGAGCCCTTCACCAGCTTCGAGGTATCTTCAAAGATGAGAGGGGTTAAGATGGAAGAAAATTTTCCAACAGTTTTTGAAATATTTGTGTAATTTCTGTGGCGTCTATGATACTTTGGTTTGTGAAAGATGACCTTGAAGGGAGTAAAGGGGAGGGAGGGAAGTCCTGAAATCTAAGGTCTTCTTTATTCAGAATTTTTATATGAGTGAAACCCAGTGGTTATTGAAAGGTAAATCTGAGTTTCCTTCTCACCAATAGCTGTTGTAGTATGCATGAGGAGAGGTGATGTTGAGGGAAGGACACTATTGTGCACATGTGAACTCAATAATAGTTCTTAGTTATATCACTATGACGAGGAATCACAAAAAATTTACTACTAAAGTTTTCTCTTTCTTGGAGGCTACCGATTAAAACATTTCTCAGAACGCTGTAATGTAAAATAGATCCACGTTCATTAGGGAAGAAAAATACACCTTTGCATGTTTAAATATATTTACCTTGAGAGAACATGCTAATGATAATTATGATACCTGCGTTCTGTATTAAGACACGAGGGAGTGGAGGTAAACAAAACGCTAGGACGTGTTAATTGTTAAATAAATTAGTTATATATGTTCGTACGGTCTGTGGATGAAATCCACGGACGATGTACTTAACATGTTTAAATAGCATGATTTATGTGTGAGGAGAATGAGTGATGAATGATTTTATTGTGATTTGTACGGGCGAGCTCCAAGTCGTTCGCCGGTATGGTCCCGGTCGTGGTCTTTTCCCTGCGGTGACCCAGCATAGGCTCCACGGGTAGGGAAACAAGTCTTGAACCTCACGGTCGATTCCTTCTCAGATCCTACCCATTCTCTGTTGGAGTGACGTGGAGTCGAGTAGTCTGGCCATTATCCTTGTTAGCCCAGGAATGGATTATAGATCCCGAATGGATTATAGCCCCCGGGTTGAGGATAACCCCCGACTTGTGGATAAGGGTAATAACCTCCCCCCCCTCCGAAAAATGGGGGTAACAACGGTTTGGGGAAGAAGGGTAAGGGAAGCAGGAACCGAGAGGTGGGCTTGCCCTTGTCGCCTTTCTCGTCAGAAGGTTCTTCGGCCATTGTTAGGCTGAGCGCCAGCAGGAGGACAACTACTGTCAGCTTCATCGTGGTCACTGTGGAGAGGGAGAACTGATGAGAGAGAGAGAGAGAGAGAGAGAGAGAGAGAGAGAGAGAGAGAGAGAGAGAGAGAGAGAGAGAGAGAGAGAGAGAGAGATTGAATATTTGGTCTCATGGAACCAGAAAGTGTTGCCAGCCATGGACGCTGCTAAACACTCGTCACACATCACTATACATACTCATAACAATGCCATGCACCTTCGACACTCCGAAAAGTCGTCTAAAGTTTGGTCTTCAACTTGTGAGTTATTTGTAAACTGTTTTAGCTACGGTATTGTGACTTCCATTCTTCAGAGTCTAATAATCAATTACAGTCACTGAGTGTCCAAGAGCTTTAACGAGTGCAGTTACTCAGAGAATGTTTCTGGAGAGACGAGTAACTCACAAAAAGTTTACTTAGAAAGAGCAGTAACTCACAAAGAATTTACGTAAAGAGAACAGTAAAGCAAAAAGGTTTACCTAGAGAGAACAGTTACTCACAATAAAGAGCTTTCCTAGAGAGAACACTAACTCACAACAAAGAGCTTTCCTAGAGAGAACACTAACTCACAACAAAGAGCTTTCCTAGAGAGAACAGTTACTCACAACAAAGAGCTTTCCTAGAGAGAACACTAACTCACAACAAAGAGCTTTCCTAGAGAGAACAGTAACTCACAACAAAGAGCTTACCTAGAGAGAACACTAACTCACAACAAAGAGCTTACTTAGAACAGTAACTCACAACAAAGAGCTTACCTAGAGAGAACACTAACTCACAACAAAGAGCTTTCCTAGAGAGAACACTAACTCACAACAAAGAGCTTTCCTAGAGAGAACAGTTACTCACAACAAAGAGCTTTCCTAGAGAGAACACTAACTCACAACAAAGAGCTTTCCTAGAGAGAACAGTAACTCACAACAAAGAGCTTACTAGAGAGAACACTAACTCACAACAAAGAGCTTACTTAGAACAGTAACTCACAACAAAGAGCTTACCTAGAGAGAACACTAACTCACAACAAAGAGCTTACTTAGAACAGTAACTCACAACATAGAGCTTACCTAGAGTATACAGTTACTCACAACAAAGAGCTTACCTAGAGAGAACAGTAACTCACAACAGAGAGCTTACCTAGAGAGAACAGTAACTCACAACAGAGAGCTTACCTAGATAGAACAGTAACTCACAACAGAGAGCTTACCTAGAGAGAACAATAACTCACAAAGATCGTGTCTAGCCTAGAGAACGAATATTTACAAATCGTCCCCTTAACGGGGAAGTGGATTGCCTTGATACTAATGAAAGGTTGAGAGCATTTCTACGAATATACTATTACTACTACTACTAATTATTATTATTATTATTATTATTATTATTATTATTATTATTATTATTATTATTATTATTATTATTATTATTATTATTATTATTATTATTATTATTATTATTATTATTAACACATCGGCCGTTTCCCACCAAGGTAGGGTGGCTCGAAAAAGAAAAACTTTCACCATCATTCACTTCATCCACTGTCTTGCCAGAGGCGCGCTTACACTACAGTTATAAAACTGCAACATTAACATCCTTCCTTCATTATTATAACAATAATAATAATTATTATCACAAAGTGTATTTAGAAAATATTCCGAGACTACATCTACAGTAAGGAGCTGTAAAACCCGTATTAATTTAGCGCTTCTCCGTGAATATAATAATAGTAGCTAAGAAAGACAGAGAGAGAGAAAGAGAGAATTACTCACGGAGTGAAAGCGATGAGTGTGTTTACTCACAGTGTCGGGAGAGAAGTTAAACACTTGCAGCACAGGAGTCTTGTGATGCTGGGGTGTCTGGTAGGCAGTCTTTATACCTGGTCTCGCCCACCAGTGCCACTGACTTCCGGAGAGCCTGGTGCCCACGCTTGACCTTCGCCTCACTTGCCCACTGGTGTGCCCACACCCGGTCCACTGACGCCCCATCGTCTTGGACCTTGACCTCCTCTGCCTACTCTTCTAGACAGTGCTCTTTCTTTTTCATCCTCCAGTCCTTCTTTCTTTCCTTTCTTACGTTCGTCCTTCCACATCGTTGCTTCACTTTATCCAATCTGCCTCATTTTCTCCCCTCTTGCTCCTCCTTGCATAACAACATACACATGGGTCTAGAGCTTTTCATAGTAATAATAATAATAATAATAATAATAATAATAATAATAATAATAATAATAATAATAATAATAATAATAACAACAATAATAATAATGATACTATACTACTACTACTACTACTACTACTACTACTACTAATAATAATAATAATAATAATAATAACAATAATAATAACTTAATAAAGGAGCACTACAATAGGCCTAACTGGCCCATGATAGGCAGGTCTTCCTCACATTCACTCGCTCTGATGTATTTCTCAAAATTTGTTTTTTAGAGCTACTCAAATAATTCCTTCATGCGAGTAGTACTTGGAATTTTGCTACACTCATTTTCGACTATAATACCACCTCAGAGCTTTCTTTTATCCTTTCTAAATATACAAGTTGAATCCATAGCAGCGAGTTCGGTTTTGAGTTCACATTTTTATTCCTTTATTTACATCCTTTTTTTTCATTTGTACACTATATCTGTGTCCCGTATAATTCCTCGCCTTGTTAGAGAATGTAAATTCAGGTTTTTTGACCTATGCAGGAGAGTGTTTTAAGTACAACTCTGTCCATTCTGTAATATGGAGACCAAATCTGAGCTGTGTAATCCAAATGTTATCCTACCAGCACTTCACGCCTGCATTTATCCATTATTCTATTTATTCATTACCAGTCTTCTCTCTTGCTTAATCTGCCGTTCTCTCATTACCATGTTCTTCCTCCTCTGGGCCTGCCTAGTGCCTACACCCACACCAATGACATCAAGGTTCCTCTGTTGATGAATAAGACACATGTGCAACACTTGGGTATCTCCACTGCTGAGTACTCAGCAGTGGAGACACCCAAGTGTTGTATATGTGTCTTATTCATCAGTTAGTTGTACACAATCAATAATGTGATTAATGTGCCTCTGTGTCTCCACGGGTAGGTGCCAGACACCTTCCTGTGGAGAAAAAAGAGAAAAGCAGTTTAATGCTATTCCTTCCTGGTAAATTTTCGCCCACACGGTGGGCTTTATGAGGTCAAGCAGATATGTTTGTGATATGATAAAAGCCCACTGTGTGGGTGAAACGTTGTCAATAAAAGATCTCTTTATACTGCATTTGTGTCTTCTTTTTTTCCTTCGTATAGGTATATTACACTGTTTCTCCCATACTTACAATATTTATATTCTCTCCCCCATCCCACACATTTCTTTGTTATTATGAAGACTATCCTCAGTGTAATAATATTATCCTTTCTTACCTTCCTTATTATCCTTTCTTACCTTCCTTACTATCCTTTCTTACCTTCCTTACTATCCTTTCTTACCTTCCTTATTATCCTTTCTTATTAACTTGGGTTTTGGCAGATGCAAGTTGAAGAAAAATGTTTGGGAAAAATTTTTGTTTTCTGTTAAAAGCGAGTTAATATCTGATACATTTATTAGAATAGTATTCTCGTTTTAAACGATGAATACAAGTAATTAGCACTTCCTAATTAATTGCTAATTACTTGAATTTAAGATGGTAAAATATTTAAAAATATAAGTAACCTGTAATGAATGTAATGAAATCTTTACAGCCTTCTTTAATAAACAGTACATGTGTCTTGGTATCCTACCTGATGTTAATTGGCTTACGCAGTTGCAATTGCATTCTTTGCATAAACAATTTTGCCTAGATATTACAGGTAAATAATGTTATTTACAAATTAATAAAATCTTGATTTTTTCCCATGAAAGTTATCATGCACGTTAATGAAATGCATGCGAATTTTTATTCCCATTACCACGTAAAGGGATACTTCCCATTATATCTGTTCTTGGAAGTGTGTATACCTGGAGTATACCTGGAGAGGGTTTTGGGTGTCAACGCCCCCGCAGCCCGGTCTGTGACCAGGCTTGCCTGTACCATGACTCGTGACTAGCTATCTGCTAGTTTAGCTATTCCCCTGTGTCTCCTTGACCCTGGTGCTCCGAATCCAAGTCGTCCTTATCTGCCTTGATATTTCATATTATGTACGTGGCAATCATGTCTTCTCTAGTCCTTCTGTCTTCCAAGCACGTAAGGTTCAATCTCTCTTCATTGAGCAAAGTTCTAATCTATGTGAGTAGTCTGGTTTCAAGTAAGTTCACTAACAATGATCGTAGAGTCCACGACTTGGACTGTACGGGTAGAGGACTCAGTTAAGGCAAAGTCAGTAGGGAAGAGTGATGGAAAAAATAGACACAAAGGCAGTATAATGGGCTCCTTTATTGACTACGTTTCGCCCACACAGTTAGCTTTATCAAGTCACTAACAAATCTAACTGGGCAAAGAGTACGTGTGTATATATAGGGTGGAGAGTCAGGTGGAGAATGTTAGAGATGGACCTGCACGGGACGGGCGATTGTGTATCTTTTTATGTAAGGTAACAGTGAAAAAGTTTCCCGACAAGGGCTTCACAACAATGCTATAAAAGCAGTTGCTCTGGTTGAAATTGTTAGATAGATAGATATGCTTTTGTGTCTATTTTTCCATTGTGTCGGTATATTATACCATTTATTTCTAGAGAAGACTGACCTTTATTCACAGAGAGGCAGTATTCGGAAACTATTTTATTCATGATTTATTTATTCAATGACATGATAATATAGATAGCGAAAAACGTAGATAATAAAAATTAAGATATGCAGTTTAACATGTGACCTGACTAGGTGGTCATTGGTCTAAGCCTGAGAGTGAAATGGACCTGCCTCGCATGGGTCAGTAGGCCTGCTGCAGTGTTCCTTCTTTATTATGTTCTTACAAACATACCATGTATTGTTTATACATGTTAATAAGTGAATGATTCTCCATTATATTCTTTCCATTGTACGTAAAAATTTGCACAGGGAGTCAAGTATTATATTTCTTGGATGCTTTCGAATGCAACCGGACTTAATACATAGTATATTTAAATACACAAGGAAAAAAATACAACATTTGCTCGTTTAATTACATTTACATTCAGATAGCACTAGTAAGAGATTTTTACATATATTTACATTTATTCTTGAGAGAACACGCTGGCCATAGGTAAAGTAATGTTTGAGGATGGACGAGTAATGGCAAGGTTTATGAAGCTGGCAGTCTATACCAAGACAAGAGTGTGAAGGCGATTCAACACGCACGAATGAAATGCTGGTTAAATAAATTAGTTAAATACATGAGTGTGATTTGCAGATGACCTCCACGGATGCTGTGCTTAAGATGAATAATGGTGTGACAATTGTGTGATGCGACAGGATGAAGAATAATCTTGGTGCAATGATTTGGTTGAACGAATCTTGAAGTTCACGGTCGACGTCTTTATAGTTTGGATCCTTTCTGTGTTGGACCGCCGTAAAGTGGAGCGTTCTCCGCTTTATCCAATAGCTGGTTTAGTATTACCTGTGCCTACTTGTATTAAAGGCTTATCATTTAAGCCCAGTCCTTGGTATACCCCAGGGTATCCTCCCTGTGCTTGAACACTGCCTGGACTGTCCGAAAATCCTGGAAATCCGCCATATTGACCCCCAAATCCTGGAAAAATACTTGGATGACTTCCTCCAAAGAATGGGAAAAATGGAAAGAAGCCTCCGTTGCCACCAAATCCAGGGAAAGTGGGAAGTGCAGGGAATCCGGGTGGACTGGGGAGTCCCAAGAATCCGAATGGGAACTTGACACTGCCAAAGAAGGGCAGTAACCGGGAGTTGGCCTTACTGGACGAGTCGGTTTTCTCCGCCAAGGTTAAGCTGGACACCAGCAGGAGTATCGTCAGCGTTGGCTTCATCGTCGTCACCCTGTGAGGAGGAAGTACGAAGATATTATACAAAAACTAAGCAACATTTTGGGAAGAATTAAACACATGGGCCACATCTGGATATCTTTATTAAAGCCATCCAGTGGCTTTATCAATACAATCAATACAAAGCCACTGTATGGCGAAACGTCTGTAATAAAGATACCCAGATGTTGTACATGTGTCTAACTCTTTATCTTGTCTTTATTGTATATCATACATGTACATTTTTTGGAAGGCTATGAAAAGCAAGGTGAGAGAGAGGGAGAGAAAGAGAGAGAGAGAGATAGAGAAATAGAATGAGAGAATATACAATGAAAGATTACTTTACTTCATAATTTAAGTAATAAAGTATTCTTGATTGGTAGTGCCCAGCCTTGATGACACTCGTATTGCAAGATGCACTCGTGTTGCAAAAGTTTTAAACAGAAAGAAACCAACCAACCATCACTACATAATATACAACGTTACTGGGAAGCTGCAATATTTGAAACATATTCTTCTTTATTCACGTCTTTCAATTTCATACGTATTGCAAAAAAAAAAACTTAAATAAGTGTTATTAAATACGTAAATTATTCGTGAAAGTGGAAAATAAAATTATGGAATAGTGTTTGTTGAAGAGAAAGTATAGCTAGAAAAGTGTATTTACTCACAGAGACATTTTGAAGAGTGCATTGACAGTGACTCCCATCAGAGCTTATCTAGAATAACGAAGTTCCAGCGTAAATATATTCACTTGCAGTTACTTACGGTGTGTGAGGAGACGTGCAACAGGTGGGGAGTGAGAGTAGAATGATGCCGAGGTGAGGATCTCGCAGACTTTTTATACTTGGTCTTGCCTGCAGTTATGCGGGTACTCCGGAGCTGCGACCTGCCTGTAAACATAGACCGACGCCCTAAAAGACGCCCACACGCCCAAGTTGCATCCGTTTCCTTGCCTGTTGACCTGCCTTTTTGGTCCATGACTTCACTTCAAGCCTCCTTGGCCCTCGACCTCTGCTTCGTACTTATCTGGATCATACTTTCCCTTTCATTCCACATACTTGCCGCTTCCATCAACCGTACCATTTAGCCTCTTTATTCTTCACTTTTCTATGTACACATTCACTCATTCAGCTGTTTATTTGTCAATTTCACTCACTTATTTACTCTACTCTCCGATCACTTACCTGTTAAAAAATCATAACCGTAATTTTTTAAGGGGTGTGCACTTGTAAGCCAGCAGAAGGCCTCGGTCAGATGACCAAAAGCTCCAGCAGGCGGGTTATCATATACTATAACTAACCTAACTTAACTTACTTGTTCAGTCTCAATCCTCACTCTACGTGTATAGACTCTATACCCGATCACAACATACCATCATTATCTCCCTGTGTTCCTCACCTCAGTGATACTATCTCTGGTTGCATGCACCATACTAGAGCCACTTGAGAACTTTAAATTTTAAAGTTCTTGTAGTTCAGGAAGATGCAGCTGAATAATCCCAGTCTTTTTTCATTTAATAATTCTGACGTAAATCTTCACTCAAAGTGAGTCTTAAACGATTTTAAATTCCGATATTTTTACGCTGGTTTTCTTTGGCAAATTATTTCCTCTATAAGTGATCCAATGCCTCCTGTTTAGACCCTATATATATATATATATATATATATATATATATATATATATATATATATATATATATATATATATATATATATATATATATATATATATATATATATATATATATATATATATATATACATATATATATCTTGATTAGAGGGAAGTTCCCTATGTTCCCTATATAGAGCCCATATTTTAGTTTATAAAAACTACTGCTGAACTCAAACTTACAAAGAACTAGGCGAAACTTAACCAACTCATCAATAACTCGAGCAAGTAAAAGTTAATTAAGTTTGGTGACATTGACTGTGAAATGAAAAGCTAAAAAGTTTTTAATATCCATGTTCGTTTTATCACGTGTAATATTTGTTGTTAGTAATTCCAATATAAACTTTAGTATATAAAATCCACCTATGTCCTGATTAGGTTTCATGATATAAATAAATTACAACTTTAATGGGATATTCATAAGATAGGGTGGCAAAATAAATTTATTTATAGAGCATATAAATTTATACACAATTTATCCATAGACGCGTATTGGCCTTAGCAAGAATAACAACACATTTTAACACTATAAACTATAAATTATCTTGCAACGATAGCAGTACTTACTAGATAAACAATAAAAGTATTTTAACTAAAAAACTGCAGGGTCCAGTACCTCCTTCATCTGAGGCAAGAAGAGGTCTGACCAAAAGAGGTTTCCTGCACTGCGGGAAAATTACCTAGTACAAAAATAATTAACGTAGAATGGTTGAAAATGTATTTTGCAACTGCCCATTTATTTTCTCTTGAAATAAAGTCTTAAAATTTTTGCCCTGCTGATGATAAAGTTTTGTTTTGATCTATTTTAATATATTCTTGTAATGTTTATCTCTTGCAAATAGGTACTATTTGCAGTTTTAATATTTTGAATGTATACATACAATAACATAAAATACTTATTTCACCTATTTATTTCACTCCCACAGCACTATAACTCATTCCTATACCCTGACAACTCTCATCTCCTTCTCGAAGCTCCATAACTCACTTGTACAGTTCTTCAGTGTACTCACGC
>WNWK01001675.1:0-100000 GCA_009830355.1 Cherax destructor | reverse complement strand
CTTACGACGACGTTTCGGTCATACTTGGACCATTTACAAAGTCACACGGCGCGACTTTGTAAATGGTCCAAGTCGGACCGAAACGTCGTAAATTGCGTCTCCCAAGTGCGGGTTATTTGTGTATTGAATCACTGTATGAGGGATTAAACTCTCATTGGATGTACTCCTTGATATATATATACACGCCACTCGGTGAATATACAAAGACATACACACCTCTCAATATATGTAAACTAAGAGATATACACACCTCTCGGTGTATATGCAATTAGAGATATAAATATATTTCGTTGAATAAACCAGACTAATTTCAGATATCCAGTTAAAGATGAGATTTGATTCGCAAACAAATGTGGAAAAAAAAAAGAATAAGTCAAAAACTATACAACAAAATATGTAAATAAATGTGAGGACAACAACAAAGATATTTAAAGGGCTGTTAGGAGAGAAAAAATAAATAAATAGTAAGGGTGAAAGCGAACATCCAAGGAGGTACAAACAGGTTGCCGAAGGTCGAACGGGAGGGGATAATATGGGTGACGTGTGTAGAGCGATTTTTTCCGGTGAGGGTCGGAAAACGGCAAATCTCTACAGGTTTTCCGATAGTGAGTGTTCTAAACGAGTCTGAGCTTTCTGACAGTCGGGGAAGCTGGAGCCGAGTTGAGACTTATCAGTGAAGTGTGCGCGTGCCCCCTGAAGGGCCAAGCACCGTGGGGTATGAGAGAAGTATGTCAGGGGTACTTTCCCTACAAGGGAGATGCTTCCATCCTAGCCAGTGGCTCCTTATCCGTGTAAGGAAAACCACCCTCCCATTTCGTGGAATGGGGGTGCTATGTAATCCCCTGTTACATATTGCTTCGCCATTTAGTAAGGATGTCAAGGTCATCCATTGGCTTTCGCCTCTATTAAGTAGCCAGAAACACTCCGCATTAACCGCTTCCTTGGATTCTAATAGCCTTTTATTTTGCGCTCAGGAGTGCCTTACTGCTAGCGAAGGGCTCTTCATCCGAGGAATTGCAGCTATCCTGCTCCTTGGATCAAACTTGCTTACTTGGCATTAGCCACAGATACTACAGAGGTGCCACATACGCTACAGTGGTACCGAAAATAATGTACAGTGGTGTCATATATGACATAGTGGTGCCAAAAATACTACATTACTACAGTAGTGCCAAAAGTAATAAAATTTTGCCACAAATGCTACAGTGGTGCGAAAAATACTATAGAGGTATCACACACGCTACAGTTGTGACACATATGATACATTGGTGTCACACACACTACAGTGGTGCCACACATACTACAGTGGTGCCATATATGCTACAGTGGTGCCACACACGCTACAGTGGTACCACATATGCTAGAGTGGTGTCACACACACTACAGAGGTGTCACACACACTACAGAGGTGTCACACACACTACAGTGGTGCCATATATGCTACAGTGGTGCTACACACGCTACACGCTACAGTGGTACCACATATGCTACAGTAGTGCCACATATGCTAGTGGTGCAAAAATACTACAGTGGTGCCAAATAAGGTCATCCTGGCCTTCACTTCCTTCTCTCGTCCTGACCATTTTCTTTCCTTTCCTAAAGTTACGATTATTTTTCTGTAAACAACGACTCTCACTCAACTCCCTTCACCTGCCCCATCACCCGCCCCATCACCCGCCCCATCACTCGCCCCATCACCCCTTCAACAGCCCCAATGTATTTGGATGAGACGTAATGAACGACTTTCAATACAATTCACATATAATTGGATGGAAATCGAACCGGTAGCTTCGGATTTATCTGAGTACATTGACTCTGCATATGAAGAGACACGAGCTAGATCTCAACTTGTGTTGTTGGTGAGGGAATGTTGCCGCTTATATATACATATATATATATATATATATATATATATATATATATATATATATATATATATATATATATATATATATATATATATCTATATATATATAAATATATATATATATATAAGTAACGGGTACAAGGTGAAGTGACTTTCCAAGATAATGTCTAACATGAGGTTGCTAAGAGAGGTCACTAATTCAGATCGAAGTCCAAGGTGAGGTCAGTGTTTTCTTAGCCGGTAAAAGGTTATGGAGGTTGATCTCCTGAAAGCTCTAATTATTTGATCACATCTAAAGTTTCTTTCAGAAAAGTTAAACCAGCTTTGTTGAATTGAATTGTTGGCAGCGTTTTACACAGTTACTTAACACGAGAGATGACTGAAAGTTTGTGATGCAAAACATTTTTTTGTAAACACAGGAAAATGGGTAATATTATAACTGCCTAAATATCATACCGGGGTAGAAGTTTTGTAATGAAAAAGAAGTATACTTGTACACAATACTGTGTATTACATAAAATGGAAAGCAAAAAAAAAAAAGTGTCAAAAAATATTGTTTACATATTTTTTTCCCTTTTAGTGGAATGGATTGCAACTACAGCTAATCGAGCTAAGTACTAAGATCTCATTTCAGCAAAAAAAAAAATCAACTGATTAATTAATTAAATAAAATCAACTGATTAATTATTTTATGTACTCCGTCTTCCTTCCATACCAGAATACATACACAAAGGGTATATAGAGAAAGATCGCAGTCAGCAGGAATCGAAACCACGTCAGGGAAATGGCAAGGTTCCCCTAAGTGACGCTCTAGACCAGCAATATTCTTTTTGTTAGGTAAAAGTATGCAACTGCAGCTGTTGCCACAATAAAATGTTGCATTAGTTGCACTTGTGTCGATTTAGCTAACACATTGTCGGCAGCTCTACCAACATTATTACAATATTTTTCTTTATGTAAGATTTGTCAGGAAACAGGACAAGTGTTTCCCGACGTGGGTCTCAGTCATATGATGACCCACAGCTGGAGCTTTAGGTCATCTGACCGAAGCCTTCCGCTGGCTCACCGGTCCACCCCTATTATGGTTATGATTATAACCATTTTATATTATATTCTTCTCTTCACATCTTGCCAAACTTGTATCTTTTTGCCTTATTTAAAACTCATAATATGCCCAACCTATATTAAAAATATATATATATTCTTATTCATTATCATAATTTGTATAATTTAATCTTCTGTTGTTTATCTTTATAAGTAAAAGGTGCATTCACATTGAGTTTTTAAAGTGAGAACTATGCCGAGGATATAATAATAACAAAAATAGTGGATTTTAGACAATGTAATTTCAGTAATTTATTTTCTTCTTAGGAATCTTGAGAGAGGATAAGGAGCAGAAATGCCAAAGTAGTGATAAACATCATTAATTTGTCTTTACCAAACGTTTCGGAGGTCTCGAATCCCATCATCAGTGCCAAAAATATGAGAACACATCGTCGTCAAGAAGAATGTGTAACATGACGGTGCAAATGTTCTATTAAAAATAGTCATGAAACTTGAAATAAAAAATAAAGCTAAGGTACACAGCTTTATTCTAGCTGCGTTGAGAAGCTAAGCTAACCAGTTTAATAACCAACTTATGAACGTATGAATATATATATAGCAAGTTAAATTTGTGGACAACTTTACTGATGTAATGGAGATGTTCGGCTGAGGCCTCATTCTCGATATTTGGAGACCCAAAGACGCTGAGGTTGAGTCTCTGTGGTGTTGAGGCTAAAACTGTGAATTCCCCGTAGGTATGAGGGTATTGTATTTCTTGTGTCATACACATACGAAATAATCACCAGAGGAAGCAAATAAAAGAGTAATATCGTTTATGCATTTGAATGCAAGTTGGATGAATATTTTCCAAATGTTGTTCGTTTCATTTTATTACAATACAAAAGAGCCTCGTGTGTGTTCACTGGTCTAGTGCTCTTCGGCGCCTTCACTTTTGAAAGTGATGATGAATAATAGCTATTATTTGTTTTAATAATAGTATTATAATAAATGTTTTATATATATATATTTAAAAAAAATAATCAAAAGGTTTATTCATCAAGGCATTTAAAAATCAAACTCAACGGTGCAATGAAAATGTAATAGCCTCGTTATAACTCCCCACAACAAAAAATATATATATATAAGAATACTCTCCCTGAGACTGATGTCATCCTTAATTATAAATTTCCTTACTTCGTAAGGAAATCAAAAAGCAGGTTGTACTTTGTAAGAAAATATCATGCCAGCGCTCGACCTCTCTCCCTGGTAGGCAATGTAGAAGGTGTTGTTGGCGGAGATGAAAGACTTGTTGCCAGTGCCACAGTAGATGGCGCTGGTGTTCGCAGAGTAGGTCTTGTCAGCCTTGTCGTTCACAATAACGTAGTCCCTCCTACACCCAGGGGTGTTGAAAATTTTGAAGCTGATGGAGACGGTGATTGTCTTGCCTGGTGGAGCCTGGTCAAGTTAAGTGGTTAGTCTGTGAAACTGTGCCATACAAGTGAATGCTAAAGTGTGAAGCAACACAGTCATACTAGGATGATCAAAACCTCTTGACAACTGAACTTGCATCGTCACAACTGAAGTTTTATGAATTTCATGAACGTGTAAATGCTATGGCGGGGGAAATTATTTACAGAAATGGTAACGTGAGAATGAAAGAATTCTAGGTATCCACAATCCACATAGCAGGAAATCATGAAAATGTTAAGACAGAAAAACTACATTTTTTGAAAGGGCTGCTGACACTGCCATTCAGAAAATCAGTAAATTTCATTCATGGAGTGACAGTGTTATGATACAGAATTACCAAATTTTCACGTGAGAGTTACGACTGCTTCAGGAGCACTAAAAAATATATGAAAAATTGTAAAAAAAAAAAAAAAGTTTTCGTAAAAAAGATTTTGAGCTCAAATGGTATATACGGCAATCTACAAAAACATTAATTATATTACACGCAATAAAATGATACATAGTAATGAAACACAGAATAGACATACATACACTAGAGTCAAAGCTACTTAAGCATCCCTCACCACTACTACAGCTTCCAGTAATGGGATGGACAAATACAGCAATTACAGACTTCTCAATAAAAACTTCCATTCATACAACCCCATAAAGTATAATTCCCTTTCCATTTGTAAACATACATAATATACAGAGAAAATGCGAAGATCAACGCTCTCAAGGAAACCCAAGCACATGTAGCTTAAAACTCTCAAGAGGCTCAGGAGCTGTACTTCAGCCCTCTCAGGAGAAGCATGAGGCATTGATCAACATGTAGTTATTCCTATTTCTGTTTCTTTCTACCAGTCTTGTTATCTGCCTTTTCCTGTCTAATTCTCCTGCCCATCAACCTTCCTGTCCGACTGTCCTTCTCATTTGCCCTTCTCTTCATGTTTGTTATCTGCAGACATTCTTATGTCACTATCTTCCATGCTTGATTTGCTGGTTGGTGCTTCTTTCTATTTCACCCATATAGCTGTCCAGTATGTCTATTGCCTGCATGCCACACGTTAAACTAAAAGAAAATGACAAAACTCGCAGTTTGGGTCAAGCAATGACTTACCACGATCCACCATTCACACTGGGTCAGGTTGGAATGGTTCTGCAGCGTGGAGAAATTTGGTGTTTGGTAGTGGCCAGTGTTTCCATCCACGGAAGTATTGATCAGCTGAAAAAATTGTATTGAAATAATTGATGATAAGAAAAAAACATTAGTATTCTAGCCCCTCTTGAGGCTGTAGGTAAGCCAGGAGCAAATCCTTCCTTTGAAAGGGGGTCCAAGATTATAGATCCTTCAACTCTACTATTTCAAGCTACGTACGTCAAAATCTTTATTAGAATCCAACTGGATTCGAATACCATAAGCCACACTTTTTTATGAGGGTTCAATTCTATTACAGGATAAAACCCGCCAATAACGTATTGAGGAACTTTTTATGTCTTTGGAACTTGCCTCGGCAAAGAGACAGGTTAAAAAGTAGCTAAACTGAAAAGCAAAGATTTCATTATCTCAAATTAAGTTTGTTCTTTTCATAAAAATTAGACATTACCTTGTGGCATGATGTTTTCAGACCGCAGATGGTGATGTGAAAGCCAGCAGCTGAATACCGCCTGTTAGATCTGAACCTCAAGACAAACTTAGAGATGGGGTCACTGGACCTCCAGTTCATCTTGCCGGTGTAACTGAAGAAGACATCAGATTAATGATTTGAGGTGATATTTGAAGGAACAGGTCATGCTAATGTTATTATAACCATAATAAGCGGTAAACCCTTGTGAGTCAGTGCTGCAGTGTGATGTGTAAGGGAAGAGCTTGGTGGAGATGAGGGTTAATGCGGGTGCAAAATTATTGTCAAAGTTGGTGTAGTAGGGTTAATTTCTGTTTATAAGCTGAAATGTGTCTGCTCTGAAGGAGAGAATTTCTGTGAGGTCATTCAGGGTGACTTCATCAAGACATTTCAGATGTCAAAGGTGGATTCGGTTTGCTCTCTGAGAAACGGGACAGATTATTAAGAAATGGTGACTTGATAGCTGGCCTATGTGTAGTTAGATAATTCGGAATGCCTTAAAATATATATTTGGTTCAGCTGACAATATATTCATGTGAAGTCTGTGTTTTTATAAAAAATATTTAACCAAATTATATATTAAATATACCCTGGAAAGGAGAAAGGGGATTGCAGGGTGGAAGTTATTGAAGCTAGTTAAAGATTCTTGACCTCAGGAAATTAAAGTTACCCCAAATTTTCCTCGTATGAACCCAGAGTGCCTCCAGTTCCCATGCACACTATTACCCCTATATGTTTAGCACCTCCTCATGAATATAATAACTATATGGAAAATTAATAACTATAAATCCTATTTAATTTTATTCATAAGATACATAAAAGCTGAGACATAACACAATGAGAATGACTTACTGTGTTATTCTACTGTAAGGATGTGTGACGCTGACGTAGTCTCCTAGCGCCAGGTCGAAGCTATTGGCTACGTACCAAACTCTACGAGGCACTGAACCCTGCAGAGAGGAATACACTAATCACTGTCGGTAAATAAACTATCTGCTTCTTAAGCAGCAGCTCTGTGGAACTCATTCTTTAAGATTACACATCTAATTTATCGCGTGCTTGATGTGCTGTTGGAGTGTGAGCAAGGTAACAATTGTGAAGGAATTCAGGGAAATTGGTTAGCCATACTTGAGTCCTGGATGTGGTAAGTACATTGCCTGCGCTCTGAAGGAGAGGTGTTGATATGTTGCAGTTTTTTCGCTTCTGGCAAGACAGGGGTGGAGTTAATGATGATAATGATTATATATATATATATATATGCAAGAAAACCACTATGAAAAAATAGAAGAATTCCAAGCGCTTTCGTGACTACTCACATTAATGTGAGTAGTCACGAAAGCGCTTGGAATTCTTCTATTTTTCATAGTGGTTTTCTTGCATATTTTGATATCACCTGTTTACTGTGATCTTTTTGCATATATATACTACTCACATTAATGTGAGTAGTCACGAAAGCGCTTGGAATTCTTCTATTTTTTCATAGTGGTTTTCTTGCATATTTTGATATCACCTGTTTACTGTGATCTTTTTGATATATATATATATATATATATATATATATATATATATATATATAATATATATATATATATATATATATATATATATATATAGGTAAGCTTAATGAGGATTGTTAGTGTTATGCAAATATTTCAGCTTAGCGAAAACAAGTGCCTTGATTCTACTTTATCATAACACTGATTGTGTAGGAGATAGTCAAGTACTTCACATGCACTATCGTTTACTACAGACTATATATATATATATATATATATATATATATATATATATATATATATATATATATATATATATATATATATATATATATATATATATATATATATATATATATATATATATATATATATATATATATATATATATATATATATATATATATATATATATATTACATTTTTTTATTTACACACATCAGCCGATTCCCACCAAGGCAGGGTGGCCCGAAAAAGAAAAACTTTCATCATCATTCACTCCATCACTGTCTTGCCAGAGGGGTACTTTACACTACAGATATAAACCTGCAACATTAACACCCCTCCTTCAGAGTGCAGACACTGTACTTCCCATCTCCAGGACTCAAGTCCGGCCTGCCGGTTTCCCTGAATCCCTTCATAAATGTTACTTTGCTCACACTCCAACAGCACGTCAAGTATTAAAAACCATTTGTCTTCATTCACTCCTATCAAATACGTTCACACATGCTTGCTGGAAGTCCAAGCTCCTCGCACACAAAACCTCCTTTACCCCCTCCCTCCAACCTTTCCTAGGCCGACCCCTTCCCCGCCTTCCCTCCACTTCAGATTTATACACTCTCGAAGTCATTCTGTCTCGTTCCATTCTCTCTACATGTCCAAACCACCTCAACAACCCCTCCTCAGCTCTCTGGATAATAGTTTTGGTAATCCCGCACCTCCTCCTAATTTCCAAACTCCGAATTCTCTGCATTATATTCACACCACACATTGACCTCAGACATGACATCTCCTCTGCCTCCAGCCTTCTCCTCGTTGAAACATTCATCACCCATGCTTCACACCCATATAAGAGTGTTGGTATAACTATACTCTCATATATTCCCCTCTTTACTTCCATGGACAAAGTTCTTTGTCTCCACAGACTCCGAAGTGCTCCACTCACCCTTTTCCCCTCATCAATTCTATGATTCACCTCATCCTTCATAGACCCATCTGCTGACATGTCCACTCCCAAATATCTGAATACATTCACCTCCTCCATACACTCTCCCTCCAATCTGATATCCAATCTTTCGTCACCTAATCTTTTTGTTATCCTCATCACCTTACTCTTTTCTATATTCACTATCAATTTTCTTCTTTTACACGCCCTACCAAATTCATCCACCAACCTCTGCAACTTCTCTTCAGAATCTCCCAAAAGCACAGTGTCATCAGCAAAAAGCAACTGTGACAACTCCCACTTTGTATTTGATTCTTTATCTTTTAACCCCACACCTCTTGCCAAGACCCTCGCATTCACTTCTCTTACAACCCCATCTATAAATATATTGAACAACCACGGTGACATCACACATCCTTGTCTAAGGCCTACTTTTACTGGGAAATAGTCCCCCTCCCTCCTACACACTCTAACCTGAGCCTCACTATCCTCATAAAAACTCTTCACTGCTTTCAGTAACCTACCTCCTATTCCATACACCTGCAACATCTGCCACATTGCCCCCCTATCCACCCTATCATACGCCTTTTCCAAATCCATAAATGCCACAGAAACCTCTTTACCCTTAACCAAATACTGTTCACCTATATGTTTCACTGTAAACACTTGGTCTACACACCCCCTACCTTTCCTAAAGCCACCTTGTTCATCTGCTATCCTGCTTTCTGTCTTACTCTTAATTCTTTATCATGTCTGAGGTCAATGTGTGGTGTGAATATAATGCAGAGAATTCGGAGTTTGGAAATTAGGAGGAGGTGCGATTACCAAAACGATTGTTCAGAGAGCTGAGGAGGGGTTGTTGAGGTGGTTTGGACATGTAGAGAGAATGGAACGAGACAGAGTGACTTCTGAGATGTATAAATCTGTAGTGGAGGAAGGTCGGGGTAGGGGTCGCCTAGGAAGGTTGGAGGGTAAAGGAAGTTTTGTGTGCGAGGGGTTTGGACTTCCAGAAGCATGTGTGGGTATTTGATAGGAGTGAATGGAGGCATATGGTTTTTAATACTTGACGTGCTGTTGGAGTGTGAGCAAAGTAACATTTATGAAGGGATTCAGGAAACCGGCAGGCCGGACTTGAGTTCTGGAGATGGGAAGTACAGTGCCGGCACTCTGAAGGAGGGGTGTTAATGTTGCAGTTTTATAACTGTAGTGTAAAGCACCCTTCTGGCAAGACAGTGATGGAGTGAATGATGATGAAAGTTTTTTTTTCGGGCCACCCTGCCTTGGTGGGAATCGGCCGATGTGTTAATAAAAAAAAAATATATATATATATATATATGATAAAGTAGAATCAAGGCACTTGTTTTCGCTAAGCTGAAATATTTGCATAACACTAACAATCCTCATTAAGCTTACCTATAGTCGCTTCCGGAGGTCACCGCCACCGCGGCTCTGTCCCAGACCAGGCCGACCTATTTGCTGGCCTGATCGATCAGGCGAAATTGTAAACCTGAAGAGAGCACAGTGAATCTACATTCCCTATATCAAATAAGTTTAATATCTAAATTACTGGAAACTCCTAAAAAAATTATTCTTGTACTCCCTGGACTGTAGGCTACAGAGCTGCACTGTGTACCTGTGTTTTATCTTTTTATTTTTATTGAAATCAAAGTTTGGTTCAGGCTGCTCAAAGTTTATGTTGTGTTTATTTAAAACCTTCCTAACTGCGGAGCTTCTACTCTTGTGTTCATACGTTTGTTGGCGCTTTTGTTTGTGTTGCAATGTTTCTAGTACAGTTATTGACGGTAACACTTTGATGGTGAGTCAAGTTAATTGACGCTGTTGGTGTGGGTCGGCAGCTCTCTCACGCAAGATAACTTGTTTGTTTTTACATCGGAAATGGTAAATGTAGACTGGTAAAGTGTAATATTTTTGTGTTTTGCCTTTTAAGAGTGATAATTTATTGGACAGATATCTTTGTCCTATTTAACTGGTTTGTAAGATTATCAACCAGGGGGCTTGATCTGGGACTGGCTGCGGGGGCGTTGACCCCCATGAATCGAAAATATATAGATAAACAAGCAGGTGGTCGTTCCTGTGAGGCAAAATGCATTGTTGATGTTCTTGTAATTAAAAATACCTGGTTGAACTTTACTAATATTTTCAAATACAGTTTAGTTTTTGAAATTCAAAACTGTTACAGTGAACTCGTGTGAATCATGTATGATATATATATATATATATATATATATATATATATATATATATATATATATATATATATATTATTAGAGAGGGGCTTAAAAATTTGTATTTATGAGAGATGAAAAAAAAGATTGGAGCAGCAGAAATTTGGACTACACTGCATATCTAAGAATACATACCCCCAATATATTGAAATATATTGGGGGTGTATGTGGAGGTATACCCACAATGGGCTGGGTTTAAGTTAAGGGAGGGGAGAGTTGCAACCAAAGGGAGATGACCCAGGCAACGTGTGCAGGAGCTTTGTGTCAACCTTCGCAAAACTGTTCACTTAAGAGGCGGGACATGCGAGACCTGGTCATGGGCCGGGCAGCGGGGGCGTTGACCCCCAGAACACCCTCCAGGTACACTCTACCAGTAAAGACTATTTTAATCCTCAAAATAAAGATTAAAATAAATGTATATTGTATATATACTGATATACCTTTTTCGGTGTATATAAACTGAGAAAAATATACACCTCTCGGAGGTAGAAAGAATAAATATTTCAGAGCATATTCACTGAGATGAATAAATCTTTGAGTGTATATACAGTGAGGTATACACACCCATTGATGTAAGTACCTTGTGACTGGAGGTTGATGACATGTACACTTACTGCAAACCCAGTGACTGAACACACGTAGTTGTTTGGGTAGTTGTGAGTGTTGAAGAGAGGAGACTTCCATCTGACACAGTAACGTGAGTATACTACCCGACACTTTCCTCTCTTACGTCTTGGGGAAGTTTGAGGCGTGGTGGTGGTGGTGGTAGTGGTGGTGGGGGTGGTAATGGTAGTGGTGGTGGAAGTAGTGGTGGTGGTGCTAGTGGTGGTGGGGGTGGTAGTGGTAGTGGTGGAGGTAGTCGTGGTGGTGGTGGTAGTGGAGGTGGTGCTAGTGGTAGTGGGGGTGGTAGTGATAGTGGTGGAGGTAGTCGTGGTAGTGGTGGTAGTGGAGGTGGTGGTAGTGGTGGTAGTGGAGGTGGTGCTAGTGGTAGTGGGGGTGGTAGTGATAGTGGTGGAGGTAGTCGTGGTAGTGGTGGTAGTGGAGGTGGTCGTGGTAGTGGTGGTAGTGGAGGTGGTGCTAGTGGTAGTGGTAGTGATAGTGGTGGAGGTAGTCGTGGTAGTGGTGGTAGTGGAGGTGGTCGTGGTAGTGGTGGTAGTGGAGGTGGTGCTAGTGGTAGTGGGGGTGGTAGTGATAGTGGTGGAGGTAGTCGTGGTAGTGGTGGTAGTGGAGGTGGTCGTGGTAGTGGTGGTAGTGGAGGTGGTGCTAGTGGTGGTGGGGGTGGTAGTGGTAGTGGTGGAGGAGGGGGTGGTAGTGGAAGTAGTGGTGGAGAAGGAGGTGGTAGGGGTGGTGGTGGTGGAGGAGGTGGTGGTGGAGGAGGAGGTGGTAGTAGTGGTGGAGGAGGGGGTGGTAATGGAGGTGGTGGTGGTGGAGGAGGCGGTGGTAGTGGTGGTGGAGGAGGTGGTGGTGGAGGACGTGGTGGTGATGGTACTTGGGGTGGTGGTAGTGTTGGTGGCGACTGAGGTGGTGGTGGTTGAAGTGGGGATAGTGGTGGAGATGGTGGTGGAAGAGGTGCTGGTGGTTGTGGTAGAGGTCGTGCTGGAGATGGTGCTTGAGGTGGTGGTTGAGGTGGTGGTTAAGGAGGTGGTGGTGGTGGTTAAGGAGGTGATAGTGGTGCTTATTGAGGTGGTGGTGGTGGTGGTAGTAGTTGAGCTGGTGGTTGTTGAGGTGGTGCTGGTAGGCGATGAAATGGAGGTCGTGGTTGAGGCTGAAGTGGTTGTGGTGGTGGTGATGGTGGAAGTGGGAAAGATAGTGGTTGTGGTGGTGTTAGTGGTAGTGGTAGGAGAGGGAGAGATGGTGGTGGTAGTGGTAGGAGTTGGAGAAATGATGCTGGTGTTGGTAGAAGTCGGTGAGGTGGTGGTGATGGTAGGAGTGGTAGAGATACTGGTGGTGATAGGAGTTGGACAGATGGTGAGGGTTGTGGTGGTGGTGGTGGTAGAAGTAGGAGTGGGAGAGATAGTGGTATTAGTTATTGTGGTGGTTATGATAGGAATGGGAGAGATGGTGGTGGTGGTGATGATGGTAAGACAGGGCGAGATGGTGGTGGTGGTAGGAGTGGGCGAGATGGTGTTTGTGGTGTTGGTGGTGGTAGGAGACGGAGAGATGGTATTGGTGGTGGTAGGAGTGGGAGAGGTGGTACTGGTGGTGGTAGGAGTAGGAAAGATGGTGGAGGTGGTGGTGGTAGGAGTGGGAGAGATGGTGGAGGTGGTGGTGGAAGGAGTGGGAGAGGTGATACTGGTGGTGGTAGCAGTGAGAGACGTGGTGGTGATGGTAGGAGTGGGAGAGGTGGTACTGGTGGTGGTAGGAGTAGAAGAGGTGGTGCTGGTGGTGGTAGGAGTGGGAGAGGTGGTGGTGGTGGTGGTAGGAGTGGGAGAAGTGGTACTGGTGGTGGTAGGAGTGGGAGAGGTGGTTGTAGCAGTGAGAGACGTGGTGGTGGTGGTAGGAGTGGGAGAGGTGGTGGTAGCAGTGAGAGACGTGGTGGTGGTGGTAGGAGTGGGAGAGGTGGTGGTGGTGGTGGTAGGAGTGGGAGAGGTGGTGGTGGTGGTGGTAGGAGTGGGAGAGGTGGTACTGGTGGTGGTAGGAGTGGGAGAGGTGGTGCTGGTGGTGGTAGGAGTGGGAGAGGTGGTGCTGGTGGTGGTAGGAGTGGGAGAGGTGGTACTGGTGGTGGTAGGGGTGGGAGAGGTGGTACTGGTGGTGGTAGCAGTGAGAGACGTGGTGGTGGTGGTAGGAGTGGAGAGGTGGTGGTGGTAGGAGTGGGAGAGGTGGTACTGGTGGTGGTAGGAGTGGGAGAGGTGTGCTGGTGGTGGTAGGAGTGGAAGAGGTGGTACTGGTGGTGGTAGGGGTGGGAGAGGTGGTACTGGTGGTGGTAGCAGTGAGAGACGTGGTGGTGGTGGTAGGAGTGGGAGAGGTGGTGGTGGTGGTGGTAGGAGTGGGAGAGGTGGTACTGGTGGTGGTAGGAGTGGGAGAGGTGGTGGTGGTGGTGGTAGGAGTGGGAGAGGTGGTGCTGGTGGTGGTAGGAGTGGGAGAGGTGATACTGGTGGTGGTAGGAGTGGGAGAGGTGGTGCTGGTGGTGGTAAGAGTGGGAGAGGTGGTAGGAGTGGGAGAAATGGTAGAATTTGTGGTGGTGATGCTGCGAGTGGAAGAGGCGGTTGTTGAGGTGCTGATGGTAGGAGGAGAAATGGTGGTGGTGATGGTAGAAGTTGGAGAGATGGAGGTGGTGGCGGTAGCAGTGGGGAGATGGTGGATTTGGTGGTTGTGGTAGTGACGGTAGGAGTGGCAGAGAGGGTTGTGGTGGTCATAGTGGTGGTGATGGTATTAGAGCTAGAGATGGTGGTAGGAGTGTAGGAGGAGTAGGGGGAGGAGGAGGAGGAAGAGGAGGGGGAATATGAGGACGAGGAGAAGGAGGAGGAGGGAGAGGAGGAATAGCTGCAGGAGGGAGAGGAGGAACAGGAGGAGGAGGAAGATGACGAGTAGGTGATGGTTGTAGTGGTGGGGATGGAGGTGAGGGTGGTGGTTGTAGTGGTGGGGATGGAGGTGAGGGTGGTGGTTGTAGTGGTGGGGATGGAGGTGAGGGTGGCGGTTATAGTGGTGGGGATGGAGGTGAGGGTGGTGGTTGTAGTGGGAGTGGAGATAGTAGTGGGTGTTGTGTAAGGGGAGGTCATTAAGGAGGTGGTTGCAGATGTGGTGGTGATAGTGACGGTAATAGTGGTGATGTTCGTAGAAGAACTGATGTGGGTAGTAGTGGCTATAATGCTGGTGTGGGTGGTAGGTCTGATGGTGGAGGTGGCCGTTAGGGAGATGGGCGTGGTGTTAGAGGTAGTAGTCATTGTAGTGGTGGAGGTGTTGGTGGTGATGGTGGGAATTTGAATAAAGACAGTGGTGGGGCTTGTGGTAGGGGAGGTCGTAA
This sequence comes from Cherax destructor, assembly GCA_009830355.1. Lineage (NCBI taxonomy): Eukaryota > Metazoa > Arthropoda > Malacostraca > Decapoda > Parastacidae > Cherax > Cherax destructor. The sequence goes on along the minus strand of WNWK01001675.1, from coordinate 85,144 downwards.
GAGAGGTGGTGGTGGTATCCGTTTCAGAAGTGGCTTTGATAGTAGTGGTTGTGGTAGTGAGGGTGAAGGTGGTAGTTTGGGAGATGGGTGTCGTGGTAGAGGTAGTGTTCGTTGGATTGGTGGAGAAGGTGGTAATGGTGGAAGTGATGGTGGTGAGGGTTGTGGGGGTGGTGGTAATGGTGGGGGTTGTGGTGGTGGTGGTAGTAGTAGTTGAGGTGGTGGTTATAGTAGTAGTGGTGGTAGTGGCGGGTGTTGTGGTGGTGGTAGTGGTGGGTATCGTGGTGGTGGTAGTAGTAGTGGTGGTGGTGATGGCGGGGGTTGTTGTTGTTGTGGTGGTAGCTGAAGAGGTTGTTGTATCCGTGATGCTGTAACGGCAAAAACACTACATTATAATCTATTACCCACAAGCAGTGTACATACGACTCTTGGGTCGACAAGGTCACGTGGGTGACCACACTAGCGTATTAGGAAACGTTTCAGTCCTGAGACTGAAACGTGTGATGTACGAATCCTACACTAGGTGTTGATGATGCGGGTAGTGGAGCAGTACAGTAGGCCTATTGTAGTCTGAGTTATAGGCCTGGAGTGTCCTCGTGTAAGATAATTTACAATAAAGGTTTTGCTAGGTTGAGGCGCCCTCAACCCTATTTTTTTTTTTACATGAAAAATTATTTAACGTCATAAAATTGGGAATTTTACTCAAAAATGTTTTAATTTTTTCTTAAGTGATCAATTTCAAATGATACAAAAAAAAGATCCTAAAAAATGTTAAAAAATGCAAAAATATTGCCTTATAAGTTGTAAAGTTACAAGATTAGTGATTGTTTAAGATTCTCAGTGCTTGTTGTTTACCTACTGTTGTTTCCTACAACATGATGAGCAAGACATCTGCAGCACGTAGGCATCTTGACTGCCGAAACGTTTCGCCTATGCAGCGGACTTCTTCAGTCGGATACACAGGAATTTATCACTGGAAACAAGATTGTGTACCATTTGTGTAGTACTACCACACGATAGCCTGTCAAGTGAACTGCGTTAAATGAACATTTTTCTCTCAAAGCACGGTACAGATAGGGTTAGAACTCATGGCGGGTGAGTCGTAAATCTCCAGGCCATTGCGTAAGCCACTGGGCCAGCTGGCTACAATAAGATTCGTCCAGCTAGGCATATTTATACTTGTGGTCACAGTGAGGGGGCCCATGCTAACCTCTATGGAGTATAAATATGCCTAGCTGGATTAATCTTATTGTATCCAGCTGGCCCAGTGGCTTACTCACTGTCCTGGAGTTTGACGATTCACTCGCAATGGGTTTAAACCCCACCCGTACCATGGGTTGTTTGCAATCTTTTTATAACGATTTCGTTAGTCATTTTCTCTCGTCTCACTTACGGGCAATCTGCTGACGCTACGAAGGACACATTGGCAGACCATCCACGATAGGACTTAGGTTGAGAGTTGGTATAGAAGATGAGGACCAGGATGTCCAGTGACCCCGTGAAAACCTTGCCGGCAGCAATATCCGCACCGCAGTAGCTGTAAATTGTAAATGAGTAAGACACTTTTAAAACACCTGGGTATCATTTGTATCTCAGATTAAGATGATCACATGTGTCTCATTCATGAACTTATCGGCATTATACACATTTTATCTAGTGTAAATTGTAAACTGTATTTCATGAAGTGGTAAACTCGTGTGAGTTATTCAGCGTAAGGGGCCGTTGAGGCTCAATCTCCCGTCTGTTTATTTGACCCATTGTCTGTCCGGTCTGTAGCATAATTAGGAAGGAAAATGAGATACATATGTTGGAAGAGGTAGCGGGAGGAAGGTGGGAATGTACGAGAGATGGAGCAATGTGGGGAATGAGGAAGATGGGGTGAAGTGAGAATGTAGGAGTTGTCTGTAGTAGGAATGGGGAGAGGAGTGAGGTATATACTATATATAAATTATTCTGGGATCATCGCCCCTTCTGCTCGAACATTAACCAGGAAATACTTCGGGATTAAGAACAATTTCCAAACAAAGACAGAGCAAACTTTTACTGTGACAACATTTAGCTCTGTGTTGAGCTTTACCAACTTAAGACTGACTTCGCAAAGCTCTACGCAATAAAAAAAAAATACTGTCTTTTGTTTTACGCTCATAGAGAAACGGTATTAACTCTCTGAGTAGTTGCTGGCTATTATGTGAGGTAAGATGGGTGGAGTGAGGTGGAACTGAGGAGGATGGAGTGAGTTGGGAATGTAAAAGATGGAGTGAGGTTGGTGTATGGGGTTTAAATCCTGACTACACTAGGGTCATTAAGGCAGTACAGTATGTAACCTGTACACCACCAGTCAAGGATACTTTAATCCTTAAATTGGGAATTAAAGTCACAGTATATGTATACTGGCATATACACACGTCTCAGTGTATATATCCTTGCTTGTGAGGCGGGTATATTGGTATATTTTATCTATGATCAAAGAAAAGAAATATAGATGGACCTTTCTATGTCACTCGAGGCATGTTAGAAACTCCTTCCTCAAGAATTGGACATAGTTTTGAAATGCTTGGTGCATTTATCTATCTTACGATTTATAGACGGAGGATCGAGCCTTCGCACTCCTTCCGCTGAATGAACCACGCCATTTCTTAGCACTTTGAATAATAATAATAATAATAATAATAATAATAATAATAATAATAATAATAATAACAGGCTCTATTTTTTAACAACCCTTTCCTACTGTAAGAATAAGCCATAACTCTATTTTCGCCTCTACTACTTACACTTGACTGGCAGTGTTCGTGAATGTAATAATCTCCATAAAGTCGGTGCAGCAGGAAGAATTATTATTGCACGTTATGTATGGAGACAGTGCGAAGTCATTGAAGGTGATTTGAGGGAAGAAGCAGTTAGGAGCCGTCATTACGAAGGTGCACGTTAAGCCTGTCCAATATTAGTTATGATCAGTTTATACATATAATGCTACGTGCATAAATAGCAACGCTCTTCTTGCCAAATAAGACAAGCAGAAATTTGTGTATGGAATACTTTCGCAAAAAAAAATTTTGAACCTAAACTTACCTAAAACTTATCTAAAATATATTTAGCTGGATTAGGCTAAATTAAATTGTGCTTGTTATAATAAGGTTAGGTAAGTTTTCTAAAGTTGTTTTGGTACAAAATTATTTATATTTACATTAACATAAATGAAAAAAACTATATCTTTAAAAGTATAAGAGAAAGTTTTAGAAAGGGCTTAATTTTAAATGTGTTCTTGCTAATTGACCAATTTTACCTATTCGGCACGACATTATATATATATATATATATATATATATATATATATATATATATATATATATATATATATATATATATATATATATATAAATATCATATAGCATAAGTACAAATAGCAAAAGTACAAAACCTTGAATAATGCTTGTATAATCTCAAAGCACGTTATTTGCATTTTACCTTTTGGGTAGCTATTGGGGTAGTTAGGAGATGTGATGACACCTGTCGTGGTAATGATCTCCATGCACTTGGTAGTTCTACTAGCTGCAGGCAAAGAATGACAAGGTTAGTCGTGAATGGTAATAGGAGGTCGTTGATAGGTCACAAATTACCTTGTGGATACATTGTGTTTGGTTTTGATTGAGGGTTGAATGGTAGTTGTGGGAAGTCATAGACAGAGGGTGGATGGAAGTTCTTGATAGGCTGATGGAAGTAGGTTATGGTTAGTTAATAGTTTGTAGTAGGTCAGAATAAGTACTCAGGGGTTTTGATCAATTATACACATGTTCAACACTTGGGTATCTTTAAATAACAAAAAAGGCACAATACCGTGACTGGAACAATACACACACAACCCGCACATAGAAGAGAGGAGCTTACGACGACGTAAATGGTCCATGTCGGACCGAAACGTCGTCGTAAGCTCCTCTCTTCTATGTGCGGGTTGTGCTTGAGTATGTTTGTTGTGTAAACGTTTCGCCACACAGTGGCTTCATCAGTCCAATACATAGAAAATGGTTGAAGATCAGGAGTTTGAGGGAATCAGTCCCTCAGAATGGCTGAGGGACTGATTACCTCAAACTCCTGATTTTCAACCATTCTTCGTTGACTGGACTGATGAAGCCACTGCGTGGCGAAACGTTCCCGCAATGAAGATACCCAAGTGTTGCAAATGTGTCTAATTTATCAACTTGTCGGTTCTTTGAACCATTTGTCTACATACTCAGGGGCTTAAACGTTTGCATACTCATTTTCTAAATGCAGAGTCAATACATGACATGCTACTTATTACCTGGTAATAAACAGCGTCGTAATTGTAGTTTTTTATGGAAACGAGAGTTCCAATTTCACTCCAGTTTTCCGCGTCACGTAACTAACTAGATGGCAGAAAATCAGTGGAAATTTACACTTCAACTACAACGTCCAACATACCTCGTTCATTCCTGGTGTAAACATCCAGTGGAAAGCCACTTTGACCATTTGGCCACCTCTCTCTCACAGCCTGCCACTGCTCGGGTGTCAACACCATGTCCTTCTCAAGCATATCCTTCCCATCCTCGGAATCTGCCATGGAGTATTCGAACTCTTTGTTCTGTTAAAGAAGATGAGGTGGAGGTGGTATTAGCTGATTCCGTCCTTTCAAATCTTCCGAAGTCTCGCAGATGGAGTCGTCCCTTTCACTCAGCTGATCACAAGCGAGACAAACAGAAGCAGATTCTGCCGTATCAGAAGTTAAAAAAAAATGAACAAGTACCTGATCCGCAGAAGTTACTTTACAAATTAAAAATGTCTTCTAACTCCATCAGGGCATTTAAGATTAAAACCCATCCATGGAAAATAAATGTTCCTTGTCAAATACATGTATAAGTTCTTCACCTGTACAGATCATTAGGAGCGATAAAAGAGGAAGTGAACAACATCTGTCTAACTAGGTCAGAAAATATGTACCACTTGTGTCCTCAAAAGCCCTATCATAACTATTCTTAAAGCTGTGTACAGATCCTGTACGTTCTACGCAGTCAAATGCATATGTTCCTTCTTTGATGTGAACCTCACCAGTTGATGAAGAGACAGACTGTCAGTTATTGCACTTGATCGATGTTTTTACACCATTTAGTCCGTAGCAGCGTGTGGTACAGTGCCCAGCATGTGTGTGTGTGTGTGTGTGTGTGTGTGTGTGTGTGTGTGTGTGTGTGTGTGTTGTGTGTGTGTGTGTGTGTGTGTACTCACTTAGTTGTATTTGTGGGGGTCGATACTCAGCTCTAGGACAAGTCTCCTAGACTACCATGATTAACATCATTGATTTCTTTCCTCGTGGGCCTTATCATAGCTACTCTTGACACTGTGTATAGAATATACCTCCACCACTGCTTCATCCAAATCATTCCAGTCTCCAACCATCCTGAGACATAAATTCTTCCTTACATCCCTTTTGTTCATATTTGTCTTTAGCTTCCACCTTTGTCCCCGTGTTTCTTGTCCTCTTTATTCAAACGACCTGTCCCTATCTGCCCTATCAATTCCTCTTAAGATTTTTGTATGTTGTAATTATGTGTTTCTCTTCGCCATTTTCGTCAGGTTCAGTTCCTTCGACCTGTCTTCCTCTCAGTTCTGGTACTTGCCAGATTGCGAACCAGTGAACTTTAAGCTCCATATACCTGACCAGATGTGGGCTCCATGCCGAGGCCACATACTCAGTGACTGGTCTAACATATGTCACAGGACCCCTCTTTCTGCCTGCATCGTCTCCTTGACGACAACGACTAACAAAGTCTGAATGCTCCCTGAATTGAGCTGAATACCTTCCATAACCCCCCCCACATGCGCTGTATAATCCTACGGATATAGCGCTCCCCCATAATTCTAATAATATACATGTATATGTATAATTCTTCTCATCTCAATTTACCACCGAAGACGGACAGTCCGAAGGGCATAGAGCTACTTATCAATTCCCTTTTTACTCATTCACTGATACTTGTTGTGACACCTAATGCACTTCGTATGTTTAAGTTCCTGAATACCGTTTTGAGGTTCGCTAATCTTGCATATGTCGCTAACCATACACAGTTGATGTGTATGACTGGCGAAATGCTTGGTATTATATTCACCTCCGGGTCATTGTCACTCTTACATTTTCAGCGTTTCTTCGCCCTTGCTGTACTTAATGTCCGGTCTGCCTTCTCCTCTAATTCGTTTTACCTTGCTTTTTTGGGGGAGGGGTGTAGAAGTCGAAAAGTAACTCGTTTAATGCATCTGTTCTGTTAGGGTCTCCCTGGATGTTATCAAAGTCCTCTTCTGTTCTTTTTTTTCTAATTAGTTTCACATAATCTGCAAAGAGTAATACATAGAACTCAGTAACTTATGGTAGGTCCTTCACGTATATGAAGAATAGTGGTTCTAATGCAAATCCTTGTAGAACCCCACTCATTACTCTCTCCTATTCTGATATCTCATCCTTTAATATTACTTAATTTCATCTATACTTCTTGACCCACTGGAGAACTCTTCTTTATAACCCTTCTTGTTCCTCTATATTCTCGACTAATCTTTGGTGCAGTGTTATATGAAATTCACTCCGCAGTCCAAGAAGATTCAGTCCGCCCAACCATATCTTTCTTCTTGTATCTTCGTGATTCTGGTGTATACCTCCAGCAAATTCTCAAGGCAGGGTTTTCCATCCCTAAATCCGTGGTGGTTTTCTGTAAAGAATCTTCTCTTCGAGATCCTCGATATGCCTTTCCTTCCTAGCATCTCCAGAACTTTTGACAGTATACAAATTGGAAATACTGACGTGTAATTCAACGCCTTTTACCTGTCCCCTTTTTTATATAGAGATTGCATTTGTCTTTTTCTCTGGTTTTTGGCACTTGTCCTGATTGGAGAGATAAGCTGTATAACTTTGGCACTGAGTCGCATTGTGATACTGTTACTTTGCTCAGCACCCATGGAGATAATACTATCTGGTTTTACTGCTCCACTTGACATGAATGCTCACTGTGTCCCTGCCATAGGGCTGTAAACAGTACATCATTTGTACAAACTCCGACACTTCTGGGGAGCCACTGCCGGGTCAACACATGGAGAAGACCCGAGCCAGGCACGTCCTGGCAAACCTACCCGAACCTGAACCTGGTTCACTCAGTAGTCTCATCGCCATTTTTTTTGTGTTGATGCTGTTCAGACTACAGCGCCTTCCTGTAACTCTCAACTTTCTTCTGTGGAGACTTCTTCGAATTCTTTACTAAGCTCTTTGCATACTTCTTTGTCATTCACTGACAGCGTGCATATATGTGTGTATTCTAGAGCTTGCTTGCATTTGTGTTTGCCTTGATTGTCAGTGCTTGTGAGAGACGTGTACAAGTGCGTTTTTGAAAGGCACTGATGTCATGCATATTTCAAAGTGACTTATGGCCCAATATATCAAAAGAAGAGAGCCTAATAAATATAACCTACCTCGCATGGATGGACATAAAATTAAATTAGCGTTTAGGGTTTAACCTACAGTCAGAAAGTGGTCGTCTCTGTTGACATTTGTCTAATTCACAAGTTGTGAGTTAGCACCATAGACCAAGCCCCTAAGCTCATGAGCTAGATTAGAATTTAAATTATGCAGATTTTGCAGCATCTTAGATTTTGTTCATCCCAATATCCATTCTATCGACGGTAATATAAGAGAATGTGAATACAAAAAAGGCCTGCGAAGTAGATCTTAAAAAGATTAGCATGGAGGCAAATCTTAATTTTTCTTGGAAGTATTTGATATGTTGCATCCTAGAAGACTCGTGGTGCAAATGGCTTGCGGAATCTAGAATGATTGAGGTTTAAGTTCCTAAAGGTAATTCCTAAATTCCACAGCTGTGAATAGGCCGGATACAAGGTCAAATGACGCCGAGAAGTGGAAAAAGATTAAATGTTTATCAACAGGTTATTTTTGGTGAATCTGGATTATTATTATATTCATAGAGAAGCGTTGAACCTGTAAGGTTCATGCAGCGTCTTGGCGGTGAATCAAGAGGGAGCTGGACAGGCACTTAAAATCAGTTACTGACCAGCCGGGCTGTGGTTCGTACGTTAGTTTGAGTGCTCCCAGCAGTAACAGCCTGGATGATCAGACCCTGATCCACCGCGAGGCCTAGTCATAGACCGGGCCGCGTGGGCGTTGACCCCCGAAACACCCTCCAGGTATACTCCAGGTATCGTGAGCTTCGAGGAATCTCCCTTGAATGGTGCTGAGTCTTCTTCTTTGTAGGTTCGTCGGTATAATCCCCCGGCCCGGGCCTTAGCCAAGTGGTGGCCCGGGCCTTAGCCAAGTGGTGGCCCGGGCCTTAGCCAAGTGGTGGCCCGGGCCTTAGCCAAGTGGTGGCCCGGGCCTTAGCCAAGTGGTGGCCCGGGCCTTAGCCAAGTGGTGGCCCGGGCCTTAGCCAAGTGGTGGCCCGGGCCTTAGCCAAGTGGTGGCCCGGGCCTTAGCCAAGAGGTGTCCCGGCGTTGGCTCCCTTTCTCGGGAGTGTCTCAAACCAATGTCTGCCATGGGGACTAGCTGCTCCCAGGCCTAGCCCCATTCCCCGCCCCCACGGGGCTCGAAGGAAGAAGCTAGGCACCTTGTGTTGCCAAAAAACCCTCCCACACTGGGCTCGAAGGGTTTGGCAGCTGCAGAGCAGCAGACGATGTCAGGAGATGCAAAGGTAGCAAACACTACAGGATCCTTTTGGAGCCACACCCCAGCTTTGGGCCGAGGTCCAAGCGCTGGGGAGGCTCAAGAATGGCTCTTGCTGTGTGTGTTGCTGCTGCTGTTACTTCACTGGTCCGTTGCAATCTCCTGCTGAGTCTGCAGCTGCGTCCCTTTTATACTATCTCTGGTCTTCCTCTCTCAGTTTCCATCTTCAGAGCCAAGAAATCCTTCTTGTCTATTGTTCTCTTGTTTAATTGTTCAGCTACTAGAAATTAAAAATAAAAATTTATCATTACAGTGTGTCCCACCAATACTAATATGTAATCACACATGTGTTACCACACACACGGGCACACATGTGCGAACACACACCCATAAATAACACAGAATTAATATGTAAATTACATGTTAATTTTGTATGCAATTTTTTATATACGAGTTATGTATAAGTTTCTCAGCTATCAGCCCAAGTAAATCATATGTTAGAGCTTTTCATATGTCTTCATTATTATTATTTACATACATGATGGAGTGTTAAACCCGCAGGAACGTCATACAGCGCCTGGAAAATGGTAGACATTCAGGTTCGTAGCAAGGAAGGAGAGAGAAGGTCAATATGTTTACTTGAAAGCTTGTATATTTCATGCTGAAAAAAAAAATTGACTTTCAGAAACCAGAAGTCGATGTTAAGTTACCGAAAGTATAATCCAAGGTACTGAAGAGGGGCTGTTGCAGAGGTTTTGACATTTAGAGAAGATAGAGCAGCATAGGATAACTAAGAGGGTGTATAAATCTGGGGTGAATGGAAAGAAGAGTAGGGGTCGTCCCAGGAAGAGTTGGAGGGAAAGAGGAAAAAAAAGTTTTGAGTGATAGAGGCTTGAACCTCCAGCAGGGTTTTGTGAGTCTGTTAGATCGGAGTAGAGGCAAGCTGATTTCATAGCTTGACGTTTCGTTGGAGTGTGTACAACGTAAGATTCATGAAAGGATTCAGAGAAATCTGTTAACCTGATTTGAGTCCCGGAGGTGAGGAGTACGGTGCCTGCACTCTGAAGGACGGGTGTGGATGCTGCAGTTTGGAGGGTAATTTGATCTGTGATGTGTGAACACTTATGGCAAGATATCCATTGAACGAAAAATGGCGAATGTGTTTCATATTTTTTGGAATCACCCCAGGTTGGCAGGAGAGGTTTAGCAATTAAAGTGTGAATTGTTATCCAGCTACGGTCTCAAGTATGGCTTTGCAGAGTGAAATAATAGGCCTGTTCTAATTTTTCTCACTTTGGGTGATATTTTTGACAATAGAGTTAATAGGTGATTAATTGTATTTTCTTCAAGGAGAGGAGAATGAAATAGCTGGAGACCATACTTGAGGCTCAGTGATGTGCCCGACGTTAGGAGAAACATGATTTGCAGTCCAGCAACCTACCTAATGGTATGGGGCTTCTGTAGCTGAATTGTTTAAGGCGTCAGGCTGGCAGCTAGGTACATTATTTGGATTTGGGTTCGAATCTTGCTGCCTGCGATATTTCTTTACATATACTTTCGCTTGTTTCTGCGAGAAGCATTTTATATATATGTATATGTATATATATATATATATATATATATATATATATATATATATATATATATATATATATATATATATATATATATATATATATATATATATATATATATATATATATGCTTGGCAAACAGTGTCATAATTACTAATTTATTGAAACCACCTCGACAAATAACTGAAACACAAATAAACGTGATCTGCATATGTTGGCCTCAAAGACCCTCTCCAGCAAATATATATGTTACACTGGGATGTATTTCCATGCAGGCTTACATGTTACCTGACTGCCAGTGGAAGAATGAGCATGGGAAAGAATAGAGAATTTCATCGAAATCCACTGATGAGGGGAATAGTCTGGTTTATTGCTTCTAGGGACAGCCAAGAGTTCAGAGGCTCCCAACCTTTTTGTTCCCATGTACCCCTTGGGCATTCTGACAGGTTCCCATGTACCCCTTGGGCATTCTGACAGGTTCCCATGTACCCCTTGGGCATTCTGACAGGTTCCCATGTACCCCTTGGGCATTCTGACAGGTTCCCATGTACCCCTTGGGCATTCTGACAGGTTCCCATATTACCCCTAAAAATTAAGGATCAAAAATTGATAAAATTATATAGATTTTATATTATTTTATTGTGAAATCTGAAAGTGTGTAGAAATTATTTAAGGATTTTATTCTTTTGATAACAGCAGAAAATGGCAACTCACTGTAAATGGCAACTAATTGTAAATGACAACTTACTGTAAATGGCAGCTCACTGTAAGAAGTAATAAAAGAAATTGACAAATATTAGTACGTCTTGATAAGTAAGACGATTACATCGTCTTACTACTGCTTCTGGTAACACTTCTGTACTCGACTGAAAAAGCCTACCGTGTAGTCGAAACGTTTTAGAATAAAGATACCTAACTGTTGCATATGTGTCTCATTTATCAACCTCACGGTATTGCATACCATTTTCATATTCACATGAGTACGTCTTATGTGAACTTTACTCACAAATGACACCAACGCACCTCTCACGACTAATGCTTGTGGATAACTGAAGCAGAGAGCTGCCGGCTGCCCTCGCAGCCGGCAGTGATTAGTATGATTTTTACGAGCTTATTAATTATGAAGTGCTACTTATATGTAACTTTGAAACATGAAAGAAAGAGGGAAGAGAGCTTGCCTAGTTGACTGCTCTCTTTATCACCTGATTTGTAACCAGGGTGTTCTGTATTGTTTATGTTCTACATTACTCATGGTGTACACTGCTGTACAGTGTAAACTGCACATTGTATAGCAGTGTACACCATGGTTATACTCTCAAACCCTTATGTACCATTTGAGAAGCGTAAATGTACCCCAGGGGATACATGTACCCCATGTTGTGAACTCCTGGCCTTGACTGTCAAACCCTCACCTGCCTCTACCTGCCTTGCACCATATCAGACCCGGCATTCTGCATTACACTGCATGGGTATACTACAGCTGTAGTAGCGAAAGTGTTCTCTCACGCTCTATAATTAGGTTTGCCTTGTCTCTGAACTCTGAATATTGTTGTATATAACTATACATACGTTCTGACGGTGGGAATATACGTCAAACCTAAACTTATTCTACTTTGTACTCGTATGCTTTGTATCTATATTGATTTCTGTTTTACTGATTTTTTTACGACTGCATATAGCACGATCAGGTACTCCAAGCTCTTTGAAAATAATTGTGTTCATAATCTTTGTTTTATAAAGACATTTATTTACTTTTGTGTAGGAGTTTGGAGCTCCACCCAGTTGATGTTATGGTGACTTTGTCGGACATGTTGGAATAGGGTTGACCTATGATTGGCGTAATCTAACCGAACTCTTATGTTTGGTGATTCTAGTACCTAAATTTCGTCCAATCTGTCCCAGTTTGCAAGTCGTGTTAGTAGGCACCCCTTACTGTGACACCAACTGCAAGATTTTTGTAGTTTTTTTTCTCCCCAGTAACAGTTTGTATTTGATCAGATTTAGATCAGATTTAAGCCATGTTAATGTATCAGAAGATCTGTAACAAATTATAATAACTATTTCACGATCTGAGTGATTGTGATTTTGATGAAACTCCAGTAATGCCTCTGACGTACTAAGATTTTGGTTCATTGAACAAATTTAACAAATTGGTAAATTGTTGTTCTTACATCTCGTCACTCCTAGCAATCAACCTCTTTCCTGATGCTGCACTTGCTGAGCGTGAGTCCCAGCTGCCTAGTGTTTGGTCATAACTGCAGCTTCTTGGAGAATTCATACGGTTTTGATCTATCCTTTAGTATTTGAATTCCACACAAAAGTTTAATATCAGAGAACAATGAGGGACTTAGGCCTGTCAAGTGACTAATGCCACAAGACTGACAAAGACGAGATTAACTACTTAAGGTTTACATACCTCAACGGAAGCTCCAACAGAGGTAATGCCATGACTTGTGTACATTTAAGGGAGATCGCATTATGTATATATCGACATGATGGATATAACAGAGACCAGTAGGATGACATATCTGCATCCTGGCTGCTGCCACAAGAATATCCAACATACCTGACCACAAGTGACTACTGCCACAAGACTGGCCACTGCCAGGCACAAGCATTCCCGAGGGACCATGTTGACTCAGCCACAGCTGATCGACGTCTGTGGCTGTGACTCTTTCCCTGCACCATATATATATAATCACACTCACCCCCCTTTACCACTTGCCACTACGTTAGGACGATCGTCTTCAACATCAATTAAAACATTAAAGAGCAAATCTTTCATTAAAAAAATATCTTGAGTGAAAGATATTTTCAATCAGTGAAAATACTTAATGAATTTGACAGCCCTAAACATGCAAAGTAAATCTTATTGAAAAATATCCATATTTATTATCATTTTTCACCATTTGACATATGTGAACTTGATGTTTATTGCCACTAACACTCATCATATTTTTTTATTTTGTTTATATCTCTTCTGCTCGATTAATTTGCTATCAACGATAATAGTTAAACATTATTCATTTTGAAGTAGTTTCATATTACTGTTTTTAATTTCGTGTCAGTGTTTATTTTTTCCCTTATTTATGTATTATTCCATTCACGGTATTTTGCCTTTTTTATTCTTCCCTGATTGTCTGATTGTCCTGTGTCAGTCACCAGGAGAAGCATAATGTGTCGTATCGATCATCTGAGAGACAATTTGGTTATAATTATAACATTTTTTGAAGGGGTGGACCGGTAAGCCAGCTGAAGGCCTCGGTCAGATGACCAGAAGCTCTAGCTGCGGGTCATCATATGACTAAGACCCGCGTCAGGAAACAATTGTCCTGTTTCCTGACAAACCTACCTTATTTAACCTAAGAAGCAGGCAACAGCCTTATTGTTCTGGCTCTCGTAAATCACACTTTAAGATAAAGACACTATGTAAACAGTCAGATAAGAACGTTTTAAATCATACTAGAGAGAGAACATAAATGTTGTTTATATACATTTTTGATCCGAGATAAATTACTGTCATATCTTCAGAATCCAGATATTTAAAACTATACACAGCCTAGAGCACGGAATCCATTAATAAGAAATTATATATGTTCCTCAAAAATCTGTTATATAGAATAAATCTGTTGTACTTCTCAGTTAATAAGAGACGAGGACAGTATCTCTCGTGATGGTTGTTATCTACCCATCTTCTACAGTTCTCATAATCTGTCTCTCACCTGCAAGTCTTTGTTTATATTCGTGATTTTGGACGAATAGGACTGCTTAGAAATTATTTCGTCTTTGCCGATACCATCCGCACCCTTGGAGGAAGGTTTCTTGATATTGAAGGAATCTTGTACCAAGAAAATGGACTTGTGCTCCCCTTTCTTGGATCGAACAGTTGCCTCCCATTTCCCAGGCGCTGGATGACCGCTTTCCCCTAATTATCATAATATTGCTATACCATCCGGATCCTCACATTGCACTTTCGTTAAAAAATTAAAAAGAAAGAGTCTTGGATTCGATCCCTAGTCAAGGTTTTCCCTATTCACATGGCACTAAAAATATATACCTGGATGTTACTCGGGCGTTGTGGGCCGCATCCTGGGGGAAAACTTTCAATGCAAATTGTGTAAGAAATTCCAGTCCTGCCTAAAGTCACTTCCAGGAAAGAATTGCCAATGTGGGAGAAAACTCAAAACTGTGGGAAAATTTTAAGGGTTGGGCTGAGAGGCGCTTACTTAATAAAGGTATATGTAATAAAGAACATTTAAAAACAGTCTAGTAGGAAAGCAGGTATTGTGTTGTCTTTATTAGAGCATAAATTATATAGTTTCCTTGGCGAGGTTAATTTCATTGATCATTTTCTTTTGTGTCAGGACAAGTAAGTGAAGTATGGCGTAGCTGACAAGTGGTATATATTCAATAAGTATAGTATAAAGCCTCATGTAGGTGAAACGACGATGCCAGTAAAGGTCTCCTTTGGCTGAAGGGCTCCTGTTTGCTACTTTTTCTCAGGTGACGTTTCTCGGCATTGGTAAGGTGAACATGTGGCCCTTAACACCAACAAGATATGACTGCTCAACTTCACTCATGTTCGTCCAGGTTTTCCTTGTGTCGTGTCAATGTTTCTATCCGGTCACTATTTGTATAATTTCTTTTCTGCCTTTTTTTCCTTATTGTCTCAAGCTTTTCTAGAACCCGATTCTCTACATGGTCATCCAAGTGATAGTAATGAAACAATTCATAAATACAGAGGTCATATGTATTACTTACAATAAATAATAATAATAATAATAATAATAATAATTTATTATTATTATTACTATTATTATCAACAACAATTATAAGAGTAATAATAAAGTCACCAAAAATGGTTGCAATAATAACATTATTGCCAATAACGATTTTATTTAGAAACTTACATACAGTACACTAGTAATGGAACGTGTATCAAGTGTGTCTCATTTAAGTTCTCCTCCAGGCACTTAATGAACAAATTTCTCACTGTGACTACACAACGGTATAAGAGAACATCAAGCCTGTGCTTCTGTTTTTCTGCCCCTGGTACGCAATGTATACAGTGTTGTTGGTAGAGGTAAATGATCTGATGCGAGTGCCGCAGTATATTTTACTGGTTGCCGCTGGGTACGTCTTGTCCCCTCTGCCGTTCACAACGACGTAGTCCGTCTTGCACGCGCGGGTTTGGTGGATGATGGTCATCATGTTGATAATGATCCGCCTGCCTACTGGAGCCTATGGTAAGTATAATCGTATTTTAATTTGTTTAGTCCTTAAATTAAAATAAAAGGTAATAATGTAATTAGTATTAAGACTATTAATAACACAATACTAATACTAGTATCAACAATGACAAAAATATTAATAATATTTTGTTAAAATTGTCTACACTACTACTACTACTTCTACTACTACTTCTACTACTACTACTACTACTACTACTACTAATAATAATAATAATAATAATAATAATAATAATAATAATAATAGTGTAATAATTTTAACAAAAATAAAAGTATTATTATTCTTTTATAGACAAAGATATACCTTCCTCAGTGTAATATTATTAATTTCAATTTTCAAAGCGGTGAACTGGCAAGCCAGCAAAAGGCTTCGGTCAGATGACCAAAACCTCCAGTGGCGAGTCATCCTATGATTAAGACCCGCGTCAGGAAACACTTGTTCTATTTGCTGACGAATCTTACCTGACCTAACCTATCCCCAAGTGAATATACATTGTTGACGAATCACTTACCTCGATCCACCATTCACAGTGGGTCAGCTGTGAATGCTTCCGCCTCGCTGAGAAATTCGGTGTTTGTTCGTAGCCGCCACTTCCATCCGTGGAAACGGTAATATACTGAAAAATTATATATTATTATCCGACAAATTATTGAAAAAGCAGAACCTAATAGCAGTAGTGATAATTTTCATAATGATATTGCTACAGAAAAAAATATATTGAAAAAAAAACAACACAATAGCAGTAGTGATATTTTTTTTTCACAATAATGATATTAGTAATACTAAAAAAAAAATGTATATTGTGTAATGTTAATTTTGTTTCCACTGGAGCTACTTAGCCACATGGGTTATGTAAAAAATATTATGTTTCAGTAGACAATCTATTTTTTTTTAAAGTAAATTGGTTCTCCTAATAATTTATGTCTTACATATATTTCATATAAATATTAGATTTTAGTTTTCGAAATCAGTGTTATAATTATTGTGGAAGAGCATAAATTGCATCCAAGTATCAGTAGGGTTTTTTTCCCATTGTTTTGAGGAAGCTGTGACGGGAGGATCGTAAGTCTGTATCATGCTCTACTTTTTTCCGAGTCTCAGTGGGTTGTTAGACATATAGGTGAGTACAAATAGGAAGCACGTCTGTCTCGCGCTCGGCAGACGGAGGATCGAGCCTCCACCACGTCTTGCGATGAATGACCCACGTGGGTTTAGCGCTTAACGCGGATTATTAAAAAAAGTTCTGTGGGTTGTCACATGGCTAATAAAGATAGAAATAAATAACAAGGACCACTTGCAATAGCTTCCTCCTCCGTGTCTCGTAACGTTACTGAGTTGGGGGCTAACGAAGACTGGAGGAGCGTTGCTGTCATCGCGCAGCGGCCGAAGAATTAACCATATTTGCCGCCTCACCTTGTGACAAGACGTTATATCCGGACACACGGAGATGTTGAAACCCTTATTGTTGTTGCTCGCGTCAGTTCTGAACATGAGGACGCGGCTGAAGTTTGGGGCGCTGGACTTCCAGACATTCTTTCCTGTGTAACTGAAGGAGAACATGAGAGCTGTGGAGTTAAGAAGCAACGGGTGTTAAACAATAGATGAACTAGAATATTAGGAGTGAACACTTGTATTTCAAGGAAGATGCTGTGGACAGATAATCTTAAAAACACTCCAATGGAATTGTCAACGAGTTATTTTGTCATTAAAATTCTAGAGACTAACCAAAACAAGCATTACATGAAGCTTCGTAAATTACACCACAAACGAATCATTAAGAGTTAGTGGGCAAGAGTATATTCACTAAGAAGTGTGCATATTCAAACTATTTATAAGCAGAGCATCCTTGAATTGTGGTGTACTAGTGACATGCAAACTCAGTCGATAGGCTTGAAACCCAATAAACCTTCAACCAGTACTTTTTGGTATGCAAACATGATGCAGCGGAAAAAAATAATTATGTTGACATTTTCACTTACTAATTCCTTCTGCTGTAAGGGTAAGTGACGATGACATGATCACCTCTGCTAAGGCTGAAGGTGTGCGCCGTGTAGGTAACTCTGTGAGGAACAGGCTGCCAGAGAGAGAATTGGGAAACGATCTAAGAAAACAAGTTCTCTGTCACTTACGGGCAACAGTGCTAGGTAGAGTTGTTAACTTCTACTGGAGATGAGCAACTAAGGTATCCCTTAACATATATGCAAAGATTTCCATAGAATCTAACTCACCGCAGATCCAGTAAAGGAACACTGGAAATTGTTTGGGTAATTCCTCGACCTGAAGAAAGGAGAGGTCCAGTAGAAGCAGCCATTTGACGAGTCTACGTTACAAATTGAGGACGTGTTCACCGTGAAGACAGCTAGACTGGGCATGATTGCCAAGCTAAGAGAAAGGGGGCTGATGGCACTAGAGAGGGAGGTAGTGGTGGTGGTAGGAGTAGGAGTAGAAGAGGTTGTAGTAGTGGTAGTAGTAGTAGTGTCAGTAGTAGTGGGAGTAGGATTGGTGGTGGTAGGATTGGTGGTGGTAGGAGTGGTGGTAGAAGAGGTGGTGGTAGTAGTAGTGATAGTTGTGGTGGCAAGAGTGGTGGTAGTAGTAGTAGTGTCAGTAGTAGTGGTAGTAGGATTGGTGGTGGTAGGAGTGGTGGTAGAAGAGGTGGTGGTAGTAGTAGTGATAGTTGTGGTGGCAAGAGTGGTGGTAGTAGTGGTGGTAATAATGGAGGTAATAGTGGGAGTAGAAGAGGTTGCACTAGTGGTAGTAGTAGTAGTCTCAGAAGTAGTGGTGGTAGGTTTGGTGGTGGTAGGAGTGGTGGTAGTGGTTGTAGAAGAGGTGGTAGTAGTGGTGGTGGTGTTGGTAGTAGCAGTGATAGTTGTGGTAGCAAGAGTGGTGGTAGTAGTGGTGGTAATAATGGAGGTAGTAGTGGTGGTAATAATGGAGGTAGTAGTGGTAATAATGGAGGTAGTGGTGGTTGTAGGAATGGTGGTAGTTGTAGTGGTAGGAGTGGTGGTGGTAGGAGTGGTGGTGGTAAGAGTGGTGGTGATAGTAGTAGTGGAGGAAGTAGTGGTTGTAGGAGTGGTGGTAGGAGTGGTGGTAGGAGTGGTGGTAGGAGTGGTGGTAGGAGTGGTGGTAGGAGTGGTGGTAGGAGTGGTGGTAGGAGTGGTGGTAGGAGTGGTGGTAGTAGTGGTGGTAGTAGTGGTGGTAGTAGTAGTGGAGAAAGTAGTGGTTGTAGGAGTGGTGGTAGTTGTGGTTGCAGGAGTGGTGGTAGTAGTAGTGGAGGTAGTAGTGGTTGTAGGAGTGGTGGTAGTTGTGGGGGTAGTAGTGGTGGTAGGAGTGATGGTGGTAGGAGTGGTGGTAGTGGTGGTGATAGTAGTAGTGGAGGAAGTAGTGGTTGTAGGAATGGTGGTAGTTGTGGTGGTAGGAGTGGTGGTAGTAGTGGTGGTAGGAGTGGTGGTAGTAGTGGTGGTAGAAGTTGTGGAGATAGTAGTGGTTGTAGGAGTTGTGGTAGTTGTGGTTGTAGGAGTGGTGGTAGTAGTGGTGGGAGTACTGGAGGTAGTAATGGTGGTAGGAGTAGTGGTAGTGGTGGTAGGACTAGTGGTAGTGGTGGTAGGAGTAGTGGTAGTGGTGGTAGTAGTAGTGGAGATAGTAGTGGTTGTAGGAGTGGTGGTAGTTGTGGTGGTAGGGGTGGTGGTAGCAATGGTGGTAGGAGTAGTGGTAGTGGTGAAAGGAGTAGTGGTAGTGGTGAAAGGAGTAGTGGTAGTGGTGGTAGTAGTAGTGGTTGTAGGAGTGGTGGTAGTTGTGGTGGAAGGAGTGGTGGTAGGAGTGGTGGTAGTAGTAGTGGTAGGAGTAGTGGTAGTAGTGGAGGTAATAGTGGTGGTAGGAGTGGTGGTAGTAGTGGTGGTAGGAGTAGTAGTAGTACTGGAGGTAGTAGTGGTGGTAGGAGTAGTGGTAGTAGTAGTGGAAGTAGTAAAGGTTGTAGGAGTGGTGGTAGCTGTGGTGGTAGGAGTGGTGGTAGTAGTGGTGGTAGGAGTGGTGGTAGTAGTGGTGGTAGTTGTGGCAGGAATGGTGGTGGTAGGAGTGGTGGTACTGGTGGTGATAGTAGTAGTGGAGGAAGTAGTGGTTGTAGGAGTGGTGGTAGTTGTGGTGGTAGGAGTAATGGTAGTAGTGGTGGTAGTAGTACTGGAGATAGTAGTGGTAGTAGGAGTGGTGGTAGTTGTGATGGTAGGAATGGTGGTAGTACTGGCGGTAGTAGTAGTGGTAGGAGTAGTGGTAGGAGTAGTGGTAGTAGTGGAGGTAGTAGTGGTTGTAGGAGTGGTGGTAGTTGTGGTGGTAGGAGTGGTGGTAGTAGTAGTGGTAGGAGTAGTGGTAGGAGTAGTGGTAGGAGTAGTGGTAGTTGTGGTAGGAGTAGTGGTAGTGGTGATAATAGTAATGGTTGTAGGAGTGGTGGAAGTTGTGGTGGAAGGAGTGGTGGTAGTAGTGGTGGTAGGGGTGGTGGTAGTAGTGGTGGTAGGAGTAGTGGTAGTGGTGGTAGTAGTAGTGGAGATAGTAGTGGTGGTAGGAGTGGTGGTAGTAGTGGTGGTAGGAGTAGTGATAGTACTGGAGGTAGTAGTGGTGGTAGGAGTAGTGGTAGTGGTGGTAGTAGTAGTGGAAATAGTAGTGGTTGTAGGAGTGGTGGTAGTAGTGGTGGTAGGAGTAGTGGTAGTAGTAGTGGTTGTAGGAGTGGTGGTAGTAGTAGTGGTTGTAGGAGTGGTGGTAGTAGTAGTGGTTGTAGGAGTGGTGGTAGTTATGGTGATATGAGTAGTGGTAGTAGTGGTGGTAATACTGGAGGTAGTAGTGGTGGAAGGAGTAGTGGTAGTGGTAGTAGTTGAGGTAGTAGTGGTCGTATGAGTGGTGGTAGGTGTGGTGGTAGTTGTGGTTGTAGGAGTAGTGGTAGTACTAGAGGTAGTAGTGGTGGAAGGAGTAGTGGTAGTAGTAGTGGAGGTAGTAGTGGTTGTAGGAGTGGTGGTAGTTGTGGTTGTAGGAGTGGTGGTAGTAGTGGTGGTAATACTGGAGGTAGTAGTGGTGGAAGGAGTAGTGGTAGTAGTTGTGGAGATAGTAGTGGTTGTAGGAGTTGTGGTAGTTGTGGTTGTAGGAGTGGTGGTAGTAGTGGTGGTAATACTGGAGGTAGTAGTGGTGGAAGGAATAGTGGTAGTAGTAGTAGTTGAGGTAGTAGTGGTCGTATGAGTGGTGGTAGGTGTGGTGGTAGTTGTAGTGGTAGGAGTAGTGGTAGTACTGGAGGTAGTAGTGGTGGAAGGAGTAGTGGTAGTAGTAGTGGAGGTAGTAGTGGTTGTAGGAGTGGTGGTAGTTGTGGTAGTAGTACTAGTAGTAGCGGTGGTGGTAGACGTGCTTTTTGATCTCGTCCTGCAAAGTGAAAAGAGATATAATTTTTTTTACCATAATCACTGTGAAAATTAATGTATAATAGAGATAGCTCTATTCTGTGTGTCTTGTACATCATGCTCACAATACATCATGCTCACAATACATCATGCTCACAATACATCATGCTCACAATACATCATGCTCACAATACATCATGCTCACAATACATCATGCTCACAATACATCATGCTCACAATACATCATGCTCACAATATATCATGTTCACAATATATCATACTCACAATATATCATGCTCACAATACATCATACTCACAATATATCATGCTCACAATACATCATACTCACAATATATCATGCTCACAATACATCATACTCACAATATATCATGCTCACAATACATCATACTCACAATATATCATACTTACAATACATCATGCTCACAATATATCATACTTACAATACATCATACTCACAATATATCATACTTGCAATACATCATGTTCACAATACATCATACTCACAATACATCATATTCACAATACATCATGCTCACAATACATCATGATCACAATATATCATACTTACAATACATCATGCTCACAATACATCATGCTCACAATACATCATGCTCACAATACATCATGCTCACAATACATAATGCTCAAAATACATCATACTCACAATACATCATAATCACAATACATCATGCTCACAATATATCATACTTACAATACATCATACTCACAATATATCATACTTACAATACATCATGCTCACAATACATCATGCTCACAATACATCATGCTCACAATACATCATGCTCACAATACATCATACTCACAATACATCATAATCACAATACATCATGCTCACAATATATCATACTTACAATACATCATACTCACAATACTTCATAATCACAATACATTATAATCACAATACATCATGCTCACAATACATCATAATCACAATACATTATAATCACAATACATCATGCTCACAATGCATCATACTCCCAATATATCATACTCACAATACATCATAATCACAATGCATCATACTCACAATATATTATACTCACAATATATCATACTCACAATACATCATATTCACAATACATCATGCTCACAATGCATCATACTCACAATATATCATACTTAGAATACATCATGCTCACAATACATCATAATCACAATACATTATAATCACAATACATCATAATCACAATACATTATAATCACAATACATCATGCTCACAATACATAATATTCACAATACATTATAATCACAATACATCATGCTCATAATACATCATGCTCACAATACATCATACTCACAATACATCATACTCACAATACATCAATACTGTTATACTGTACTACGTACGAGCATTCTGGTGAGTGGACGAAGCACACATGAGCCGACCATCCAGAGAAGCAGTTAGTATTGGCCGAGAAGAAGAGGATCAAGGTGTCGCTGGCGGCTGTAAATTCCTGACCTTCACATATGTCGTCACCGCAGTAGCTGTTGACAAGACAGAATTTGGTTCACGTGCCATACGTCACACCGTCATAAGAGAATGTCATGGGTTTACGGTCCTGGGCCACTGACACGAAGTATACTGTGTAATGAATAACTATATTGTAGTGATTACTTGTTAATACTCAATAATAACTCAAATGTAAACAGAAACAGAGAAGATTAATTGGTCTGTATATTTCGATCCCCTTCTGGGATCGAAATGCACTGTGTAATATTTATTTGGTAGAAGACTGGTAGACGGCAGCCATGCAGAGAGGTACTTCTGTCCTATCACATATATAAGAGCCTCATAAATATTTTGTACTAAGAAAGGACTGCTTTTCTTTCCACACGATCAATAAAATATCAGGTAAAAAAGTCAACTCCAGCTTACTGAAATATAGTAAACAAAAAAAATAAAGTTTGTGTTGATAATATTTTTTTTTAGTGAAATAAATGTTTAGAAAATACTGGTTATTTATGTTATGAATGAAAGAAAGGGGGATGTTAAAAATTTTAAAATTTTTGGTAAAGAGTGAGTGGGAAGGAACTGAAATAAGTCTTAGGTGTATCTGAGAAATGATGAGCTATCAATGGTAGAATGATTACGTTGAATGAGGACAGAGTACCGTACACATATTTAATTTAGAAAATTGTGTAGCTTAGACTAAAAGGGAGGTATGGAAATTGGGTAAGTGTCAGTATTTATGTGCCTTGATAGTATAGCAGGTAAATTTAGAGTGATAGGTTTAACACCTAGCAAAACTTTAGTTGAGATAAGTTTAAACAAACTTCGTGATATGTAATAATTTTTTCAAGAAGAAGAAGAAGAAAAGAAGTGTGAGAGGCGAAGAAGTGCAAAAAAAACAGAGTAAATAAAAGAACTGATGAATCATTGTCAACAATTTTAACTATGAAAAATTTCTACAATTAAAAAAATAAATAAGGAAGGCATTTTTTTTTCTATTAAGTTTGAGAAGCTGGATAACACTGAAGCAAAAATAAGTTCATCAGTGGATACAAGAAGAGGAATGTATCGAAATATGGTAATGTTGACGCTTTTTCTTTTAAAGTGAGATCAGTGAGTGAAGGTAATACTTATAGTATTCAGAAGAGGGATTGTGGAGATGGTTTGACTATACAGAAACAACTTAGTGTGACTTTGTAAATGGTCCAAGTAGGAGTGTTCAATTAAACCAACATTCTATAATATAAAAACGTAACATCAGAAAAGTTTGTGTGTGTCTAAACACAGACTTTTTAGGTGGATTTATCTCTCAATTTAAATAAGATTGTAAGATTGCAATTTAAATAAGATAGTAACGCAAAACAAAGGTACACACGCCTATAGAACCCATGCCTTTAGTTACAAATGCCGGCAGGTAAACCTTGATTGCCTGTGAAAGTCTCTTATTCCGAGGTAGGGGGAGCTACTCTCCCCTTTCTTGGGTGCTTACCCACAATAACAACAGCAATAATAATAACAATAATAATAATAAGATTATTATTATTATAAAAATATTAACACTAACAATTGCAGCAACAATAAAAATAATAATCATAATAATAATTATAATCATAATAATAATTATAATAATAATAATAATAATAATAATAATAATAATAATAATAATAATAATAATAATAATAATATGTAATAATAATAATAATATTTATACTAATAAACATTATTATTATTATTATTACAAAAATATTAATAATAACAAATACAAATACAATAATAATAATAATAATAATAATAATAATAATAATAATAATAATATTAATAACAATAATAATAATATACTTACAGATCACCGGCGGTGATGTTGTTGGTTCTTATCTGCAGATAGTCGTAGCAACAGCAGGAAGAGTCGTCGTAACACTGATTCTCTCGCCAGTATAGCTGGAAGCTGTCGAAAATTATTCGTGGACGGTAGCAAGGCGGCGCTCTGATCACCAGCGTGCATCTTGTGCCTGCGTAACGCAGAGACGGTGTTTAAAAAAATTATGAAATGGTTATAATCATAACCAGAATTTTTAAAGGAGTGGAGCCAGCGAACGTGAATTGTCGTATGTTGGACAAATAGGAAAAATTTCAAAATTACGCAACAGTAACACAGCATCAGAATTGCCCGAACCTCAAGTTCAATTTTCATCAATCTGAAAGTCATTTTTGTTCATCCAATTCAGAGGATTTACACATTTATTATATTAAAACGTGGTTTGTAAAACGCATCCACCACTGCATATTGTTAAATTAACGTTATCTGATCGTTGAAAATAGTGCATTTTAATGATTACATTACTGTAAGTGAATTTCACAGAAAGGCCTATAAGTTTGGTGTTAATTAAGGGACTGAATAACAACTTCCATTAATGGCCCCGCCCACACGTGACCACGTCTTCAACTGCTGCGTCTCTACACCTCTTCTACTAGCACGACTCTAAAAGTCTCTTCCTTATATCTCTATATTTGATTGGTAAAGTTCGTGGTGGGAAGAAAACGTCTCTAAATAAAGATCCACAGGCTGCTTTTGCCCATGTATGTTATTTAAAATAATTTACCTTCATCGTAGTTTTCGGGGAAGTTGGGAGACGTAATGAAGCCTTCATGGGTGATCGTCGCTGAGCATTCTGATAACTTGTTATCTGCCAGGAAAGGAAAATATGGTAAGTTGCTCATGGCTGGAGTTAGTAAAAAAGATGTTGGTGGGTCGATGGAAACTGGCAGATGTTGGTGTGTCAGTGTTACTGAACTGTTCGTTAGTCGCAATTGGTGTGTTGATGGCAGTGTGTCGATTTAATTTAGTCATTGCTTTTGGGTTATTCTCTGTAAGCCATCGTTGGTAGGTCGACTGTACTTCGTCGTGGCTACTACAGTGACAGTAATTGTCATGGTTAAAGGTCTTAATCGTTTAAATAATACTCTGCTTTGTGATTAGTTCGTGAGGTGTTGGGCGAATTTGATAGCGAAGCTTGGGGAATGTTTGTATGTCAAAGTGCTGATTACTTTGCATTATATTTAGATCAAGTTTGTTATAACGTTACACACTGAAACACCCAGAGAGGTTTATAAGTTTTACCAGGAGAGGGAACGTAAAGATACACCCAATCATCTGCCATTATCATCGGTATTAACTGTGCCAGACTTGTAAATCATGGAAATAATTTAAAATACTACATATGATTGCGCCTTTAATATCTCAGTATTACAGTGTTGTTACTGAAGTGGTTCTCATACCGTAGTATCCTCCAGTAACAACTTCACACAGTCTGCCGAAGGTGCCTGGGGGACACACACACGTACACCGGGCACCAAGGTAGCCGTCATTCTGACATGGGTCAAAGGTGAACCCACAGGACGCCAGCCACTTGCCTGAAGATAAAAACAAATAAAAAGACTCTTGAGAGCGTACTGCAGTTCGACCAGTGTGGTTGTGGTCATGTGTTACTTCTACCTCACTTCAGCAACACCACACTAACAAACACAACAATACTCACCAACGCAACAACACTCACTAACACAAGAGTTTCATTTTGGAAGAGATAATATTTTGCATAAAGCTGTATATAATTTTTATGAAAAGAACGAGGCTTAACTACATGCACTGGAAGTATTTTCCAACACATGTAGGCCTTTAACATGTATGCGTGATATCACCATGGTTTAATGTATTTATAAACGGGGTTTTAAAAGAAGTGAATTCCTGAATGTTGGGAAGTAGTAGGAGTTTTCGCAGGTGTTGTTGATGCTGTGATTTTGGGAGATTAGGAAGAGATAATGCATAGTTGGAAGATGCATAGTTGGAAGATGCATAGTTAGAAGGGCGTGTAGGATAAGGAAAAATGAAAATAGAAAAAAAACAAAGTGAGGAGAGTATGAAGATATCCAAAAATTAAATATTTGACATTAGATTTAGAGGGGTATGTAGGAATTAGATTTATTTAGATATTTAAGAGTGGAGGTGTTGGCAGATGGGTGCAAGAAAAACAAGGTGAATCATCAAATAGACGAGGAAAAGACAGTATTTGTGTTTTCTTCTATTTTTAATTTGCGTAGTTTCCCACGTTGGTTTTAAATATCATTTATCTAAAAACATGATTTTATAGGCAACAAAGGGCCATAACAAGGCCGGCACAACACACATAAGAGTACAGCAACGGGATAATGCAATAACCTTGCAAATATCACAAACCAGAGAAAAGGAATGTTGCAAGTGCTACACACGGCGTTAGTGCCATAACACTTCAACTGCTACACACTGGCGAAATAGTGCCATAACAATGCAGGCATTACACATAAGTTCCACGAGAAAGGTAATACCACCCACCGGTGCAGTTATACATGAGGTTGGCCAGAAGTTTGTCACGGTGAGAGAGACCATCACGCTGACCAATCAGACCCTGGGCGAAGGGATCGAAGGTGCTAATGGTGGGCTTCCCATTCATTGAATAGAACTGTTAAAAAGAAATAAGGCAAAATATTAAACCTTTGGTGGCCGTAACATCCCACAGTATCTCACTCCCACTAACACAATAACACTAATATTTCAGTATTGTCATTTCTGAAGTGGCCTTGTGTCTAACCAGTGAGTCTGTTGGAGATCACCAGGTTTTCAATAAAAGTTACATAGACATCTTACTAGAGGATAGTAGTGCATGAGGGATGTATAGTCGTACGGCACACCGTAGTTGTTGACATCTGATTCGGCAACCTTTTCAAAGTTGTTCTCCTTGCCAGGAGGGATGTTTTCATAATTTATAGTGACGTAGGTGTCGCGGTCGGAGCGGGATTGCTCGTGGTAGAAGCCTATAGCGTGACCAATCTCATGAGCCACATTACCGACCTGCAGGAAGATAGAGGTCGGTCAGGGCACAGCACAAGCCAAGGCGCTATGAAGTCAACACAGCTTTGCCTAGCAATAATAGCAGCTATGATCCATGGATATTAAACAAGTAGACAGAGACAGATACGCAGGACGTGCCATAATCGCTCTAGCATAAATTTTAGTTAGAGCGTAACGTCTTAATAAAGGTCTTTACTGCTTGTGTATTTATCCACATAACTGACGACGTTCCACAGTTTAACTAATAAATGTGTAATTAAAGACAGAATATAAATGAATCTAGATAAACATACTTCAGTGCAACATTTACAATAAATTTATTTACAATACCAGTGCCTACAGAATCAAAGGGCTTCACTTACGCTGGTACAGTCTTCACCTATGGAGATGCTCTGACCATTCCAGTAATATATACATCCAAGATAAGACCAACATCCAGAGTCTTTTATGAACCTGAGATGAGGCTGGTCGGTGTTGGTAGTCGCCGTAAACGTGATGCAGGTGTGATCCATCCAGTGTTGCTGCCCCTCCACCACTGCCATCACGTCAACTGAAACCAAACGTATTGAGTCAAATATCCTTAGTTTCAGCATTTTAATGAGCAAATTGCTCATTGCCCTCTTATGCCAGCACTACAAGACTTTGAATAAGTTTTAAAACAAGCAGTCAGAGGAAGTTTCAAGCAGTTGTTTCATCTGGTTTACCTGAACTGTCCACGACGTAAGGAATCAATGGGTAGCCGTCAGGACCATCTGGCCAGCGGTAGACCAAGTTGCTAAGAGCTTTTCTCTCCCTCAAGGCTCGCCTCTGCTCGGAGGTCAACATTATGTCCTTCTCAAACAGTTCCTTCCCGTCTACGGAGTCTGGGTTTGTGTTTTCGATCATCTTATACCGAAAGAGAGAGAGAGGGAGAGGGAGATAGAGTTAACTTTAGCCTTTATCCTCGTTTTGCTCTTCATTATAAATAGAATTGTGTAAATAATCGCGTTACGTAGTAAAGGAATAATTAATCTGCTTGTATTGACCGATTCAATAGACATGTATGACAATAAGGGATTCAGTCTTTAAGGCAGTAAGTGAGGCGCAGTATACCTATGAGTAAAATTATGTGGTATTATGAAAGAGTAGGTAGAGTTACATGGTCATGGAAGCAATCAATGAAAAACTCGTGATTAAAAATATGAAAAAATGCCACGATGTCTTGCGATTACACACACACACACACACACACACACACATACACACAACACACACACACACACACACACACACACACACACATACACAACACACACACACACACACACACAAAAAAAAAAAAAAAAAAAAGCACAGTTAAAGTAAGACAGACCAGCGTATGGTACACAAATGCACATTATTAAACAATGATGATGAATGGAAGAATGGATAGCAGTGACAACCCGGACATTAAAGCTATCACAGAAACAAAATTAACTAAAATAACAACAGATGCCATATTCCCAGAAAGAAAGAGAAAACTAAAGAGATGGAGAGTTGCACTGCTAATCAGAAATCAATGTTTTAAAGAGGTCATAGGGATAAAGACAATTGAATCAAGCGACTAAATAATGTAGTGGCCACAGTCAAGACTGGGGGGACTCAAAGTAGTAGTAGCAGTGATTAACAACCCACCATTAAATAGTTGTAGACCAGAACAGAAATCTGAAGTTAATAACAAAGCAGTGGTTGACATCATAGTGGAAGTAAAAAGATGATGTCCGGAAAAAAAGTCACAGAAAATAAGTCACAATTTTGGCTAGGAAAATAACTTGCTGGAAAAAGTCCTATTTTATTTAAATACCATAGGTTAGGTTAGCTTAGGTGAGATTACGTTGTGACTTATTCTTGGAGGTTTTTCTGGGACTTTTTGTTCTGTGACTTTTTTTCTGGGACTTTTTTTCTGACTTTTTTCTGGGACTTTTTTTCTGGGACTTTTTTTCTAGATCCAACAAGAGGAACCCATACAGCGAACAAAAGCCATTAATCATTGGAGATTTCAACCACAAATACATAGACTGGAAAACTTGGGACCCACTTGGGGGACTTTTGGCAACTATTTGGATCTTCATTCGTTAAAATCTAAAAGATTAGTTACTGTCACCTCTAAATTTAACCACTTTAGTATTTTAGTGGTAAAATTTATATTTCCTAAAAAAATTTTCGTTTTTTCTCAAAAAACATAAGAACATAAGAATGAAGAACACTGCAGCAGGCCTACTGGCCCATGTGAGTCAAGTCCAATTCTCTCACCGGCTTAAGCCAATGTCTTAACCCAGTTAGGTCAGTCACATTCACTTAAGGAAGGAGCACGGCATCTGACCTAGTAGCACAAGCTAGTCAGGTCCAACTCACATCCACCCGCACCCACTCATGTATTTATCTAGCCTATTTTTAAAACTACACAACGTCTTAGCTTCTATGACGGTACTCGGGAGTTTGTTCCACTCATCCACAACTCTATTACCAAACCAGTGCTTTCCTATATCCTTCCTGAATCTGAATTTTTCCAGCTTAAATCCATTGTTGCGTGTCCTGTCTATGCTAGATATTTTTAGCACGCTATTTACATCCCCTTTATTAATTCCTGTTTTCCATTTATACACCTCAATCATATATTCCCTAATTCTACGCCTCATAGGGAAGATTTCTGATACATGGGATCAACTTTGTCATCCTCCTTTGTACGTTTTCCAGTGCATTTATATCCATTCTGTAATACGGTGACCAGAACTGTGCAGCAGTTTGTGTGTGTGTGTGTCTGTGTGTGTGTGTGTGTGTCTGTGTGTGTGTGTGAGTGTCTGTGAGTGTACTCACGTATTTGTTATTGAAGGGGTCGAGCCACAGCTCCTGGCCCCGTCTCTTCGCTGTGTGTGTAATCACCTAATTGTACTAACCTAACTGAGGTTACAGGGGTCGAATCATAGCTCCTGGCCCATCCTCTTCACTGGACGCTACTAGGTCACTCTCTCCCTTCTCCGTGAGCGTTATCATACCTTTTCTCAAAGCTGTGTGTGTGTGTCTATACCGAGAAGTGTATATACAAAGAGAGCTGCTCGTGAATAAATTGAGAATAGTGTATGGATTGAATTGCACATGTATAAAGGGGACTGTATAGAGGGAACATCGCGGGTGTATGGAGTCTAGCATAATTATAAAGGGTACTACGTGTGTACAGAGGCAAGTGGGCGTATAGGGTAAAGTGTGTGTATCGTGCAGAGGTGCGTTGTGCAGAGGTGCGTTATGCAAAGGTGCGTTGTGCAGAGGTGCGTTGTGCAGAGGTGCGTTGATGACCATGTTGACGAGTCTACCTCGTCCAGGATGAAAGGAGCTGGGGTGACCTCGGTGTCCTGGTGGAGATAAAACAAATATGTGTTAGTTTGACATGCTTACTAAAGCATGGCGATATTAACATACACTCTGTGTGAGGTTTCTCTGAACTATTGGTATACTCACTGAACTGTACTCAACGATTTGAGGGTGAGAGCGTCAAGATCCAGCTCCTGTCCCTGAAACTAAACCTTCAGTAGACCAGGATAGTTGATGCTATACTTTTACAATTCTTACAATGATGATTTTTTTCCCTCACGTCTCTGTTTCTCACATAGGGCGTTCAATTTTTTTTTCTGTGCGTTCTCGTTTTGCGTCCTCTCGTCAGTCTTTCATTAATCACTTTGTTAGCATTTCTAGGTGTTTTACAAGCCATGAGCGAATCTTCCTCATCTCTTTCCTCTTGTAATAATGTGAGGTTCAGTTCTATGGTCTATCCTCACAGGTTATTCGTCTCATCAACGTCACTAGTCTGTCCATCAGCCTCAGGATTTTCTCGAGCCTCTGTGTATGTGAATGTTTAGAAGCAGACTCAGCAGTGGTAATGAACTGTCGATGGCAGAACCGGCTTAGTGAACTGACTTATAATTCTTCGTCTCTAAGTTTGTGAAGTCGATTTTGCCTCTCATGCCAACGATCCTCACTCCGCTGATATATCACATTTATAGAAGGCTCATTATTATTGTAATAGAATAAAGGGTCATGTAGTCTGCGGCGCCTCAGTTGGGCGTGAGAGACACCCCAAAATCCTTTTCTTTGTCGACTGTTTACAGTTCTTTATTCTTTAGGTCTCGATCTCATTTCTTTATTCTATTCTTATGTCTTTGCACAAGTCATGATTGAAGTCCGCCTGCCTCTTTATAGATCATTCTTGTAATATGTGCAAACCTTCTTACAGTTTATTGTCATCCTTTTCCAGTTGTATTTTTTCTTACTAGTTTTTCGTTGCCAAGTAACAGTGATAAGTTAGAATAATCATGGGTACAGAGTCTTAACCTGATAATCTTGCCCATGAGGATACCTCCCCACTCACCATTATTATCAGGCTTCCAGTTATTTCTCGAGGTACAGGAACACTCTGTGGGTTCTTGCAGATGTGGCTCATTTCCTGTTAAGGCATCGAGACGAAGGAGTTCTAACACTGAAGAGAAGATATAACTAGTGATATCGTGGACAGGAAAATACCCAGGAGCACATTGAATATTAAATGATATCCCTAAAAATTACTGGTTAATGCTAACAGATACCTAAGAATATCGTGGCAATTGAAAATGATCATACGATACGAAAGATCAAATATTTTAGCAGACGAGGTATCACTCTGGATCAGGTTTTTAGATAATGGAAAAACACATGAATAATAAATAACATAAAACAGGTAAAAACTTAATGTCAGCTTTTATAGAACTGTTTCAAGATAAATAAAAGAGAGAAATGCGCTTGAAAGCTCAACCAAGCCAGGGGGTGGAAATCTTTAGCTCAAGTACTTTCACACCTCAGTGCGTCATCAGGAGCTGTGCAATGTTGCAAAGGCAACAACAGGAGAAGTGGCAGAGAGTGGCAGTGTGGAGGCACCAGCCAGTCTCTGACTGCATATATATATAAGTATTTTTGTTTTTTTCAACAAGTCGGCCGTCTCCCACCGAGGAAGGATATATATATAAATAAATAAATAAATATATATATATATATATATATATATATATATATATATATATATATATATATATATATATATATATATATATATGTATATATATAAAATTTTTTTTTTTTGGAGGCAACATACCAACATACCTGACTACAAATGCCTACTGCCACAAGGATGGCCACACCAATGCACCAAGAGACCCACTGGACCATGTTCACTCTGCTGCAAGTGGTCGGTGTCTATGGAAGTGATCGTCTCTTCCCACCTTATATATTTACTCCCACCCCCGCCTCCACCTGCCTCTACGGCCGGAGGATCGCCTCCACCTGCCTCAACGCCCGGAGGATCGCCTCCACTACTAAATAAAACATTACACAAAATATCCTTAAAACATCTAGTTTACAACTACTAACATTTTACGAAGAAATTAACATACGAAATTCCATACAGAGATGACAGGAGTTTACGTAAGTGACGTTTCTCTGGCTTCCCAAATTTCTGAAGTGACTTCATTTAGATACCATTTCACCATGAGTTTAAAATAACCATGTCAATAAATATTTCTGAGCCATAGCATTCACACCAATTGAAATTTATTACCTAGACGTTCATTATTGCACAACATCGACAAAATTTATCTGTTCATAATCTTTACTGCAGCCAAAACCTCCCTTGTTTCACAATTCATCTAATATGCAGGAAATCTGAACAGAACATGACACTTGTGTTATTTCTGGTATTAGTGTTTTGAGTAGAAACTATTTGTCTGTCTGTCTATCTGTCTGTCTATCTCTCTCTCTCTCTCTCTCTCTCTCTCTCTCTCTCTCTCTCTCTCTCTCTCTCTCTCTTTCTCTCTCTTCTTCTCTTCTCTCTCTCTTCTCTCTCTCTCTCTTTTATTATATATATATATATATATATATATATATATATATATATATATATATATATATATATACAGGGGTTAGATAAAATAATATGAACACCTTGTTATTTAAAAAAATTATTTTCAGTATGGAGTTGTTCTATTCCTTAAGCATAACCTGCCTTCACTCTTCCCAAGCCAGCAAGACTCACCTGTACATACAGTATCTATGTACTGGCAGTTGTTTATTACTCTCTCTCTCTCTCTGGCCCTTCTCTCTTTCTTGACCTATAATCCTCTATGAGTGTAATTATTGAAAAACATTACAACACACTCAAGCATCACACCTGCGCTCCCTGGCATGTTTATGGTACATTGCCAAAGGTATGTTTTAAAACTATTTCATTACTGAACTACAGTCATATATTTGTTACAGTAATATTTACTAGTAAGGATGGGACAAGTTTCTGTGAATTATGTCACACTCACTGACCTGCACCACACATATTAGGTAAGCGTCAGGCGGTTCTATTCATTTTTTGCCCTCGTTAAGGTATAATGTCTGACGTTAGCATATACACAGCCTTTCAATATATCGCTGCCAACGTTATATCGCCAAACATGCCATGTAAGCAAAAAAAGACACCTGGCACCGAGACACTTGACGCCAGAATGTGGAAACAATGTTTGGCAACAGTAGTTTTCGAAAATTTGAGAGTAATAAATGAACTGCATTGGCTTAATTGATTTGTTAGCCCTAAAGCCACTCAATCCAATGCACGTAGTACAGGATGCATATCACCTGTGTATCTCTGATCAGCACTACATGAATCCCAAACATAGAATTATGCAAATTCTCAGTAAATATATATATATATATATATATATATATATATATATATATATATATATATATATATATATATTCTAAGCACCTGCTCTAGGTGCTTAGAACAGTGTCGCTCAGCACCTACATTATTCCTTGCTTTAGTTTTGTTTCCTTGAGAAAAATGTTCGTGGAGCAACTTTCAAGACGGCAAGACGCTGCTGCTGTAACCTGCGATGTTTCTTTCACTCGTAAAATGTAGTTCTGTATTCACTAAGGACGAGCTAATATACTGACATGTATAATATGAATTGTATGTAATTTTAGCTTCATTTAGACTTTGTTTACGTTTGGTGTGTGTGGGAGGGTGACGTACATGTGTACCTGTTTACTAACTGAAGACTAGAGGTAGAGGTAGTTAGGAGATACCTAATTACAGGAGTGACCTCTTTCTCTGTCCCGTCACTGTTCCCTCTCCTATATAAACTGCCTCCCTCACCTTCGTGTGTTAGTGTGACTAGTAAATGGTCCAAGTCCATAAGTTTATGCTCAAATCACGACATTTATAAGAGACAACGTTTACCCCACGAGTAGTTTCCTCAGTCCTAGTGGGAGAAAACAGGTGAAATAGATAACGCAGGGAAACAGGTAACATTAAATAAAAGTGTAGTGTAGTCAGCTAGGCCTGTATACCTTGTACATGTACTTGTAGTAATAAAAATTATTATTATTATTATTATTATTATTATTATTATTATTATTATTCGTGTACTTGGTCAGTATCAAGGGACAGTAGTGTTCAAAGTGGGCAGCATGCTGCTTGCCAAGAATAAGGATATGCTTAAACTGCAGAATCTGTCGGATGGTGTTAAGAGCATAATAATAATAATAGCAGTAATAATAATTCAAGTTAAGCGCTAAACCCATGTGGGTCATTCGGCGCAAGACAATGGTGGAGGCTTGATCCTCCGTTCGCTGAGCGCGAGACAGACGCGCTTCGTATTTGTATTATCGCCCGAGTAGATCACCTTCACGAATGACTAGTCTGTCCTGATCCACTTTATAAGACGTCAGAGAACGTTCCTGTGTTGAACACGGCCGTGTTTTAATAGTCATCACGACAACAAGAGTATTTTGTGTTCTTGGAACCTAACTCTTAGTGATCCAAGTGTTTCACCCACGTATTTTGTGTTCTTGGAACCTAACTCTCAGTGATCCAAGTGTTTCACCCACGTATTTTGTGTTCTTGGAACCTAACTCTCAGTGATCCAAGTGTTTCACCCACGTATTTTGTGTTCTTGGAACCTAACTCTCAGTGATCCAAGTGTTTCACCCACGTATTTTGTGTTCTTGGAACCTAACTCTCAGTGATCCAAGTGTTTCACCCACGTATTTTGTGTTCTTGGAACCTAACTCTCAGTGATCCAAGTGTTTCACCCACGTATTTCTTCTCTTGCAATAACTACACTTAAAAAAATTAAACAAAATCATCAAAAGTCGTACACCACAGGTAAAAATAAGAAGAGTATATAAACTCGGCCTTCAGCTGAGGAAGTTCTTTCCAGCAGGATAACAAGTGAATAATGTTAGGTTATTCGTCAGGAAATATGACCTGACAAGGCTCTTTGTAGAAAGATAATCTAATTGACAAGTGTACAAGAAATACAAAATATGTGCAAAGGCTACCAGGCCTAGGTGAAATCATGTGCGTCTGGCCCAGGAACTAGGTCAGTGAAAGGAAGAAGGTAGGGATTTACTGGTTGCTGGAGGAAGTGACCTCAGGGCAAGAATAGCTATAGCGGGACTGACCACCTCAAAATTACGTCTTCGAGGGTGATGGACTGATTAAATCGTCTTTACATCTATATTACTTCTGCTGCCTCCTCTGTATTCGACTGAAGAAGCCTACTGTGTAGGCGAGACGTTTCGGAATCAAGATAGCATCAGATTTCCACTTGTATTGCGGGAGGTTGAAATTAGTATGTGAAGTCATCATTGTTTACTCAAGAATTTTATGCTTCTACATGCATTTTGCGCAGTATATAATGTCTACAACTTCCCATTTAATATTGTAGTCATGGTTCTTGACAAGTTATGTATACTGGAAGATTGGCAGTTGTCGACTGTGTGAGCTCTCTTCTCGATAACAGTAACTCGGTGACTACTGCTACTGTGACCACTGCTGCTGCTGTGACTGCTGCTACTGTGACCACTGCTGCTGCTGTGACTACTGCTGCTGTGACTGCTGCTGCTGTGACTACTGCTGCTGCTGTGACTGATGCTGCTGTGACTACTGCTGCTGTGACTACTGCTGCTGTGACTACTGCTGCTGCTGCTGCTGCTGTGACTACTGCTGCTGCTTCTGTGACTACTGCTGCAGCTGTGACTTCTATGCTACTGTTTAATTCTTTTCTGTTTATTCCTCTTATCTGAAAAGTCCACTGGTTTCTGATTAGCAATGTTACTACTCCACTTCCTCTGTTACAACGCTGTCTTTCTCATAATTTGATATACAACTGGAAATATCGCATCTGATGCCTAGGATGCCTCTCCTACATTCTTTTACTCGATAGTCATTAAATAGTTTTAAGAAATGATGGATAAGTTTAACGATTTGGGGGCAATACTAAATTCTTAAAGAAACATATTTATTTAAGAATGCAATGGAAACAAGAGCATACAAATTTAAGGAGTGTGTTTATTTGTTCATACATTTAACAAACATATCAATAGTTATCCTCATTTGATTATATCTTTCAAAAGTTATTAAATACACAGATTAATTAATTTACTTAAGCTTATTTAAAACTGTAATTGTATAATAATATGTAGCAAGCAAACTTACTGTTGTAAGTCATGTTATTATTAGTACATTCAGGAGGAAGCTCTAAGCCCGAAAGTGTCGTACAGTGCCTGGGGAATTTGTTACAATTAAATCTGGTCCATGAAAGGAACGATTACCTCCATCATAATTAAGGCAGCTCCGTGATGGATATGAGACCATAGGTGGGTAAAAAAAATATTAACCCATGAGCAAGGCACAGGTTAAAAAAGTGACATGCTTAATGATTCAAGCTACAGTATGTATATGTCTTGCCAATTTCCCTTCAAACATTTGTATGGAGTGTAACTGCTGCATTTACCCTTTCATCTACCTTATTACTCCTATTTGTGATGCCCTTCTTTCTCTGTTCTACATTCTACTGACGATTACTCCAGCCAGTAGTCGAAATAACCTCATGTCAGTCGCTGCTTTCATGTCTACATGATCACTCCCATCATCTTTAATTAAGTAGTCGACGACTGTACTATCAACCCGATACGAATCGATGTGCACTTAGTAGTTTATTTCCAAGGTGTATAACTGCCCATGTAGGAGTGCAGATTAAAGACTCACGACATACTAATAACAAAAAATAACTATTATTGGACTGGCTTGCCATATGATCGAATCCATAAATTCTGTGAGTGCATATTGACGTTAAGAACACTCCCTATTTAAATAAAATGGCAATAGAGCCTAAGCAAATATAGTGGATAGATTATGTTAATGGCATAAGAAAATATAACGTATACAGTACTAGAAACTATCACTGTAATACACTTCATGAATAAATTCTGTGTTCATTAATTTACTGTAAATTTATTAACTGTAAATGTAGTATTCATCTTTCATAAATTTATTGAAATTGCATCTTAATGTGTTGAGAATCTCTACATCAAACTGGTCAAGGACACCAGAGGAAGAGTATCTTGCGAAGGACTAAGAAACATTCAGTGTGAGGAAGAATTTCCTGCGTCACTTGTATCCTCTTTACACCACTTTGTATGTAAGAACGAGTCCTTTGCTTTGAGGTGTATAGCCTTGGTAAACGACGTACAGAGAGTTGGTCGTGGATGTCATGGGTTTCGTGATGGTCCGGACCCCACAGAAAATAACGCTGGAGGAGGCGGGGTAAGTCTTCTGGCCACCACCGTTGAGTACGACGTAGTCTGAGGAGCAGTTGGTGCTAGCGATAATGTAGGTCTTCAGCTGGTTAACCTGGATGCGGCGTCCTGGGGGAGCCTACATGAGGAGGAGGGTGGTGTGACATTATTATGGTATATACGTAGAGTATCAACTAAGAAAAAGAGAGAGTGAGCACTTAATGTCACCAGAAATTTATATCCACGTTTAGTCATTTGGCATTACAAATACGAGGTATACCTGGAGAGGGTTTCAAGGGTCATTGCTCCCGCGGCCCGGTCTGAGACCAGGCCTCCTGGTGGATCAGGATCTGATCAACCAGGCTGTTACTGCTGGCCGCACGCAAACTGACAAATACGAATCACAACCCGGCTGGTCAGGTACTAACTTTAAAATAAGATAAATTTTCTTTCTCAGATTTGAAGAGTTCTCTATAGTTTACGAAATCGTAATAACACGATTGCAAGCAAATCGCAGAATGGTTGGGGTTGGAACCCACGGCGTGCGAGTCCTCAGACTCACAGATGTGTCAACCACTGGCCTGCCGTGGGTTCGATCTCCACCCGTTCCGTGATGCAAACAGACTTATTGACAATGACTAATAGGTAATAAACTTCATAGATGTGTATGAGAGCCGCGTCCACCAAGACACTGAAATAGAGAACGTATATTAAAACTAATTTAGGGCATCAGTAAATGCCGACCACGACCGAGGGTCTATAAGACCTAGTTTCTTTACTTTTGAAAATTAGTGTGTTACTGTTGTAGTGCATTCCATATTTTCCATTTAACTCCTTCCATCTTCCCACCCTTCTTTCCTGCCAACATCCCACTTCCTTCTCTCTCAACTAACCTCAGTCAAGCCCTCCCACCCTCACTCGCGTCCTCCCTCACACCCATTTACACTCCACCCACACACCCAACCTCTCCCTAATACCTACTCTTGTGTGTTTGACTTTCGTGTTCAGTGTGCATGCAAAGAAAACCGATTGCATGGGGATTTTCAAGGCTGCTCCAGGAAGGAATGAACTGAAAAAATATTGGAAACCTCTGGAGTGAAGTTGAAGAGGACTGATTGTGTTATGAAGGATGACCTTGTGATGGTCTTGCAATATTCCTACAGGGCCTTGGAGTTCTGTGAATTGTATATAACTGTGTGAAGCACTGCTTGCAGTGATGCAGCACTGTAGCGTTGGAACTCGTCGGTACTGTATACCATTTATGCCTTTTATAATATTATACTGTAATGATCTGTACAGTGACGCAGTGTTATGGAAAGACTGTATAATGTTGTGATGGTGGGGCTAGTATTGACGGTCACGGCAACCCTCGACTGTAAACACCTATTGCCTCAGCGATGCGGTCCTCTGTAGAGGTTACTTAATGTTTAGTTAGAAATACTGTGCTAGAGAAAACTGTGTTGAAATAGAAATAGTTACATATGAATAAATTAGTTTCACTCTCATCATTTTAAATAAAAAAAAAACTTGTTTTTTTCTGCCTAATCTCTTCTCAGGATTATTAAAATCTATTTTTTTCTTATCTAATATTTGCAGCTTAGTGTTTTTAGTTTAAATATTCCTTCAGATATTATTGACTCAAAATAGTCACTTCAGATACATATAAACACATTATTTTGCGCTCGTAGTTCCCGCTTTGCAATACCGAGAGACGAAAGTTTTTAAAATCATTTATATAACACATTGACTTAAGTGTACAATTCGTATATATTTTGTGAAGTATATCTCTTGGACATACAAGATATACACATCTAGAGGTAAATATCTCTCAGTGTATAAACACTGAGAATTTAATTTAATCCAGATTAAAGGGGATTAGAGTATTCTTGACTGGTAGTAATCAGGTTAGATGCAGTCTTAATAACCCTTGTGTAGTCAATAGGTTTTAAATCTAATTAACAAATTAACTTTTTTTGGTGACAAGATTATATACACCGAGAGGTGTGATCTCTCACTGTTTATACACTAATAGGAGTTTGCTTTAATCCTTACTTTAAAAATTAAATTATCCTTGACTAGTGGATAGGACACATGCAGCCTTAACGACAATTTGATAGTCGATAGGCTTTAAGCCAAATTAAAAAAACAACTTTGCTCAATGTGTATGAACTCAAAGCAGCAGTGAATGTACACCTGATGGTGTGTATCTCTCAATCTATATACATTTAGAATTTACTTTAACCCTTATTTTAGGGATTGGAATATTGTTCTTTGGTGTTCAGGGGACAATGCAACCTTAATGACTCTCTTATAGTCGATAGACTTTCAACTTAATAACCAAGCAACCAACGAAACCCTAGAATGGGCATAATAAAAACTAAAAAAAGTTACCTGTAGCCACCACTCACACTGGGTTAGTGTTTTTCGACTGGTAGTTGGGCGAACTTGGATGGAGCCTTTACTCTTACTGGCACCCAGGACCAGAAGCTGCCAGGATGTGAAGAGGAATTGTAAGTACTCTTAGACTATCAAAGGTTCGGGGAGTGTATGTTAGTGCTCTTACTCAGGCTGTCAGAGGGTCGGGGAGTGTATGTTAGTGCTCTTACTCAGGCTGTCAGAGGGTCGAATAGCGCATGTTAGTATTCTCAGGCTGTCAGGGAGTACTGGTTAGTGCTTTTATTTAGGCCGCCAGGCAGGCGGATTGAACACGCCAGATAATAATTGTTGCATCCGAGGCACACGTCTGAACTCTAAGGTAATGGATGAAGTGTTTGAAGTGCAAATGATGACCCCACTTGTACTACTACTACGACTATTACTTAATTTCTACTACTATTGCTACTACCATTACTACTGAATCAAGCCTTCACTCCCGTTTCTCTCTTGTGCCACTAAACTGCTCTCCCTACTTTCTTCTACCACTATTACTTCTACTACTACTTCCACTACCTCTACTTCTTTTTCTTCCCCTCTTGGTCCCGTTCCTGTCTCCCTTCACCATTTACAAAGTCATACTGTTAGTAAGACTTTGTAAATGGTGAGAGTTAGACCGAGACATTATTGTAAGCTTCTCTCTCCAATGTGCGGGTTATGTGTAAACACATCTTTGTACGGGTAGTGTCTACCTGGAGTCTACCTGGAGAGAATTCCAGGGGTCAACGCCCCCGCGGCCCGGTCTGTGACCAGGCCTCCTAGTGTCTGGGGGAAGAAAATTCTCAAAAAGCTTCAAAGGAGATGCAAGAATTCCTGACGATTCTTATTTTCTCCTTGGTTATTTGTCAACATTTCCAGGTTTGTAATTATGTAGAACTATGTATACATAATATGCATACTTATGGATGCATACTAGTTAAGGAAATGAGGAATTATTGCTAATGAAAATAATAGAAAATACCATACGCAGTGTTTAGGAAGCAGCTAGGTTTTGTGTAGTCAAATATTATTAACAAAGATTAAGACCTAATATCTGAAGCAAAATTGATTTTTAAAGCAGTATGAAGAGAACAAGGTTTTAACATGAAATAAAACATTTACTTTATTATAACTTCTGCGTACTACTGGAAGCCTTTAATTAAGAAACAAACCTCACTTGTAAAGATGGTTTGCTCGGCCAATAATGTAGAGAATAGTTGATTGTTTGCAAGTTTTTTGTGTTTGTTCTTGTACTAAGCGTATGTGTGTGTGTGTGTGTGTGTGTATGTGTGTATGTGTGTGTGTGTGTGTGTGTGTGTGTGTGTGTGTGTGTGTGCACATTCTCACCTTGTGACACGTAGTCTTCTTGGCCGTAATACCGATGCTGAAGCCCTTGTCGGTGACCTTGCTGTCAGTGGTAAACTTTGCTCGGAAGTTGAATATCGGGGAGTAGAAGTAACCACTTTTCTTGCCGCAGAAACTGTCCAATGGAAAGACATATGGAGATAGAATATGCACTCGTGTTTGGAAGTGAGGGTGATAGATGCAAGAGAAGTACCCTTCTTCTCTGGAGGTGCCTTGATAATGAAGGACTCTTGACTGAAGGAAGTGGAACTACCTTTTCTTTTTCCATTGATTTAAAATGACTATCTTCTATTCCCAAGGCACCGCATGATCCTCTATAGATTTAGCACTTTCCTCCCTCTCATCAAAATAATAATCTTTTACTAAACATACAGCTTTTCCACTCTAATAACTCCATATAAGGATTTAATACACCACAACAAGCACTAATACTGAATAACCAACTTTGATACTCTTTATCCGGCTCTGATTCTCCGTATTCACCTCAAATACTCTAAATCTATTCTGATAAAGTACAGAGAAGAGTGAGGCAGTGGTTGTTACTGGAACCTGGCACAGGAAGGGTAACGTAAGGTAGTTACTTACAGTACAAGTGGAACCTGCCCTAGGGAAGATTGAGGCTAAGATAGGCAATTGTTACTGGAACTTGTCATATGGAAGATGAAGCGAAGACTTACTACTGGAACCTGCCATAGGGAAGAGTATGCCTAGGGTTGCCACTTACTACTGGAACCTGCCATAGGGAAGAGTATGCCTAGGGTTGCCACTTACTACTGGAACCTGCCATAGGGAAGAGTATGCCTAGGGTTGCCACTTACTACTGGAACCTGCCATAGGGAAGAGTATGCCTAGGGTTGCCACTTACTACTGGAACCTGCCATAGGGAAGAGTATGCCTAGGGTTGCCACTTACTACTGGAACCTGCCATAGGGAAGAGTATGCCTAGGGTTGCCACTTACTACTGGAACCTGCCATAGGAAAGAGTATGCCTAGGGTTGCCACTTACTACTGGAACCTGCCATAGGGAAGAGTGAGGCTGACGTTGTCTCCGCATCCTGCCGCCAGCTGGAAAGTGTTGAACTGGAACACCGCCCGAAAAGGCCGGACCTTTAAAGAAAGAGATTAGTCACTTATTATCATTTTAATTCACGCGGAAGCGTTAAACCCGTTGGGACCATGTAGGGTCAGCAGCATCAATGCAACATCCGCGAGGAAATTGATCAACACCGTAACGCACACACGAGGGAGATGAATTGTTTGCACATTATAACAAAACGTACCATTAACGATATATTCTCCCATTTTTTACCACACCTGCTACGTTTATAGGATGATTGTCTTTTTCTGCTGCAGTTTAAAATACCTGCCTCAATCTTTCTTCAATCGCTCTTCCATGAGGCGGGTTAAAAGAACAAGGTTCGATTCTCCGGCTAGCCGCAGTTTGTTTTGATTAAATACCACTTGTTCGTGGTTACAATAATATATGTGCTGCTTGTGGAGGCTAGTACACCAATCGGGGAGTAGAATGAAATTAGCTCTGAGGCAACTACCCCATCGTATGGTCTCTCAACTTGAAGAAAGCCTAGTTCGCTAGGCTTAACTTGTTTGTAGGATTGTGTGGTTCA
The DNA here is from genome assembly GCA_009830355.1 of Cherax destructor. Taxonomy (NCBI): domain Eukaryota; kingdom Metazoa; phylum Arthropoda; class Malacostraca; order Decapoda; family Parastacidae; genus Cherax; species Cherax destructor. The sequence goes on along the minus strand of WNWK01001675.1, from coordinate 41,895 downwards.
GTGGACTAGAGCGTCATGTGTTTTCGCTCATCATGAGGTGGGCTAAAGCATCATGGGTTCGACCCCTAGCTAGTGCAGTGTAGTTATTGATCAATACCACTCGTTCGTAGTATTTATATATATATATATATATATATATATATATATATATATATATATATATATATATATATATATATATATATATATATATACATGATATACAAGTCCAAATTTTTAATGTCACCTATAGTTGCATCTTGTTTTACTCATCTACAAGAAGCGACTCGTTTTAAATGGTCAATCACACAGAGTTAGTGGGTGAGGAGGAGAGGCAGTACTCACCGAGGTACCAATCACTGTGCACTCGAAGTTGTTTCTGTAATTCCGTGGGAAGTTTGGCGACACCCAGTAGAACTTTCTCTTAACGACCTTCACGATACACCCGGATCCTTGAACCGTCCCACCCGTGGCGGTGGTGGCCAGCGGTGCTAGTGGTGTTTTGACGGTGGTGTATTTGCCACTTTTGGTTGTAATTAATGTGGTGTGGTTCATGTACGTGGTGGTGGTGGTGGTGGTGGTGGTGGTGGTGGAAAGGGAATTGATGGAAGCAATGGAATGAATCATAGATGGAGTTAACGATTGAGTAGTTGTGGTGTATGGAAGAATGGGAGTAGAAGGGATGACAGTAAGTGTGTTAAAAAAGGCAGTAGTTGGTAGTCGTGAAGTTGTGGTGGTGGGCTGGTAGTCTTAGTGGTGGTAGTAGCGATGGTTGTGGTGGTGGGGCTGGTAGTCTTAGTGGTGGTAGTAGCAATGGTTGTGGTGGTGGGGCTGGTAGTCTTAGTGGTGGTAGTAGCAATGGTTGTGGTGGTGGGGCTGGTAGTCTTAATGGTGGTAGTAGCAATGGTTGTGGTGGTGGGGCTGGTAGTCTTAATGGTGGTAGTAGCAATGGTTGTGGTGGTGGGGCTGGTAGTCTTAGTGGTGGTAGTAGCAATGGTTGTGGTGGTGGGGCTGGTAGTCTTAGTGGTGGTAGTAGCAATGGTTGTGGTGGTGGGGCTGGTAGTCTTAGTGGTGGTAGTAGCGATGGTTGTGGTGGTGGGGCTGGTAGTCTTAGTGGTGGTAGTAGCAATGGTTGTGGTGGTGGGGCTGGTAGTCTTAGTGGTGGTAGTAGCAATGGTTGTGGTGGTGGGGCTGGTAGTCTTAGTGGTGGTAGTAGCAATGGTTGTGGTGGTGGGGCTGGTAGTCTTAATGGTGGTAGTAGCAATGGTTGTGGTGGTGGGGCTGGTAGTCTTAGTGGTGGTAGTAGCGATGGTTGTGGTGGTGGGGCTGGTAGTCTTAGTGGTGGTAGTAGCAATGGTTGTGGTGGTGGGGCTGGTAGTCTTAGTGGTGGTAGTAGCTATGGTTGTGGTGGTGGGGCTGGTAGTCTTAGTGGTGGTAGTAGCGATGGTTGTGGTGGTGGGGCTGGTAGTCTTAGTGGTGGTAGTAGCAATGGTTGTGGTGGTGGGGCTGAGTAGTCTTATGGTGGTAGTAGCAATGGTTGTGGTGGTGGGGCTGGTAGTCTTAGTGGTGGTAGTAGCAATGGTTGTGGTGGTGGGGCTGGTAGTCTTAATGGTGGTAGTAGCAATGGTGTGGTGGTGGGCTGGAGTCTTATTGGGGTAGTAGCATGGTTGTGGTGGTGGGGCTGGTAGTCTTAGTGGTGGTAGTAGCAATGGTTGTGGTGGTGGGGTAGTCTAGTGGTGGAGTAGCAATGGTTGTGGTAGTGGGGCTGGTAGTCTTAGTGGTGGTAGTAGCGATGGTTGTGGTGGTGGGGCTGGTAGTCTTAGTGGTGGTAGTAGCAATGGTTGTGGTGGTGGGGCTGGTAGTCTTATTGGTGGTAGTAGCGATGGTTGTGGTGGTGGGGCTGATAGTCTTAATGGTGGTAGTAGCGATGGTTGTGGTGGTGGGGCTGGTAGTCTTAGTGGTGGAGTAGCGATGGTTGTGTGGTGGTGGTAGTCTTAGTGGTGGTAGTAGCAATGGTTGTGGTGGTGGGGTTGGTAGTCTTAGTGGTGGTAGTAGCGATGGTGTGGTGGTGGGGCTGGTAGTCTTATGGTGGTAGTAGCGATGTTGTGTGGTGGGATGGTAGCTGTGGTGGTAGTAGCGATGGTTGTGTGGTGGGGCTGGTAGTCTTAGTGGTGGTAGGATGGTGTGGTGGTGGGTGGTGTCTGTGGTGGTAGTAGCAATGGTTGTGGTGGTGGGGCTGGTAGTCTTAGTGTGGTGGTAGAGATAGTTGTGGTGGCGCTGGTAGTCTTATTGGTGGTAGTAGAGTTTCCAGTAGTTGTGGTAGCGGTAGAGGTGCTGTTAGTGCTCTTGCTGGTGGTTGTGGTATTAGTGATGGTGAGGTGAGCTGTGGTTGTTGTTGTTGTGCTGGATGGAGGGGTTGTCATGTTATTGTTGGTGGTAGAAGGGCTGGATGTGGAGGTAGTTTTGCTTATGGTTGTGATAGTTGTGATGATGGGTGTGGTAGTTGTGATGATGGGTGTGGTAGTTGTCTTGGTAGTGGTGGTGGTTGAATTGGCGGGGCTCGATGTGGTTGTGAGTTTGCCTGTGGTGGAGATGGTGGTGGTGGTAGTGGAGATGGTGGTGGTGGTGGTGAAGATGGTGGTGGTGGTGGAGGTGGTGATGGTGGTGGAGGTGGTGGTGGAGGTAGTTGTGGTGGATGGACTGGATGTAGTGGTGATTCCGGTGTTGGTTGTGATTGTGTTTGTGACGGTGATGGTGGTGGTGTACGTTGTGGCTGGGATTGTGGTTGTGGTGATAGTGGTTGGAATGAAGGTAGTGATAGTAATTTGATAGGTGATGGTGCTGCTGGTTGTAGTGGTGAGGCTGACTGTGGTAATAGTATTTGTGGTGATCGTTGTGGTGACTGCTGTGATGGTAGGACTGGAGATAGTAGGAACAGAGATGATGGTTATTGTGGTGTTTGGACTAGTGGTGGTGGTAGTGGTGGTTGTAGTGATGGTGGTTGTAGTGGTAGTTGTAGTGGTGGTAGTGGTGGTTTGGTCTGTATTTCGTGTTGTAGAAATTGTTGTGATTACTGGTATAGTTGTTGTTGAAGTTGTTTTGGTTGGAATAGTGGTTGTTGTTGTAGTTGTGAAGAACAAATAGGAGGGAGTAGTGGTGGTAGAAAGTGAAGAGGAACTAGAGAAGACGACGGTAGTAGTTCTTGAAGAAATAATTGAGATAATGGTGGTAGTAGTGGTTGCAGGGGAACTAGAAGAACGCACGATTGTGGTAGACGTAGAAAACGATCTATGAGTTGTTTGAGTTGTTGTTGTGGTAGTTGGTGCTGGTGTTACTGCAGTTGTTGTTGTTAATGTCTTGGCTATTGTGTCAGTTGTAATTGTTGTTGTGTTTGTTGTTGGTGTTGTGTTTGTTGTTGGTGTTGTGTTAGTTGTTGGTGTTGTGTTTGTTGTTGGTATTGTGTTTGTTACTGGTGTTGTGTTTGTTGTTGTGTTTGTTACTTGTGTTGTGTTTGTTATTTGAATTATTTTTGTTGTATTTGTTACTTGTGTTGTGTTTGTTGTTATTGGGTTTGGTGTTGTGTTTGTAATTGTTGTTGTTTGTGGTGCTGTTGTGTTTGTTACTGAAGTTGTGTTTGTTGTTGGTGTTGTGTTTGTTACTTGTGTTGTGTTTGTTGTTATTGTTGTTGGTGGTGCTGTTGTGTTTGTTACTGATGTGTTTTTTGTTGGTGTTGTGTTTGTTGTTATTGTTGTTGGTGGTGCTGTTGTTATTGTTGTTGGTGGTGCTGTTGTATTTGTTACTGATGTTGTGTTTGTTATTGGTGTTGTGTTTGTTGTTGTGTTTGTTACTGGTGTTGTGTTTGTTGTTGGTATTGTGTTTGTTGTTGGTATTTTGTTTGTTGTTGTTTTTGTTGCTGGTATTGTGTTTGTTACTGGTGTTGTGTTTGTTGTTGGTATTGTGTTTGTTGTTGGTACTGTGTTTGTTACTGTTGTGTTTGTTGTTGGTATTGTGTTTGTTACTGGTGTTGTGTTTGTTGTTGGTATTGTGTTTGTTGTAGTAATAGTAGTAGTAGCAGCAGTAGTAGGAGTAGTAGCAGTAGTAGTAGTAGTAGTAGTAATAGTAGTAGTAGGAGTAGTAGTAGTAGTAATAGTAGTAGTAGTAGTAAGAGCAGTAGTACTATTAATGGTAGATGAAGTAGTGGTTGATTTTGGTGGGGTGATGGTAGTAGTAGTAGTAGTAATGGTAGATGAAATAGTGGTTGTTGTTGTTGTTAGGGTGGTGATTGAAGAGTATGGAGTTGTGCTAGTTATGGCTGCAGATGTAGTTGAAGCGGAACTAGTGGAGGTTGTGGTTGTGGTAGTTGCAGCAGCTGAAGAATAGATAGCAGAAAGAATAGTGGTTGTTATGGATAAGGATAAACTAACAGAGGAGATGGTGGTAGTAGATGCTGAACAGGAACAAGCAGAGGGAATGAAGGTAGTAGTGGTTGTAGTAGAGAGAATAGTGGTAGTAGTGGTTGTAGCAGAGAGAATACTGGTAGTAGTGGTTGAAGTAGCTGAAGAGAAAAGAGAAGAGACGGTGATAATTGTAGTTGAAATAGAAATACTGGTGGTAGGGATGACGGGAGTACTAGTTGAATTTAGAGTAATAGTTGGAGTGATAGTAGTAATGTTGGTAGATGATGTAGTATAAGTAGTGGTGGATGTTGTTATAGTGATGGTAATAGTAGTGGTAGATGAAGTAGTAGTGGAGGTAGTGATGGGTGTTACTGGAGTGATGGTAGAAGTAGTGGTAGTGTTGTTGGTTATGGTAGTAGTAGTGGTCTTAGCGGAACTAGCAGAGGGGATAGTGGTAGTAGTGGTTGAAGAAGAACTACAGGAAGGAATGGTGGTTGTGATAGTTGAAAATTGTTTAGAAGTTGAAGAGGAACTAGCACAGGAGATGCTTGTAGTAGTAATTGAAGAAGAAAGAGAAGGGATGGTAATAGTTATGGTTGAGGTGGAAATTGTTGTAGTGTGGATGGTGGGGTTACTGGTTGAATTTAAAATAATAGTTGGGGTGATGGTAGTAATATTTGTAGATGACGTAGTAAGAAAAGTAGTGGTGGTATTATTGGTTGTAGATAAAGTAGTTGTGAATGTAGTGGTAGACGTAGCTGGAGGGATGATTCTAGTAGTTGTAGATAAAGTTGTGGTTGAGGTAGTGGAGGTTACTGGAGAGATAGTTGAAGTAGTAATAGTAGTAGTGGTAGTAGTGGTAGATGAAGTTGTGATGGAGGTAGTGGTTGTTGTTGGGACAATGGTGATAAAAGTGGTAGTAGTAGTAGTAGTGGTGGTGGTGGTGGTAGATGAAGGAACTAGTGTAGTGATTCGTTTAGTGGTAATAGTTGTAGAAACTGGTGAAGTGATTTGTTTAGTGGTTATTGTTGTAGAAACTGGTGTAGTGATTCCGGTAGTGGTAATTGTTGAAGAAACTGGTGTAGTGATTCGGGAAGTGGTTATTGTTGTAGAAGCTGGTGTAGTGTTTCCGGTAGTGGTTATTGTTGTAGAAACTGGTGTAGTGACTCGGAAAGTGGTTATTGTTGTAGAAACTGGTATAGTGATTCGGGAAGTGGTTATTGTTGAAGAAACTGGTGTAGTGATTCCGGTAGTGGTTATTGTTGTAGAAACTGGTGTAGTGATTCCGGTAGTGGTAATTGTTGAAGAAACTGGTGTAGTGATTCGGGAAGTAGTTATTGTTGTAGAAACTGGTGTAGTGATTCGGAAAGTGGTTATTGTTGTAGAAACTGGTGTAGTGATTCCGGTAGTGGTTATTGTTGTAGAAACTGGTGTAGTGATTCGGAAAGTGGTTATTGTAGTAGAAACTGGTGTAGTGATTCCGGTAGTGGTTATTGTTGTAGAAACTGGTGTAGTGATTCCGGTAGTGGTTATTGTTGTAGAAACTGGTGTAGTGATTCGTGAAGTGGTTATTGTTGTAGAAACTGGTGAAGTGATTCCGGTAGTGGTTATTGTTGTAGAAACTGGTGTAGTGATTCCGGTAGTGGTTATTGTTGTAGAAACTGGTGTATTGATTCGGAAAGTGGTTATTGTTGTAGAAACTGGTGTAGTGATTCCGGTAGTGGTTATTGCTGTAGAAACTGGTGTAGTGATTCGGAAAGTGGATATTGTTGTAGAAACTGGTGTAGTGATTTGGGTGGTGGTTATTGTTGTAGAAACTGGTGTAGTGATTCGGGTAGTGGTTATTGTTGTAGAAACTGGCGTAGTGATTTGGGTGGTGGTTATTGTTGTAGAAACTGGCGTAGTGATTCGAGTAGTAGTTATTGTTGTAGAAACTGGTGTAGTGATTCGGGTAGTGGTTATTGTTGTAGAAACTGGCGTAGTGATTTGGGTGGTGGTTATTGTTGTAGAAACTGGCGTAGTGATTCGAGTAGTAGTTATTGTTGTAGAAACTGGTGTAGTGATTCGGGTAGTGGTTATTGTTGTAGAAACTGGCGTAGTGATTTGGGTGGTGGTTATTGTTGTAGAAACTGGCGTAGTGATTTGGGTAGTGGTTATTGTTGTAGAAACTGGTGTAGTGATTCGGGTAGTGGTTATTGTTGTAGAAACTGGCGTAGTGATTCGAGTAGTAGTTATTGTTGTAGAAACTGATGTAGTGATTCGGGAAGTGGTTATTGTTGTAGAAAGTGGCGTAGTGATTTGGGTAGTGGTTATTGTTGTAGAAACTGGTGTAGTGATTCGGGTAGTGGTTATTGTTGTAGAAACTGGCGTAGTGATTCGAGTAGTAGTTATTGTTGTAGAAACTGATGTAGTGATTCGGGAAGTGGTTATTGTTGTAGAAAGTGGCGTAGTGATTCGTTTAGTGGTTTTAGTTGTAGGAACTGGTTTAGTGGTTTTAGTTGCAGAAACTGGTTTAGTGATTCTTTTAGTGGTTTTAGTTGTAGAAAATGGTTTGGTGATTCGTTTAGTGGTAATAGTTGTAGAAACTAGTGAAGTAGTTTTGGAAGTGGTAGTTGTAATGGTAGACGTGGTTGGTGTAGTAGCGATGATAGTTTTGGTGGAAAAAGTCTTGGTAGCAGCAATACCGGTGACCCTGTGGAAATTAATTTCAGATGTACACAAATCCACTATCGTTACTCACAGAAGACATTCACTCAGTGGACCACAGAGAAAAACCCATCCCTCTCACCTGCAACCCAGGATGGGGAGAAAAGCCACGACTGCCGACCATCCTTTGTAACTATTCGTCTGCGCCTTGAAGAAGAGAATCATCACTCCTGCGGTGGATTTGAACACCTGTCCTGGAGCGATGTCCTGGTCACAGTACCTGCAGGAGAGACCAGCAACCTGACAGAAGTAATCTGCCAAGCAGATAGCTACCAGGATTATCACAGGAATCACGTACATTGCAGTGTGTACATTGGAAGGGGAAACTATAAGTCATGAAATTTTTACAAGGGTATCGTAGTAACACAAATTATATTGTAATAATTTAGTAAATTTTTAGAGGTAGGAAGTAAAGAGGTTCAGTATCAGAAAGTGTCGAGAAACTTTACGAAATCTTAAGCTAGTGACGGTGATGGAGTACCTGAGGAGAAGGAGCAAGCGACACATAAAATAGGTTTGTTGTTCTTCCAGAGGAACAATACACAAATAACCCGCACATAAAAGAGAGAGAAAAGAGCCTACCACGACATTTCGGTCAGACTTGGACCATTTATAAAGTCACAAGTCGGTCCAAATTGGACCGAAACATCGTCGGAATCTTTTCTCTTTCCTATGTGCGGGTTATTTGAGTATTGTTCCATTCACGGTATTGTGTCTTTTTTGTTCTCGTCTGGATCAAGTTCAAATAATTAACCCTGAACTGTATAATTTATAAGACATATTAATAATATTTACTGATACTCTCCCTCAGTCATCTTTTTATCTGCCTATCTTTTTATTTTTTTTTAGCTCACCTTAACTCTATTAACCTGACCTCTCACTTCCCATACATGACAAACGAAATCGTATAACACGATTGTAAACAAACCTCGGAACGGGTGAGGTTCGAATCCATGTAAAACCCCACCCGTTCCGTGGTTCAACTGACTTACACTTCACCGCTGAAGGAGTCATTGGTTCTGATCTCCAGGAAGTCTAAGGAACACCTGAGGGAGGCGCTGCAGTTGACGTTGATCCCGGAGAGTCTGAAGCTGGTAAAGGTAACTTGAGGATAGTAGCACTCCGGGGCTCTGACCACCTTCGTGCATGAGGCACCTGGGGAAACATTATTACTAATATTATATTCATAGGGAAGTGCTGAAACCTAGTAAGGGGTCATGCAGAGCCTCGCCTGGGCCGGCAGAAACTAAGGTCATTCACTCACCAAGGTTACCAATATCAGTTTCCAGTGTCATCAAGTGGTCATAACTGTTTCCCTTACGAATGATGGCTAGTAGTACCCAAACCAGGGAAATGCTATTATTTCTAGAGAGATTCAGCTTTGTTGTACAATGAAGGATCGTTGTGCTGGTGATCTCAGGATTGACGGTCCATGGGATCGGGATTCGGCATTGCATTCAATTGCTACATTATTATTAATATTATTATTGACTTTAACTCAGTGTGTGTTTACTTATCAGTTTTGGACTTATTCTGTACTATTAGTTTCTGGACATTAACTGTGGCACCCACGATGAATATTAGTGATGCTGTATATAGCAAGAATGAGAATAAGCATGAATCTCTGATGATATTGAAGACAGTGCTAATTTTTACTATGTGTGATGTAGATTACCTAGACTTTTGGCCTGAGAGAATCCACTGTAGCTACAAGTGAAGACAATAAGACGAAAGTAAGAGCTTGAGTAAGAGTAGTGCAGATTGTGACTTGTTAACAAGATTGTCAAAAAGGTCATTACCGCAGGTTAAAGCAAACAAGAGATACATTACAAAATACTTGAGCATTCCGGTAAAACCATCAACAACTGACAACTCTGCAATCACATAAACACAAGAACAGCAGCCTTCAGCCTCAGCTCAGTAGTCCCACATCAACACTCTCTAAATATTGTGCAAATAAACATTGAAAACAAGAATGTAAAACAAACTGCGTTAGTTTCTATCCAACTAGAATATTTAAAGGAAAGTTGTTTGGGAAATTTTGTGGTTTGAAGAACGTAACCTTATTTTTTTCCTCATGATCTACACTACACATAAAACTAATTTTTTAATGCGGTACCAATTTTCAGGTGTGTATTAGCCACATTACGAGAGCTTTTACATATAGGTTGCATACATCTCTCAATGTCTTCAAATAAATTACAACATTTTAGACAATAAAAAATAGTGTTACTGAATCTGTATATTTTTTATTCTGCTTCTATAGCTCAACAAACAGGTGAAGCTTACCTGCATTATAATTTTGTGGAAAATTAGGTGAGGTGATGGTCCCAGGTGTCGTGACGACCTTGGTGCAACCAGAGAGTTGGCTATCTGCCAGCAAGGAAAGATGCTATTATATATATATATATATATATATATATATATATATATATATATATATATAATTATTCAAAAATGTTCAAAAATTTATCATTTTGCCTAATGTAAATAACTCCTTACCACTACTACTTGCTTAGCTCCCCAAAAAAAAAAAACTAAAATACTAGATAATCAATCTGTTAGTCTTCATTTCGACTGCAACAGAATGAGTATTAGGTGAATAAAAGGGAGATATAACAGTAGCAATGTTCTTACCGTAATAATCACCAGTAACAACCTGACATCTGCTGCCGGAGGTTCCAGGGGGACAGACGCACGCGCAGTTGACACCAAGGTAACCGTGGTTCTTACACGGGTCAGAGGAAAGACCACAAGCAGCCAACCATATACCTGTGAGGGCAGATTCCGGGTGCTATTGATTTTTATCTGTTCTAAGCTACTGTTTCGAACGCATTTGCATCGTTGCAGTTATTTTCATCTGTATACTGTGTGTTTGAGAGCTGTATCTAATATCATGCAGAGGCAGCGTTGACTTGTAATTATAACATAACAAAACTGTTCTTCAATTTTCTTTAGCACAAACATACATATGAGAAAAATCAGCAAAATCCACACTATACATGGGCACAAGCATTCATCAGAATTAACATACACGACACACAGGTTTAGCGTTTTTATACAAAATATAAATGTAAACGTAAAACAAAAGCACATAAAAACAAATATTGTCACTGTAAAATCTAGTTATATGAATACACAAAGAGACAAAGGCAGACCACAACATTGGCAAAAGGCATCACAAAGCTGAAACCTTATTAAATATGAAGTATCATAACAAACTCGAGACCTCACACAGACAGAAGTTACCAGACCATGTACAGGATCCAACACCTGCAGAATATGCTATAAATTCATAATTTCTGACTGGCGAAAGGTACCCAGTGAAGCTAGCCCAGAAGAGTGCCAGTCAATAATACAACAAAGCTTGGACTCCTAAACAGACTCAGTGTCAAAGGGATCTAATCACAGAAGCTGAGTCGACATTAAGTGCATTATAGATTTCTGTAACAAATAAAAAGAAAACATAGATACAACAACAGGGACATTAACATAGGTAACTCTACACAAAGCCACAAGAATACCATGAAGCTGGGATCACACACCAGTACAGTTATACATTCGATTAGCCAGCAGCTTGTCCCGGTGAGAAAGACCTCGCCGCTGACCTATCAGCTCCTGGTAGACAGGGTTGACGGTGGCTATGGTCACCTTCCCGTTGGCTGTGAAGAACTGCCAAGGACGAATCAGTCACTTCGTAGTTATACACTTGTTAACCTTACTGGCATTATTAGACATGACTGAGGATATCGTATAATATTAAATATTCGAGTTTATTGACCACAAAGATAAAAAAATAAAAGCTCCCTCGTGTACCCAATTTTGTTTAATATGGAAAAATATTTTTTTTCAAGGACAGAGGATGCGGCTCGTCCTTCATCCTTCCAAATGCGAAATAATCTCAGCCAACCAGCAAGCAATCAATGCAATGAAATCCATACTACCAAGTACCTCAGCCAGTGTTCTCAGAGATTACATTATACTGAAACACTTTGTTCTCAGAGATTGCATTATACTGAAACACTTTATTCTCAGAGATTGCATTATACTGAAACACTGTTTTCTAGTGCCATTCACATAATCTTCAGAAACAAGCTCTGTGATCTGAAGAGGTTGAAACAAAAATAGTAATTTTAGACGACTATTACGCCTTTCAGCTTCTCGCAGACTGCTTGAGTATTCCCGGGTTAATATATTTCTTGATATGTACCCCGACACATGACAACCCAAACTTAAATGAATACGACAGTCTCCTAAGTCGATATTCACAAAAGTATTCAGGGTTCTCCAACTGGAGGGTGCGCGCACCCCTTCGGGTGAATGGAGCCTCAGAAGGGAGTGCATGAATGGTCCCTAAGATCAAATATTATTTTATACCATTCTTTGATTTGCGAATATTTTATTAATTCTACTTAAAAATCACATGTCTATAAATTATGGAAATTTATTATGACTCGAGGATAATAAATATTGAGCCAAGGTCACGTTCAGACTAAGCAAGCTTCTGGACGCTCAAAAAGTCTGAACCTCGTTGCTGCAGATTGATCATGAAGAAAATCCAAAACAAGAAGTCTCACTGAACTGTTTATTTTTTATTATTATTATTTTTTTTTGGGGGGGGGGGGGGGCTAAGACAATGTAATTCACATGTTTTGTTAACTTCTCCAAAATTAAAAATTTATTTTAGTGCATTTTTGAATATATGTGTTTTTTCTTATTACTAAGAATACGTATCGTATGGTTCTATAAATCTACAATAAAATGTGAATTTAGCATATTTTGGATTTAGGATATTTTGGATGCTATCAAAAATTTTATGATAAGGTTCGTGTGTTGGGATAAATTTGATTCATATAATGTATACAGTACATTCAAATAAAACTTAAAGGTTTCTAACCCTGGAGCCGGAGTGCATAATTGAAGTTAAGTCATATGGCACCTTGTGAGTTGGCACTATCACGTCGAACCTCTTCATCTTACTGGGCAGTACGTTCACAGTGTTAATATGGACGTAACTGTGTCTGTCAGCGCGGTTCTGCTGGTGGGTGAAACCTAGTGCTTCACCTACTTGCTGGACCACTGTACCAAGCTGTAGGGGCGAGCGGCCACTGTTGAAACCACCAGAAATATTAACTATTTTTCTTGTTTTTTAGTTGCAAGATATAACAGGGAGAAAAGAATAAACGAGAGGTAAAGTTGGAAACATAAAAACTTAGTAAGTGTTCGTATCAGTAAGGAGGGGGAAAATATTTATGACACTGAAGAGCTTCACATACTCCCTGACAGCCAACAGCTATGGAGACGTTGTTGGTTGGGTTTTGAAGGCGGAGGAGAGGGACACAGCACCCGGGCGTCGCTGTGAACTTCAGGTAGAGATGGCTTCTGCTGTTGCTGCTGCTGCTGCTCTTCCTGCTGCTGGTCTCCACGAACCGCACGCAAGTGTGTCTCATCCAGTGACTCATGCCGAGAACTATAGTGTGTACGTGAGTCAAACCTGCAATGCATGTATGTGTGCCTATATGAATATGTAAATCACACAGGTGCGTGGTTCTCATGTACGACAAACTTGTAATACAAATATACTGACCTTTATGGATATACCGTTCATACAGCTGCGTGAAACAAGAGAGAATCGAAATATATAGTATTGAAAATATCCACTCTTTGCAGGTACTGACTATCATTTTCAAACTTCTGAATACCATCAGTATTATGAGTTATAATGCTAAATTATGGAGGTCCCAGTTGTTGCCCAAATTACAACCCTCTCCCCTGGATTTCCCTCACACATCATGGTTTGTAAAGAAGAATATAGTTCATAATTCCGTGACTGGTACAATTCACAGTCGTGTCTTGATAATGGTCTTGAACGGACAGAAATGTCGCCTTGATTTACCTCTCGCATGCGCGGGTTGTTTGTAAACAGTGTCCATCACTCCCGTCCTTGAAGTAAGAGTTTAACAATATCTTGCGAGTGGCATTATTTGTTAATTTCACGATATTGTGATATTCTCATTTTTTACTTCGTTTGTTATTATTATTATTATTATTATTATTATTATTATTATTATTATTATTATTATTATTATTATTATTATTATTATTATTATTATTATTATTATTATTTACTGTTATTATTTTTATTATCATTATTTTTATTATTATTATTATTATTATTATTATTATTATTAATTATTATTTACTGAAGTTTAACGTACCGAGACTCTTGAAAACGTATGGAACAATTGGAGAGCCGTCGGGTGCCCTCAGCCAGCGATCACTGGGGTCACCTGTGACCTTGCATTTCCCACCTGGGCACTGTGTTGTCGTCCGTGTCTTCCATTTGTCTAGGAGTTGCTGCCCTCTCACCGAGCCCTGGACGGCATCATCCAGGTCCTTATCCTAGAAAAGGAGAATAGGGCAATTTATCAGGTCTTTCCTTGTTCGTATTTTACCTATATGTATTTGCATTTACCATTTTGAGTGGACGGGTACTGCACTCCTATTATGGAATCTTTTTATTATTATTAAATGAAATTAAATATATTCACAGTGTCATGCTACTCTATTCTGTATGATAGCCACATAGTGGAACCAACGTTAAATTTCCTTGTCATAGTACATCTCTCAGGATGGGCCTCAGAAAAGATGTTAAAATGTGTCAGCCATTTAAGAGTCATGAGCTACGGCAGCTTCAGCTGATTCTTTCCAACATGGCTAGAGTTATGCATACATAGACAGCTCACACTCTTTACAACACACTCCTTCCTCTACATTCCACTCTTACTCATGTACGTAACCCACCTTTTCCTTCCCCTGCGCTCACACCTAGTCTCCCTCTCCTCTAAACATTCATCACTCGTAACTGACGGCTTTTAATTTACATGTATATTATGGGAACATACACTTTCTATTTATTTCACCATAAGCTGGCAGGAAAACGTATAACTTAGAATGTTATTTAGCCTTTTAATTTTCCTCACTTATTTAATTCGACTTGTTCATGAAAAAAAATAGCCACTACGAGGAGTCGAGGCGGACAGGTACAGAAATAACTAATCTTGTTGGAATAGAAAAGTGAGTTTGGGATGTCCCAGAATTCATAATAGGTAAAACTCATTTAAAATCATTTAAAATTAAGTCCTTTCAAAAATTTTCTTTTGTACGTTTAAAGATATATATTTTTTTAATTTATGTTAATGTAAAAATTAATAATTTTGTACCAAAAGAATCTTAGAAAACTTGCCTAACCTTATTATAACAAGCGCAATTTAATTTAGCCTAATCCAACTAAATATATTTTAGATAAGTTTACAATAATTTAATATAAACAAACACAATGAAATATATTTTTTCGTTAGGTTCAGAATATTTTTTGCGAAATTATAAGGTGAAAAAAATAATTAGTATTTTTAAACTTAGAGAGAGTTACTCCCAAATATATTAGGGAAATTTAAGCAATAAGGACCTTAACATCTTGTCTCTAACGAAGAAGAAACTTGTGGGGAAATATAAGTGATCAAAAGATCTGTCCAAGAAGTTACTCTGTATGGAGAAGTAATAGAGATGAAAAGAAGGAATAGAAACACTGATAAAATAAAATATTTGAAAGGCAGTGAAAATCAAACTCATGTATATATCTCGTATAAACCCAGGTGGAATAAATCGAAGTAGACTATCAGACTAGACTACCAGAGTAGATTTTGGGAAGATAAAAAAGTTTTTGAGTAAAGTGAGAATTAAAACAGCTGATGGAAAGACACTAAACGAAATATGGGAGAAATAAACCGTAGATTCTAGGAAGGCGGATAAGAAATTCGTATCTGAAGGAAAGAAAATCAGCAAAGAAAACAGAGAGCCCATAGTTGACCCTCAAGTGTACGGGAAATAAATAAGATGACAGCGGAAAGTGGGGCATGGAGAAAATAAACAATAAACGAATATACTTAAGTAAGTTTGAAACAAAACATTTCCACAATCACATTAGGAGAAAGATAACTATAAGGGATAAGGCGATAAGAATGTAAACGAGAGCTCACAAAGTACGAGAGAAAGGTGTTTGAGGTAATCAAGGAAGCATTTTGAGAGGAATCAGACATCTTAGGAAAGCCGAGCAAGGACAGGAGGTTGGGCAGCATAAGCTTAGAGCATAAAACAGGCCAGCTTGTGCCTCTGAAATACTCGAGTACAACTGACTCCTACTACAACAAAACTGACAACTTGTTGGTGACTCAGCAGAGCACAAGTAACTTACTACTGTAAGTGGGGGTAACATTCCTATACTTACCACTTGTGGATAACATACCTGAACACAAGTGATACTACCCCAAGACTTACTACTAAGGATAACGTACCTGAGCACAAGTAACTACTGCCCAAAGACTGCACACTACCAGGCACAGGTACGTATGAGATACCATGTTCACTCAGCCACAGCTAGTCAGCAACTGGGGCGGCGACCAAATGACATTAGTGCTTCTCTTACGTACTCTTGACGTCAGCTGGTAGGAGAGTTGTCTGGATTCTCGAAGACCTTGTAAGTATGAGAAGTTAATTTGAATGGACGATAACTTTCCACTGAAGTGTTAGTTATTTACTTCATGACTGGGGTAACATTTGTAATATTGCAAACTTGAAATGGCAATCTAAGCGGCATTTATATCATCTTAGCCGCATTTTATTTTAAATATTTTTGACATAATTAGTCTGTATCTGTCAAAGAAATTCAAATCCTGGAGCAAATGTTCTCGCTGGAACCGAGACGTTTTTAAGATTTTCTGGTATAAAAACTGGTAATAAATACTCATTTAACACCAGTGTTTACAAACACCAGTATTTACAAACACCAGTGTTTACAAACACCAGTGTTTACAAACACCAGTGTTTACAAACACCAGTGTTTACAAACACTGGTGTTAATTGATTTATTGTATGCGTATAAAAGAACATGGGATACTTTTTGTATCCCCTTTTAAAGTTATTTTGGAATTATTCAAATTTAAGAAAATTAACTGACTGCATCCATCATGAGTTGTTAAGATTGATCCTGAGTGTCAGTGGAAGGGAAACCTAAATTAGGATGAACAGGAATTATTTAAGTCTATTATGAGCGCTATACCCATGCGGGTCATTCACCGCAAGACGTGGTGGAGGCTTGATCCTGCGTCTGCTGAGTTCGATACAGACGCGCTTCCTATTTGTACTCACCTATATGGTGAGCAGGAAGAAATAATTAACAAAAGCCTCAGAGTGATATTGATAAAACTAAACCATATTCACAAAATCGCGACAAAGTGTGTCTAGATTATCTAGCCTCAGAATTTAAAAATGATATTATTATTATTATTATCATTATTATTATGTTTATTATTATAGTTACCTTTAGAAAGTAGAGTGATTGCACTGTAATGAATGTGTGGGTATGTGTCAGTTAGGAGTGTTATTTGACAAGACAGCTATTAGTTGAATGATGGTAAATGTGTGCGTTTCGCTTTACAGCGTTTCGCTAATGCAGCGGTTTTCAATTATATACCCATTCTTCATTTATTCAGACTTCTTACAATAAATATATTCATCACTCACTATAAGCCAAAGACAAAAATATTTTAAGGTAAGTAATGTGTGTACTGCATGTGCATTTTATAGGCCTAGCAATACTGATCACTTAATATATGATAGTGCAAACATGTTATCAGGTTTTTATATGCATTTAAAAGTGAAAAAAAAGTTTCACTTTACAACGATTTTAGCTTTACAGCTGTAGACCGGAACCTAACCTGCTGTATAAGCGAGGCCTTCATATATATATATATATATATATATATATATATATATATATATATATATATATATATATATACAGTGGACCCCCGAGTTTCGTAAAAACTTCACTCCTGAAGTCTGCTCAAGTGCCATTACCGAACGAATTTACTCCCTTAAGGAAAAATTTCACGTAGGTTAGTCTATTTCAGACCCCCAAAAATACACTTCCACAAGAACTTACAAAATTATACTTACATAATTGCACGATTTCCGGGGTATTCGTTAACCGAGGGTCCACTGTATATATATATTCATTGGAACTGGAGACTGAAAAGTGTTCCATGACAATATCAAGGTCAGTGTTCCATGACAATATCAAGATCAGTGTTACATGACAATATCAAGGTCAGTGTTCCATGACAATATCAAGATCAGTGTTACATGACAATATCAAGGTCAGTGTTCCATGACAATATCAAGGTCAGTGTTCCATGACAATATCAAGGTCAGTGTTACATGACAATATCAAGATCAGTAATAGCATAAATCATTCCAAGAGCGAAGCTGTGGAGTGAGCCCGTTCAGTGGCTCAGTGTAAATAAATGAGTACTATTATGCTTGTAGTTTTAACAGAGTGCTGTACTAGGAGAAGATGGCGTCTGGCAGGACAGCAGTTCAAGGAGGAAGGGACGGGGAGAGGGGTGCGCTAATGGTGGTGAAGGGACGGGGAGAGGGGTGCGCTAATGGTGGTGAAGGGACGGGGAGAGGGGTGCGCTAATGGTGGTGAAGGGATAGGGAGAGGGGTGCGCTAATGGTGGTGAAGGGACGGGGAGAAGGGTGCGCTAATGGTGGTGAAGGGACGGGGAGAGGGTGCGCTAATGGTGGTGAAGGGACGGGGAGAGGGGTGCGCTAATGGTGGTGAAGGGACGGGGAGAGGGGTGCGCTAATGGTGGTGAAGGGACGGGGAGAGGGGTGCGCTAATGGTGGTGAAGGGACGGGGAGAGGGTGAGCTAATGGTGGTGAAGGGATGGGGAGAGGGGTGCGCTAATGGTGGTGAAGGGATGGGGAGAGGGGTGCGCTAATGGTGGTGAAGGGACGGGGAGAAGGGTGCGCTAATGGTGGTGAAGGGACGGGGAGAGGGGTGCGCTAATGGTGGTGAAGGGATGGGGAGAGGGGTGCGCTAATGGTGGTGAAGGACGGGGAGAAGGGTGCGCTAATGGTGGTGAGGGGACGGGGAGAAGGGTGCGCTAATGGTGGTGAAGGGACGGGGAGAGGGGTGCGCTAATGGTGGTGAAGGGACGGGGAGAAGGGTGCGCTAATGGTGGTGAAGGGACAGGGAGAGGGGTGCGCTAATGGTGGTGAAGGGACGGGGAGAAGGGTGCGCTAATGGTGGTGAAGGGACGGGGAGAAGGGTGCGCTAATGGTGGTGAAGGGACGGGGAGAGGGGTGCGCTAATGGTGGTGAAGGGACGGGGAGAAGGGTGCGCTAATGGTGGTGAAGGGACGGGGAGAAGGGTGCGCTAATGGTGGTGAAGGGACGGGGAGAGGGGTGCGCTAATGGTGGTGAAGGAACGGGGAGAAGGGTGCGCTAATGGTGGTGAAAGGACGGGGAGAGGGGTGCGCTAATGGTGGTGAAGGGACGGGGAGAGGGGTGCGCTAATGGTGGTGAAGGGACGGGGAGAAGGGTGCGCTAATGGTGGTGAAGAGACGGGGAGAAGGGTGCGCTAATGGTGGTGAAGGGGCGGGGAGAGGGGTGCGCTAATGGTGGTGAAGGGACGGGGAGAAGGGTGCGCTAATGGTGGTGAAGGGACGGGGAGAAGGGTGCGCTAATGGTGGTGAAGGGACGGGGAGAGGGGTGCGCTAATGGTGGTGAAGGGACGGGGAGAAGGGTGCGCTAATGGTGGTGAAGGGACGGGGAGAGGGGTGCGCTAATGGTGGTGAAGGGACGGGGAGAGGGGTGCTCTAATGGTGGTGAAGGGACGGGGAGAAGGGTGCGCTAATGGTGGTGAAGGGACGGGGAGAGGGGTGCGCTAATGGTGGTGAAGGGATGGGGAGAGGGGTGCGCTAATGGTGGTGAAGGGACGGGGAGAAGGGTGCGCTAATGGTGGTGAAGGGACGGGGAGAGGGGTGCGCTAATGGTGGTGAAGGGATGGGGAGAGGGGTGCGCTAATGGTGGTGAAGGGACGGGGAGAAGGGTGCGCTAATGGTGGTGAAGGGATGGGGAGAGGGGTGCGCTAATGGTGGTGAAGGGATCTTGATTCAAGTGAACTGGAGCTAGACTTTCCTTTCTCTGATTAAACATGTTACCCTCATTCCCGAAAGACTGTATGACCCTTACAGGTTTAACGCTTACCCAGTAAATAATAAATTAATAAAAACAACACCACTAATAATAATAATAATAATAATAATAATAATAATAATAATAATAATAATAATAATAATAATAATGGTAATAATAATATTTTAGTGAGTATTATTAATGCTATTATTATTATTATTATTATTATTATATTTATTTGTCAAGGAAAACTATGATCCCGGTTTGAGTTGTATCACTTCTGCCTTATGATCTGTAGCATATTTTCTATAAGAAATGTGCCAGATGTGAAGACCTGGGTTCTCTTCGGGAGTGTCGAATACGAAGACCTGGTACTCTTGGATGGGTGTCGAATATGAAGAGCTAGGTACGGATGGGTTTCGAACATGTTACAACTACGTTGTATAAGGTTGTGGAGTGTTTGACGAATTCCTCATCGGGAGCTGACAAATATTCGGAATATATACAAAGAAGGTAATATTATTATATACATAGCTCAGAAGATGGTGTGGAGGGTTCAGGAATTGTCTAGAATAACAGTTACAGTAAACATGGAAAAATGCCATTTGGTTCTGTTAGAACTTATGAAAGAGAGGGTTCGGTAAATTGAGTGCATAAGGAAAAACGAGTTGGCTCAGTAAAACAACTTCAACAGACACAACGGCTACAATACATAACGGTAAAGGAAGGTAAAGGAATGTCCGTAATGGAAACACAAATCTTCAAGACGGCCGCTCAGTTTAAGTTAAGGAAACAATACGAATATTTAATAAATATATGTTTACCCAAATTTCCGGTAGCTGGATAAATACACAATACTGTCTCTATCACTCTCGTGTTAGTGTGAAACAAACCATACCACGGGTGGGGTTAGAACCCGCGATCGTGCAATCGTGTCATTACGATTTCGTGAGTCGTGTCACTGGGACTTGTAAATGGTCCAAGTCGGATCGAAACGTCGTCGTAAGTTCCTCTCTCCTATGTGAGGGTTATTTGTGTATTGTTCCAGTCACGGTATTGCGACTTTTGTTCTTTAAAATACGTAATTTATAAGTCAGCCAATACTTCGGCATTGTTATTCTAAAAAAAATAAATAAATAATCTTAAATGGTTAAAACACCGATCACATGTGTAGTGTTGGTGTTAGTGTGTGTGATGTTTGGTTGGTGTTGGGCAGAGAGAGTTGGAGACCATCACAGACATAGTTGGCACCCCAGCTCCTTCCTCTTAACTCCTGTACTGTCCTCTCCCTCACGCTTCTCCCCAAGTTCTCCGTATCACCTTGACGAACCGTCAAGCAATACCACCAAGTCCTCTGGTGAGTATGATCCTGAAGCGGCGACTGTCAAGCAGCTGGAACATGGAGAACCGTTCGAGGTGGTGCATCAGCGACTGCTGCAGGAGGTGGAGACAGAACGTCGGGAAGCCAGACCTACTTACGCCCCTTTCGCATTGCTGACAGTCTGCTGCCTGAGCTTGCCCGTCTACCTGGGAGTGGGGTGGTTCCTTATCTTAGGCAAGGACCTGGAATGGAACCTCGAGGAGAATGGCTGCCTGGACCTCGAGCCACCGCCTGTAGAGGAAAAGGAGCCTGTAAACCTCTTAGAGATCGAGATACCCAGCATGGAAGACCTTGAGAGGTGTTTATGGATAGCGAGAGACAACTGACCTCTTTGATTTCTTGGTGCAGATTATCTGCGTGATCATTGTGTTGTGGTTGTGTCAGGCAGCATCCTCCCGCCTACAACCCTTGTTTCAACACTAATTTTTTTTGTATTTCATATTGATTTATCACAGATGTTTACATAAAGTTGGGCACCGTAGGCTGACAGATTTCGTAACGCCATTTGTAAACCCCATTCTGCGTAATGGAGCATGACAGGAAAATCATCATGCGTAATGGGTGTATATCTTCCGCGTAATGGGTGTATATCTTCTGCGTAATGGGTGTATATCTTCTGCGTAATGGGTGTATATCTTCTGCGTAATGGGTGTATATCTTCTGCGTAATGGGTGTATAAGATAAGATGTCGTTCGGATTTCTAACCCCGGAGGGTTAGCCACTTAGGATAACCCAAGAAAGTGCGTCATCGGGGACTGTCTGTCTTATTTTCATTGGGGTCCTTAATCTTGTCCCCCAGGATGCGACCCACACCAGTCGACTAACACCCAGTTACCTATTTGCTGCTAGGTGAACAGGACAACAGGTGTAAGGAAACGCGTCGAAATGCTTCCACCCCGACGGGAATCGAACCCAGGCCCTCCGCGTGTGAAGTGAGAGCTTTGCCAGCCAGGCCATGGGAACTTATGGGTTTAGCGCTCAGTTATGATACTACTACTACTACTACTACTACTACTACTACTACTACTACTACTACTACTACTACTACTACTACTACTACTACTACTACTACTACTACTACTACTACTACTACTACTACTACTACTACTACTACTACTACTACTACTACTACTACTACTACTATTTCTACTACTACTACTACTACTACTACTACTAATAATAATAATAATAATAATAATAATAATAATTAATAATAATAATAGCCCAGGATAACTCAAGAGAGCCAAGCGGTGTTCCTTATTTCAACTGAGACCTTTTTTTTTTAGATTAGTAAATTATTTAGGTACAGGTATATATAAGTACAAATTTGGTCGCCTCCTGGGGGACAAGATTTAAGGACCCCAATGGAAATAAAACAAAGAGTCCTCGATCACGCACTGACTTTCTTGGGTTATCCTGGATAGCTAACCCTCCAGAGTTAAAAAAATCCGAACAAAATCTTATCGCCCAGGATTCTACCCCGAGTTTTCTTTTGTACTGTAAATGGAACGAGCTACAGCGCACTACGAGGCAGCTTGACACTACTGATTGCAATTTTGATAAATATAAAATATTTTCACTAAGTTAAAGAGGTAGAAATGAAAGCTCGATCGCTAGCGCACTCAGCTCACACACTGAGGTTCGGGGTTCGAATATCCTCCGGTACGGCTGGAAAACATTCGGGACGAGTTTCCATAAGACACCTGCTGAACCCTGTCCCTGTTCACCTTCTTCTTGATTCGCCGGTATTCTCCCGGCCCGGGCATTTACCAAGTGGTGGCCCGGTCTTGGCTCCCTTTCTCGGGAGTATCTCAGATTAATGTCTGAGATCCTCCCGAAGATGAGGAGGTACAGGTACCTCCTCATCTTTGGGACAAATGGTCCCCAGGCCTTGCCACAGTCCCCGCTCGTAGGGAGAAGCTAGGCCTCTCTCTGGTCTGTCATCATCCCAGTCCCAGGGAAGCTAATGGGAACCCATCAGTTTAAAATGGGTACCTGGGTGTTAGTGGACTGGTGTGGGTCGCATCCTGGGACAAAACTGACCTAATTTGCCCGAAATGCTCAGCATAACAAGGGGCTTTCTATATAGTAGTATGTCATTGATGTCAGCTAGGCCTGTATACCTTGTACATGTACTTGTAGTAAATAAAGATATTATATTATTATTATTATATTATTATTAATAAAAAATTTACCTGAATTAAGCTATTACTTAAAGGTTCCCTTTTTTGTTAACCCCGTTTTCTCTTATTTCTGATTTTCATTTGTAAAAGAAAACGATATCTACGGAAACTATTTTTTCTCCTTACATGAGCTTCGTCTTTCTGTTAAAATCAATTCACTCGGAGTAATAAGACGAAGATGAATTTCTTCTGATTAATAACCCAAGAAAGCTTTAATAGTTTTTCTTATTTTCGCTGGGGTCTTTTGGTTTACCTCCAGGATGCGACCCACAACAGTCGCCTGACATCCTATTTATGGCTATGATAAGCCACGGTACGCGTGGGGTTAGAACCCATGGCATGTAAGTCGTAAAACTCCAGGCCAGTGCGTAAGCCACTGCGCCAGGTAGCCATGGTATGGGTGAGCTAGGTGGCCTAGCGGCTTACGCACTGGCCTGGAGTTCTACGATTCACTTGCCATGGGTTCTAACCCCACCCGTACCCTGGGTTGTTTACAGTCTTGTTATTATGATTTCGAGTCTAGATAAGATGAGATTTGTTCTAGTTTTTAACCCAGAGAAATAGCCAGCCAGGATAACCCAAGAAAGTCAATGCGTCATCGAGGACTGCATGTCTTGTTTCCGTTGGGGTCTTTCAATCTTGTCCCCAGGATGCCACCTACACCAATCGACTAACAACCAGGTTTTAACTTGCTGGTGATCAGGGACAGCAGCCCTGTTCACCACCCTTTGTCAAGCCGTAACGGCTTGACAAAGCTCCTGGAGAGCGAAACGTTGCCACAATAAAATGTCGCATTCGTTGCACTTGTGCCCTTGAACCTTATCTTATCTTAATCTAACAGTTCACTGCTACCTCCTAGTTTTTTCCTAACACATTGTCGGTAATTTTTACCAACATTATTACAACATAGTGAACTAGCCAGCTACGTATCCCAATTCCCAATATTTAAAAGACCCATGATCACAACACAAGACACAGATCACTTTTTGATATACCCCGTGTTCATATCAACCTATGTAAAAATTCTATGCACATAAAGGGCCCCAGAATCTGGAATTCATTACCAGTAAATATTAAGATAATCTTGTCTGAAAATCAATTTAAGACTCAACTCAAAAACCACCTACTCACCCAAAACTAAATGATCATACTATAACTACTTTGAAAAATGCTCATTATTACTTTCCTATACGATAATCTCAATTTTTAATAATATGTTACTATTATGTTACCCCCTACTCAATCAAAACTAAATACTCATTTTATAAGTTAATGTCAAAAATGTTCAATGTTATTTTCCTTAAGATAATCTCAATTCCATATTACCATTCAAGAATCTTAACACCTGTAACAATCTAATATCATTATATAATAATTTAAACAGTAAAATTTCATCATATTGTAATTTTGAAAACAATTTTTAACTAGAATAAACTCAATAAATTTCTCTAATATTAAGTACATAGTCTTTAAGTTACTAGAATAAGCTGCCCCTAATGCCATGGCAAGTCAGTGGCTCTCCTTGCACACAATTTACATTGTAACTACCGATACCTATGTAATCTGCAATCTGCAATGAAATAAAATTTACTTTACTTTACTATACTTTACTTTACCCTGTCGCAGGGAAGAATATTTAACACCCCTGATTGGGAGTATTTATACAGAACCCACAGTGAAGCATAATTATTATAAAACCAGGTAATGATCAAGAACTCCAGTGGAAATAGGTCACTTTGTCTGCCTATTTTTTTTTTTTTTTTTTTTTTGGGGGGTCAGGATAATCTACACATATACTGTTATGTATGATAATTTGGGTAGCTGTATGTATGTGAATCTGTACCTGAATAAACTTAATAATCGAGTGTGAGACAGTGACGTGTCTTAGTAGTGGTGTTGTTATATCAAGTCTGGAATGAAAATTTAATATTGGGAAAGAGATACAGAGACACTCGGAAAAATAAATCTGCTATTAGAACTTCAGACGTGTAACTCAAAATCAGAGTTCTGGGCTTCAGTACTGAAGGGCCAGGCCATGTTTGCGAGTCGGGTCACTTTCACTCAAAGGTTGTTGTAATTTTAAAGTTCTTGTGAAATTTAAAAAAAAAATCCTAGCCTAGCTAAATCTAACATAAATTTAATTTACTTGCTAGATCAGCCAGGTAATACCTTTTAATTATATTAAAAGAATTAATAGGAATTTATCGTGAAGACTTATTTAAATTTGTGCTGATGTAAATATTCATGTTAAGAAGTGTTAATGGTCATAAATTATTAAAATATACAATATTATAATCAACGACATATACATTTCTCATAAAACATTCCATGACATTTTTCATTTACTTTTAGACAGTTTGTTAGAAGAGTGATTTAGTTGGATGGAATATATTAAATGAAGAAAATATATTTAAAATATATCAAGAGGAAACTGCTTGCTCACAACTTTTGGCTGAAGCGCAATGCTGTACATGATGTTTTTTTTTTTTTTGTCAAACTGCATACAGTAAAAATTACGTAAACAAATCAGTTTTCTACATTCCCTGGGAGAATGTGAGTCACCGGAGACTGAAGGTTTAACTCTCTATGGTAACATTTCCAAAAGTATGAAGCCTATTGTAAGTCATTCTTCAATACATTCTCGGAATCCAATGATTGCAACTCTATTAAACATAAATTGGAAATAGGCAAACTTGCATTTACACAGCATTGCAATCAATTCTCAACCTTCTTTTAAGTAAGATAAATTATTGCTGAAAGTTTGAAGCCGATCGGATGAGACGTTCTTAAGCTATTAATGGAATTAAGAACATAAGAACAAAAAAGGAAACACTGCAGCAGGCCTACTGACCCATGCGAGGCAGGTCCATCACTCCCCGGCTTAGACCCGACCACCTGTAGTTAACCCTCTCCAGGTAAACTCCAGGTAGTCAGGTCACTTCCACTTAAGGAATTAGTTCGGCATCTGACCTAGTAGCACAAGCTAGTCAGGTCCAACTCACACCCACCCACACCCACTCATGCATTTACCTAACCTATTTTTAAAACTACACAACATCTTAGCTTCTATGACGGTACTCGGAAGTTTGTTCCACTCATCCACAACTCTATTACCAAACCAGTGCTTTCCTATATCCTTCCTGAATCTGAACTTTTTCAACTTGAAACCATTGCTGCGAGTCCTGTCTTGGCTGGATATTTTCAGCACGCTATTTACATCCCCTTTATTTATTCCTGTTTTCCATGTATACACCTCAATCATATTCCCCCTTATTCTATGCCTTTCTAGAGAGTGTAGATTCAAGGCCCTCAGTCTATCCTCATAGGGAAGATTTCTGATACATGGGATCAACTTTGTCATCCTCCTCTGTACGTTTTCCAGTGCATTTATATCCATTCTGTAATACGGTGACCAAAAATGTGCAGCATAATCTAAATGAGGCCTAACCAAAGATATATAGAGTTGAAGAACACCTGAGGACGTCTATTATTTATACTTCTTGATATGAAGCCAAGAATTCTGTTAGCTTTATTGCGAACACTTATGCACTGTTGTCTTGGTTTCAGATTACTGCTAACCAGAACTCCTAAATCCTTCTCGCAATCACAAGTATTAAGATCTACATTATTCAGTTTATATGTGGCATGGTTATTGTCCTGCCCAACATTTAGAACTTTGCATTTGTCTATATTAAACTGCATCTGCCACTTCTCCGACCACTGCATCAGTCTATTCAAATCATCCTGGAGTGCTCTAATGTCCTCATTAAAATTAATTGGATTACCTATTTTGGTGTCATCAGCAAATTTGCTTATGTTGCTATTTATTCCCTCATCTATGTTGTTTATGTAAATTGTAAACAACAGGGGGCCCAAAACTGACCCCTGTGGGAGACCGCTTGAGACGTACCCCATTCTGATTTCTCCCCATTTATGCAAACTCTCTGCCGCCTATTTGTCAACCATGCCTCTACCCAGGAAAAAATTTCTCCTATTTCGTGTGCCTTAAGTTTCCTCAATAGCCTCTGATGTGGAACTCTATCGAAAGCCTTACTGAAGTCCATATACACAATATCATATTCATTACCATGATCTACCTCCTCAAACACCTTAGTGAAAGAAGTTAGTAAATTCGTAAGACAGGAACGCCCCTTAGTAAAACCGTTTTGAGATTCATTAATCAATTTATGCTTTTCAAGATGGCTACGAATTGCCTCGGCAATTATTGATTCCATAAATTTACCAACTATGGAGGTAAGGCTTATTGGTCTATAATTCGAAGCTAAGGACCTGTCACCTGCCTTGTAAATAGGTATTACATTTTCCCTTTTCCACTTGTCTGGCACTATGCCAGTTTGTAGTGATATATTGATAAGATTTGCCAAAGGTTTGCTAAGTTCCTCTTTAAATTCCTTTAAAACTCTTGCAAACAGTTCATCAGGGCCTGGGGATTTGTTAGGTTTTAATTTCTCTATTTGTCTGAGGACCATGTCACTAGTTACCCCAATCGAGCATAGTCTATTATCTTCCTGTTCTACATAATTTATTATTTCTGGAATTCCGCTAGTATCTTCCTGAGTAAAAACTGAGAGGAAGTAAGTATTGAAAATTTCACGCATATCCTTATCACTGGCCGTGATCTGTCCTGAGTTACTCTTAAGTGGGCCTATCTTGTCCCTAATCTTACTTCTGTATACCTGAAAGAACCCTTTTGGGTTAGTCTTCGAATCCCTTGCGACCTTAGCCTCATAATCCCTTTTTGCTTTTCTTATTCCTTTTTTTGATTTCTCTCTTTAATTGAAAATATTGATTTCTTATCTGTCAATCCCTCTTTGATACGCCTATATATGCCTCTCTTTTGACCAATGAGATGTTTTAATCTATTGTTCATCCATTTAGTATCATTTTTGTTAGATCTAATTTACCTACTCGGAACAAAAGTTGTCTGGGCAGCTAAAACTACGCTCTGGAAAAAGTCATATTGGCAACCAAAACCACCTACCTGACCCATAGTCAGGTCATCCCAATTTAGCCCACCTATGTAATTTCTCAGCCCCATGAAGTCGGCTAAGCGAAAGTCTGGAACAGAGACTTGATTGCAGTTACCTGGGTAATTCCATGATATATTGAAACTAAGTGATTTGGTGGAAGGGGAAAAAATTCTCTCAAGAGGCTCAATGATTCCCCTCCGGCGGAATGACGTGAAAATAATGGTAAGAAAATATGGCATATGACTACTACTACTATTACTTTTACTACTATACTACTACGACTACTACTGCTACTACTACTAAGAATAACATTAATAATAAAGATAATAATAATAATAATAATAAAAATAAAAGGAACAATGAATATTTTAATATTTAAGGGCTTACACTTATTACACTTTTTCCTGAATTTATATATAATAGCTGAAGGCTCTAAAAAGTATGTCTACAAAGGTCACGTTAAGCTTTCTGTCACCTTGTTAATTCTAATTTTTCTCTAGATTTTGTTTCTTCTTACAGATTGTTCAATTGTTTAACTAAAATGGAGGTTTGGTTACTGGCTCTTAACCCTATTTTCTCGTATTTCTGTACATTTGCTCCCCCTTTTCTATCCTTTATTACACATGATCCGCCTTCTTTATCTTCCCGTCCCCCTTTCTTTTTTTGTTTTTCTCTCTGCCTTTGAGACACTACCGTCTCCCAAGCACAGTCTTCAGAATCTCATATCACATCACTGAGGTGCAGAAGTATCGGTCTATGTTAATCTCTTTTGAAATTTGCCGATGAAGAGGGTCTTAGCAAAATACAAACTCTTGCAATATTTAGTACAGATTAATTCTGATTGAACAATTGTCCTTTACATAAGTAATTATAAAATGTCATAACAAATTATGTTTTTTTAAGGTATTGATAAAAGTTTTGATACTTTAGACGTCCGTGTTGGATGTAGTGGCTGGGGTGGGGGGAGGGAACGGGGAAAGGGGTGGTGGACTTGGGGAAGGGTGGTAAAGTATATAAGAGTAATGAGACAGAAACCAGCGCCACCAGAAGTCCATCAGCGTCTGGAGAGTCAACATGGTCCCGAAAGTCTGTTTGAGCGTGATTGTGGCCACTCTTGCTACAACACTCACTTGTACTCAGGTATGTTATCCTAATGTGCACCAATTAAGTGGCACCAGTCACTTGTGCCCGGGTAAGTTATCCTCACGTTGACCAGTCTTGTGTCCCCAATCACCTGTTCTCAGGTTTGGTGCCAGCATTTTGGCACCAGTCACTTACTTTCTAGTACATTATCCTCAAGTAGGCAAGCTAGTGTTAGCAGTTGCATTTTGTTACCATGTGGATTATCTTGTAGCTGCAGTCACTTGTGTTAATACCAAGTGCTTAATCTTATAGATATAGTCACTTGTGTTACACAAAAGTGGCAAATTTGAAAATATGTTTTGGCAGTTCGGTTTGATCGATTTGGCTAACTAGTCACATTCAGCCCAATATCATATCTGATTTCTTCATAAGACTGGGAAATGGAGACTCCAGGGAAATCCAGATTCTGGAGATCACCCATACAATAACGACAGGAAGTGCTAAGCATTCATTAGCATGTTTAGAGTAAAGGGATATATAAATATATCTGATTAGACTGTATCATTTATATCTATTTAGGCTGTGACATCTGCTCTGTATAACTCTTTTTGCCTGGATGATTTCTGATACATAAGACATTCCCAAGAGCCAAGATATGTTCAAAGTGATGGGGTGGGTTATTCGTCAGGCAATAACAGTGCCTCCTGACACGGATCTTAAGATGCAGACTCATCAGTGGTTAAGCATCCATGGCTATGTTTTAGTTCCCATAAAAAATACAGGAGCACTGTATATCCTAAAATAGGATGATAGGTTTATAGGCATCTCGAAGACTGTTTTTGATATGTTTAGAAGTTAGATAAGCTTCTCCAGAAAACAGGACAAATGTCTCCTGACATTTGTCTTGTTTCCTGACACACCACTGAAACTTTGTTTATCTAACAAAGGCCTGTCTGCTATTATGTTCAAAATAACTTTGCAAAATGTTATTTAGTTAACTACTAAACATTTAATAGCCCCATAAATCCATGTAAATGCACCACACAGTATTTCTTTAACATTTCGTAGAATGAGTTAGTATGAGTACACATCTTAAATGAATACAATCAGCTCACTTATACAGTTATTGTATAAGTGAGTTTTTTTAAATACAGTTCGAAAATTGCATTAAAATTGAACAGAACGTGGGTGGACCTTCATAATACGTAATATTTAATTCTGGATGTAATTTTCCAAACACGGTTACAAAAAAAAAAAAAAAACACGCTATGGAGGAGGTTTATAAGAGCGATGACTTCACAATATTCTTGTGAGAACATGAAGTCATGGTGATTTAATAAATCACCCGTTTAAATCTGCTCGCCATGTTAATTTTTATTGTAAAAATATCTACTTTTAGGACGCTGTATGTGTTTAGTCGACATGACATATTAGTCACAACTTAAGGTTAATTAAAATGCAAATTGCTTTATGTCAAGTTATTTCTTACAGGCCGCGGAAACTACTCGACCACCAATCATCATGTATCAGGTAAGTTATCAGTAATCATGTGCGTGTGTACATGCATATTTTGACACACACACACATATACACACACACATGCCTCTAAGCCTGCTCTTCAACACCAGCCTGAACCTTCACCTGAGTCTCAACGTCATGATCTATACGTCAATGATACATTGTCATCTGTGTTTTCGTTATGAACAGGAAGCAGAGGATCGTGTACGTGTCAGCGTCAACGCCGGAAAGGAGGACGTCTCCTTCCCAAGTTTACATGTAAGTTGATTCCTTAAACAGTTCTGACTTTGTAAAATAATTATTTTTTGTGAAATGTGTCTCTCTGCCTGTGTTCGCCTCTCTCTTTGATCGTTACTTTCTTATTTTTGTCTCTCGTTTTCCTACCATTCACTCAATCATTCTCTCTCTTTTCCCTCTGTCTTCAAGTAGGCATTGTCAGAGCCATTGAAATATTTGTAATTTTAGGTTCCAATAATTGAGAATATCAAGCAGTGAAAGGAAGGGCAATATTTGCTAGAAAGCTTCGACGACTCCTTGCAATAATTCAACGGTCCTTTCCCTTAGGGGCCAGAGATCTACTAGCTAGAAACCCTGATCTAGATACCCTTCAACTGAGAGGTGCAGTGATGCTGAGGATAGATTCTTGATCCAAGACACTGGAACCAACGTAAACATGACCCCTATGGGTTTACCATTCTCCCTTTGAATTTAATAATGAAAATAATAACTGATTTAAATAATTCTCAACTGACATAAAGATAAGCCTCTTCAGAAGACAACCTCGCTGTGGACTCCTAGTCTTCTCCTATCTGTCGCTTCAATGTATTTCTATGTACTTTAATTTTCTTTCAGTTTTTCTGTGGACCTGAATACATAACTTGTACCTAGACGAGTATAATACAACTAACTCCATCTCCCTCTCTCCCAGGATGAAGAGTTCGAATACACCAACCCAGACTCTGTGAACGGGCAGAAGCTGTTTGAGAAGGACATAATGTTGACTCCTGAGCAGTGGCAAGCACTGAGGAGAGGAAAGCCATTCGCAACCTGGTCTACCGCTGGCCAGATGGTCCTGGCGGCTATCCAGTAGTTCCCTACTATACAGTTAGTGGAGGTATAGTCGGAGCAAAAACTTTCCTGACACACTCTGAGGAAAAGTGATATCCTTACTAAATCTGATCTGACTTGTCAGAAATCCCCTTTTTTCCAGCAGAGAATGTCGGGAAATTTGATATCCCTGTTTTTATGTGAGATATGGCAGTGAGAATGTGTGTACATAGACTCTGTGCACACCATTTATCAATTTTCAATTGGTGTTACGGGTGGAAACATTAGGATGTGTTTCATTAAAACACCTGCTGTCCATGTTCATCTATCAGTAAAATAGGTACCTGTGTGTTAGTCAACTGGTGTGGGTCGCATCCTGGGGACAAATTGACCTAATATGCCCAAAATGCTTTGCATAACAAAGGCCTGTATACCTTGTGCATATATTTGTAGAAATAAAGATTATTATTTATTATTATTATTATTATTATTATTATTATTATTATTATTATTATTATTATTATTATTATTATTATTATTATTTTATTATTATTATTATTATTTTCTTAACTCACAGGATTTTAACATACCTTTTAAATGCATACATGAATTATCCCGACATGTGCTCTTAATTCGTTAAACATTAAACTTTTTCACCATTTAACAAAAATAACTAAATGGGTTTTGGTCACTGTGAGACCCGAGAATGATAACATCGAATCCCATGATCCCAGCTCCCTCTTCCCCAACTCAAGAAAGGGAATAGTAAAAAATGGGGCATGAAAGAGGTATTTACAAAATTATTTCAGAGAAACTAATGTCTCAATTTCTTATTAATCATAATAGACAACTGGTATCTATACAGGCCAAAACCAAGTCAAATCTTCCAATAGGTAAGATATATCAGACTTGACAATTTAAGCCAGTAAGAAGAGACATTACCTAGTTATCTTAGAGTCTAATACCCCAAATGTCACCAGTCCTTTAAGTCTGAAGTCCTAATAAGCCGAACTTGCCAAACATGCCAGGACGATGCCGCACACCACGACGTAATCAGTGCATTACCCAAGGATCATGCACTGATTACATCGTTTTCACATCTCTACTGCTTCTGCTAACTCTTATGTACTCTACTGAAGAAGCCTACAGTGTAGGCGAAACGTTTCAGAATAAAGATACCTAACTATTGCATTATATGTCTCTTCATTCTAGAGTTACTGCAAGGAAACCAACTTATTAAATAAAATTGAGAAAAATTTACAAGCCATAAACTAACGTGAAGCTTTTGCTGATGTTTTCGTAAGTTATTTCACAGAATTCAATAATTCCAAGTTCTTTATCTAAGTAAATTGACATAATTGCATCTGCATTGCCGAAAACCAAAAGATAACATTTTTTCCACAGGATATATCAGCTATTTAAGTTTGAAATCGTTCTGAAGAGCCATATTCAAGTTATTTCACGGCCAAAAAATACACTTTTTTATAAATATAATGGGTAGATTTAGCACCTACATTCTCCAGTAACAACCCGAATGTTCTTCTAAGTAGTGGACACCACTGGTGAAAATTTTCAAACCGAGCAGAAGAAGCTTTCTCAAGTTATTGCACTGAAACCAAAATAAGGAATCGACTATATTATCTTAACCAGTGGGCACCTGCACTTGCCAATGGGTACACTGAAAATTTGAAGCTGACTGTGCGAGACGTTCTCAAGTTATAATCGAAAAGCCTTTATGAGGAAGGAAAAAATGAGGCATCCACATTAAGGTATCCCCTTTTTGGATTCCTAATAACAAAACAAAGCATTAAAGTTTATAGTGAAACTACACCATTTTCACCCATAAGTGTATATTCATCTAGCACATTTTTGACCTGTTTTAGCAAAAAATTTCACAGCGTTCAATTAGCTTAATAGAAGATTAATTGTGTATGGATCGTAGGATTATTTAAACTTACCTAAAAAAAGTTCAGCTTAGTAATAGACTGTTAACTGTAGCCAAGGTTTTTTTCTAATGTTTCAAAAATCACAGAATCATTTTTTTTTAAATTGTGAATAACATTGCCGGATATTTTTTAAAAAATTGCTTATTTAATATATTTAAGGAATTTCTGTCTTTTTCTCTGTTTCTTCCCAAAGTGTAAAAAAGTCTGTATTTACCTGTGAGTAGAAGAACGTCGAGAATGGTAATTAGTTGTCCTCCTCTAGTGTAAATTTAATTTAAAGTTCCAGTGTAGATGGTGTTGAGGATGTCATGTACTTCTAGATTTTGGTCACAATGACCAGAATATAAAGTACGATATCTGCTCTCTGAAGGGTAGGTATTAACTTTGCAATTTGAAAGATTATATGAATGTTGATGCCTAAATTGCTAAAGTCACAATAACAAATAATCACTTCAGTTTTTTATTTGCTGTGTTCAGTTAACGTGACGGCAGTACTTGCTGGCCTGCAGCACTGGATGGACAACACCTGCATAAAGTTTACTCCAGTTACCAACACTAGTCAGCCTTACCTCAAATATTATTATGGTTCTGGATGTTGGTCGTATATTGGACGTCTAACCACTAATGGTCAGGATGTCTCCATAGGCAAAGGCTGTGACACGGTAATTCTGACAGGGAAAACATTTTCCATAACAAGGAATTTTAGGCTGCTGATGGAAATTAATGTTAAATTATTTTATTGCCGTGTTCGATAATGCCTAGAGTTCATTATATTGCACCTGTATCTGAACACCGGGGCATTCGTATACACCTACCCTTGTACTTGAGACTTAACAGGATTATAGAAAACCACCAAACATTACATAGTTTAACATGTAATTTCTAATTATATTTTATCAGTGTCTTAAACACAGGCTGTCTTGTGCGCGCATACACACTCTGATTATACTTCCTCATACCTTTTATATTTCTGGTGCTGCTTGTTTTTTTGTACTGAACACTGACATACCTCATGTTTCGGATTCATCACGATTTAATAGAAAATATTTTCAGTCTGGTATAAGAATGCAACTGGACTCGCAAACAAAAGTGATGGAGTAAAGATACGAATATTGGAAACAATGCCTGACACCACAGCAGATTCTTAACTTAGTTGAATAGTAAAAAGGGAATAAGTTTTTTTTTTCCTTGGAACACTTCCCTGAGTTTAGCTATAAAATTACTGTCCTTACGGAAACATGTTCGTTAGTGATCAGAGTAGCTTTCACATAAATTCTTATTAATGTTTATAATGCACATTACTTAGTTTAACTAAACCAAGCAAAAACTGCAAATTTGATCACGAATTTCACTTTTTTTCCCCCACAGCTGGGCACGGTAGTTCACGAGACCGGCCACGCCATTGGGTTCTTCCATGAACAGTCACGACCCGATCGAGACAGCTATGTTAACATAATTTTCTCAAACATCGCCTCTGACATGGCGTTCAACTTTCTCAAGTACAACACGACCGATATCAACGACTACGGTGTCCTCTACGACTACTCTTCCGTGATGCACTATGGCTCCCTGGTAAGATGGTGATTTTTGGAGATATTAGTAATGATGACAATGGTAGTGTAAGATGGTAGCAATGATATTGATAGTTGTGATTATTATAATAGTTGTGACACTGATGACAGGGGAGACGGTGGTGATGTTAATGACGATTATAAACATTATAGTACTTGCAGTGAGGATAATAGTTGTGATGATGATGATAGTAAGTTTGATGAGTGACGATGGTAGTACTGATGAAGGAAATGAAGATGAGCATAATAGTGATGTTGACGATAATAGCTGTACGACATACACTTTTTACACCTGTAAATAACAAGTGATCACATGTGCTTATCAAAAGGTCACATGATGTAGCCGCAACTCTCGTCAGCCTGTGAGTCCGCTACATAAAACAACAGGCGTATTACAGGAATATTTGTTGCTATTATATATACTGTTTACTGAACTAATACAATGTATTATCACCAGAGTTTAATTTAGTACATATTTTCTTTAGGTAAGATGCCATGTACCCGGTGGTGTATAACAACTGTTATACACCACCAGATATACAAAATGCTGCATCTCCCTGTTATGTACAATATATTTGGACAAACAGACTTTCTTGGGACTGCTTGGGACATCTTCATTCCAATCAGGGATTTTACCTATATTTCTGATCAGTTTATTACCTGTGTATTTATTCATAACTGGTCAAATTAGTATTATACATCACAAGTCCTTGATGCTGGTGAAGGGCTCTTGATTGTAAGAGTTTTTTCCTCTTCTTTAAACTGAACTTTATTACTTCCCATTCCCAGGCAGTGTATGATGGAGGTGATGGTTATTATGTTTAAGGTGATAATGAAGGTGATGGGAATGTGGTGATGTTGATACTGGCGATAGGAATGAATATAGTGGCGATGATGGTGATAGTGATTAATATTGTAAAGAGGTTGCTGATAGCTATACTGTTCATAGTAATTAATATTATGATGATAGTGAAAATATGGTGATGTTGATGGTAGTGAAGCTTATGATGATTGTGATAATGATAGTTATGACAGTAATAACGATTTCAACAGTGATTATTTCAGTGACTGCGAGAACTAATCCAATTTTTTTTTTAACTTCTCCCGTTTCCTTCCGTTTTCAGTATTTTTCAACGAACGGGAATTTGACCATCAGTACTGTCTACCCTTACGCCCAGACTATCATTGGCCGGCGCACTGGCCTCTCTCACCGTGACAAGCTCCTGGCCAACCGC
This sequence comes from Cherax destructor, assembly GCA_009830355.1. Classification (NCBI taxonomy): domain Eukaryota; kingdom Metazoa; phylum Arthropoda; class Malacostraca; order Decapoda; family Parastacidae; genus Cherax; species Cherax destructor. Next base: position 5,816 of record WNWK01001675.1, on the reverse strand, counting down.
ATGTACAACTGCACAGGTGAGTGTCATATTGTCTCTCTTACGGCACTCTAGTGAGTGCGTTGTTGTTATAAGAGCAGAACTGTGTTCGCTGTGTCCCGAGTACTCACATAGTTGTACTCACCTAGTTGTGGTTGCAGGGGTCGATTCACAGCTCCTGGCCCCGCCTCTTCACTGGTTGCTACTAGGTCACTCTTCTCCCTGCTACATGAGCTTTATCATACCTCTTCTTAAAGATATGTGTGTTTGAGTGTGTGTGTGTGTGTGTGTGTGTGTGTGTGTGTCTGAATAGGTGATGCACATTTTAATGTATAGCTTAACTAAACCTGTGTTTGACATCACCACATCTGATGAATAAGACACATATACAATTCCTAGGAATGTGTAGTGAGAGAAGTTTGGCCCACAAAGGGTTTTATCAATGTAACACAGAAATGTTAGGTTAGGTTAGGTAAGGTTTGTCAGGAAACAGAACAAGTGTTTCCTGACGTGGGTCTTAGTCATATGATGACTCACCGCTGGAGCTTTCGGTCATCTGACCGATGCCTTCCGCGGGCTTACCAGTCCACCCTTTAAAAATAAAGGTTATACTGATAACCATTAGAATTACAGAAATGTGAGAAAGGAGACGTTGATAATGGAGCCAGTGGAAGAGGCGGAACAATACAGCAGTAGATGACGTCGTCACTTATGGGTGGGGCCCACTAGTGGAATTAGAACAGTTGAATAAGCAATCAAGTTGTAGAGACATCCTTTGGTTTCCACAAAGAACCTAGTAGTGAAACTTGTATGAAATTCTGTCAGTTATGACTCTCTTCATAGCCATGAGAACTTATCTTGAAATTTATCCGTAGCTTCCTTCTAGGTCAAGTTTAATATCACCCGTAAGGAAGCTAGAGAATGCCTCTACTACTCGACCAGCCCACATATATACCACGTCTATTTCTCTTACATCTCTCTGCTTCTCCCTGTGTCTCCACTGAAAAAAGTCTCCCTTCTCTTGGCTGTATTAGACTGGGCGAAACGTCTCTCATTAAAAATGCTAATGTGTCCACATATGTCTCATTTATCAGCTTGTGGTATTATAACTTCTGATTACATTATACGTGTCTGATACAGCAACGCCATGGATCATGGTGCAAAAATATCGTAACTTTCTACCTGAAATACACTGTCTTTATAACCTAGAAAACTTACTATAGGCTTGACCACTATGCTAAATCTCTGACGCATGCAATGGGCTTGATCTGTTTCCATTAGTGAACCTCGCCCACATGTAACTTCATCTACAACTGCTGCATTACTCTACTTCCGAAACGAAACAAATTTTTTCTGACAAATAAATTAGATAAAATGACAACGAGTATTTAGTGGCAAATCTTCTCAACTTTCTCAGTCTGCTCCCAGTCATGTCGAATGAATTACCTTGACAAACAAGAGGAGGTTCTCCTCCTGGGTCTTGGGACAGGCCCAAGTTGGGCGCTACCACGACCTATAAACAAATCTATGTGTATTGGTTGAGAACATTGTTCCCTTCAACCATTGCAGACATTGGCTGTATTCTGTGTTGCGTACTTTCCGTGTGTTGCACCAACAGCTTATGTTACTGTCACTCTACATGGGTGGTACCGGGGTTTTGCCCTTGTGTTTCTGTTTATATGAGTGTTTATTTACTCGGTGTTTTTGTGCCCTTGTGTTGTGATACATTCGTTACTCTTGACTAAAAATTAATTTGGATTATATAATCACCTTGCTCTGGTGGAAAGGTAATGACATTGGAATATGGTTACTTAGTTTTGGAACTCTCATATGGGTGAGTGTTGCTGTGTTTGTTGTGGAATGTTTGTTGGCGAATGTTACTGTGTTTATGATAGAACACTTGAGTTGGTAAGTGTTGATGTCTTAATTTAACACTTGTGTGAGTGTTAATGTGTCACGTAACTCTTGTGTTGGTGAGTGTTGATGTGTTAATGAAAGTTTCTTCCCAGTGTGTGTGTGTGTTCTGAGTAAGAGAGTCTTGGCATTGCAGCTTCACCTCAAAGTGCTTCCCGAGTCGTATATGAAGATAAAGATGCTTAGGAAAGTGCACGAATTAGAAAGGTTATTTTCTCCACAGGCAAGTGGCTTGCAAAATGTGGTCTCACCGCTGACCCGTGTCAGAACGAAGGCTACACTGGTGTCAACTGTACATGTGTGTGTCCTCCTGGTACCTCTGGAGCAACGTGTCAGACTGTTATAAGTGGTTACTACAGTAAGAACTCCATTACAGTAACACCCTAATTTCCTTAACGATTTATTTTAAGTTATTCGCCTTTAATTCGAGAATGCTAATGTTATTAATAAGTTTATAAAATGTTCTCTGTTCTCTAGTTCTGTTTGTCTGTAACATATAAATACAAACAAAATACGCCAACAGAATCCAACCACCACCAGATGGCAACTAGGGACCTAGCAACTCATAACTACAATCTGTTTTGTACTAGTGACCACTCAGTTACGACCCGCTTGCTAGTGACCCACCAGCCACAACCTGCTTGCAAGTGACCTGCCAACCACGACCTGCTTGCTAGTGACTTGCCAGCCACGACCTGCTTGCAAGTGACCTGCCAGCCACGACCTGCTTGCTGGTAACCCACCAGCCACGACCTCCTTGCTAGTGACCCACCAGCCACGAACCTCCTTGCTAGTGACCCACCAGCCACGAACCTCCTTGCTAGTGACCCACCAGCCACGAACCTCCTTGCTAGTGACCCACCAGCCACGAACCTCCTTGCTAGTGACCCACCAGCCACGAACCTCCTTGCTAGTGACCCACCAGCCACGACCTCCTTGCCACTTTCACTATCAACAATCATATGAATCCGAAGACAGAAACTCAGGATATTAATTGATCTGTATATTTCGATCCCAGAAGGGATGGTTGAAATATACAGATCAGTCAATCTACTGAGTTTCTGTCTTCATATGGATTATCATCTAGCACTGACAAATGTTCATTACACTTTAGTTATTCATATGAATACGAGTGAAAAACAAAAGGAGGTCGATTTCCATGGATGACATCGGGTTCTTAAAATCAACTATTCTCGTTCATATAAGTCTAGTTGTATTTTGAGCACCACCAAATTATTATTATTATTATTATTATAAATGATATTTTCAGCACTTTAAACCTAGTTTATGGTTTTGATCTATGTGTTCTTAGTCAAATTTTTTTTAAGGAATTTTTGGGTAATTTGAATTAAGGAATCGATATTTCTCTGTATGTTTATCATGGCATTTACTGCATGTCTAAGAAAAGTGAATCACTGTATCCTAAAAAATGAATAACTAACCACGAGTGAGTAAACAAGGGTAATCAACCACAAGTGAGTAACAACTAATAACTAGCATTAAGTAACTATATATACTAGTAACTAACACTGGAAAACTAGCTATTAGTAACTACTGAGTAACTAGCAAAATATAACTAAACAGGGTATTTTTTTTATGACAGGTCAATTTATATCCAACTGCTCAGCGAATATCACCCAGCCTGGTGTCATCACCTCCCCAATTTTCCCGGCTATTACCCAGCAGGTAATGTGATCTTATTTGTATTATCAAGCGTATGTGAGTATATAAAAGGTGTGTGTGTGTGTGTGTGTTCTCAAAACAGAAAATTTAATAATAACGACATTCATAATAACGAGAATATAAAGATGTACATGAACAATGCTTAATATACATGGTAAATAAGGTATAATCTGTTCATCACCCACTTTTATGATCGACAGGATCAAAATGCATTTATGTGATCCAAGCTCCTCCCTGCTACAACCCTAAACTCACCTTCAACAACTTCTCACTGTACGGTTATAATTATTACTGCGAAGCAGATAATTATTGCTGCTATTTCGACTTACTGGAGATCAGGACCACCAACCTCAACAATGGCAAAGTGTAAGTGGAGATATGTACAGTAGATAAGCACATGAGTTAAAATTAGAGGTGAAAAGGAATATGAAGATTCTTTCAACCATTGTAAATGCCAACTTATGAATAATTTTTCACTTATATATATATATATATATATATATATATATATATGGCAGTTGAGTCGTAAGCGAAACCGTTTTTCTCAAAAAAAAAATCTGATAAAAGAGAAAAGAGAATTTCAAAGTATAAGAAGAAGAAAATGAAAACCATTAACACTTTTAATGTTGAAAATGTAAATAAAAAATAAAAAAACAATATTGCCACATTATTAATATTCGATAACAGAATTCGTGGAAGAGTTTTGAAAGCTTTTTGAAACATGGAAATTTTGGCATCTCTGACTCATTTAGATTTAGGTATTAAAGGCAATTTTAGGTATAGGCCTTACAGACCTTAGAGCTTAAATATGAACCTACGCTTAGCTCATATGTGTTGTTTCTTCAATGTGTTAAGTAAAAGGACACAAATGCAACTAATGTGACATTTTATTGTGGCAACGTTTCGCTCTCCAGGAGCATTTTCAAGCCGTTACCTGGAGAGCGAAACGTTGCCACAATAAAATGTCACATTAGTTGCATTTGTGTCCTTTTACTTAACATATTGTCGGTAATTCTACCAATATTAATACATTGTTTCTTCAATGATCCTGTCAGACCGAAACGTCGTCCTAAGTTTCAATCTCTTGTGTGAGGAATATTTGCATATTTCTTCAATATCGATTATCTACTTACTTCTCAGAGCATTTCAACCATCCCATGAGGGCTTCGATCTCTTCCCAATAAATGGAACAAACATTGCTTCAACACAGCTGACTCCTTCTTAAACCTAACTGACTCCTACTTCAACTCAGCTGACTTGCTTCAACCGAAGTGACTCCTGCTTCAATCCAACTGACTCCTGCTTCAATCCAACTGACTCCTGCTTCAATCCAACTGACTCCTGCTTCAATCCAACTGACTCCTGCTTCAATCCAGCTGACTCCTGCTTCAATCCAACTGACTCCTGCTTCAATCCAGCTGACTCCTGCTTCAATCCAACTGACTCCTGCTTCAATCCAACTGACTCCTGCTTCAATCCAGCTGACTCCTGCTTCAATCCAGCTGACTCCTGCTTCAATCCAACTTACTCCTGCTTCAATCCAACTGACTTCTGCTTCAATACAGCTGACTCCTGCTTCAATCCAGCTGACTCCTGCTTCAATCCAGCTGACTCCTGCTTCAATCCAACTTACTCCTGCTTCAATCCAACTGACTCCTGCTTCAATCCAGCTGACTCCTGCTTCAATCCAACTGACTCCTGCTTCAATCCAACTTACTCCTGCTTCAATCCAACTTACTCCTGCTTTAATCCAGCTGACTCCTGCTTCAATCCAGCTGACTCCTGCTTCAATCCAACTGACTCCTGCTTCAATCCAACTGATCATTCTTTCAACCCAATTGACAACTATCCTGACCGTTGTTCTTACACAACTAACCCCTGTTTAACCTCTGAAGAACACTCGTTGTCTAATGCAACCACAGCAGTTCAGTCTGTCCCCTACTCAATGGGATCTATTTACTTCAGACTAAACTCTAAACAACAATCATCATTCAAAGGAAATCATTAACAAGACTTCTGCACATTTTCTTTACGAGAACTGTGTTGTAGATCTCTTCACGTCATCCCAGGATATCACGATTCTCTTCTTGTCTGTTACAGGTATTGCAACACTGACATAAAACCTGGCCAAGTCTTCACGTCGCCCCAGAACACGATGATTCTCTTCTTCTCCACCACCAGTAACCGCTACACTGGTTGGTCCGCTGATGTCTCCTTCACACCGATTTTAGGATGCACGTGAG
>WNWK01001674.1:0-258817 GCA_009830355.1 Cherax destructor | reverse complement strand
CCTTCACTACCTTCCAGGAGTGCTTCTACCTTCTCTACCTTCCAGGAGTGCTTCTACCTTCACTTCCTTCCAGGAGTGCTTGACTTTCTCTACCTTCCAGGAGTGCTTCACCTTATCTTCCTTCCAGGAGTGATTCTACCTTCTCTACCTTCCAGGAGTGCTTCTACCTTCTCACCTTCCAGGATTGCTTCTACCTTCTCTTCCTTCCAGGAGTGCTTTCACCTTCTTACCTTCCAGGAGTGCTTCTACCTTCTCTCCTTCCAGGAGTGCTTCTACTGCCTTCCTTCCAGGAGTGCTTCTACCTTCTCTTCCTTCCAGGAGTGCTTCTACCTTCACTACCTTCCAGGAGTGCTTCTACCTTCTCTTCCTTCCAGGAGTGCTTCACCTTCTCTTCCTTCCAAGGCTTTACCTTCACTACTTCCAGGAGTGCTTCACGTTCCTACCTTCCAGGAGTGCTTCTACATTCCCTTCCTTCTAGGAGTGCTTCTACCTTCTCTTCCTTCCAGGAGGCTTCTACCTTCTCTACCTTCCAGGAGTGCTTCTACCTTCTCTACCTTCCAGGAGTGCTTTTCTACCTTCTCTACCTTCCAGGAGTGCTTCTACCTTCCTTTCTTCCAGGAGTGCTTACCTTCTCTACCTTCCAGGAGTGCTTCACCTTCTCTTCCTTCCAGGAGTGCTTCTACCTTCTCTTCCTTCCAGGAGGCTTCTACCTTCATCTACCTTCCAGGACTGCTTCTACCTTCTCTACCTTCCAGGAGTGCTCACCTTCTCCACCTTCCAGGAGTGCTTCTACCTTCTCCTACCTTCCAGGAGTGCTTCTACCTTTCTTCCTTCCAGGAGTGCTTCTACCTTCACTACCTTCCAGGAGTGCTTCTACCTTCTCTACCTTCCAGGAGTGCTTCTACCTTCTCTTCCTTCCAGGAGTGCTTCTACCTTCTCTACCTTCCAGGAGTGCTTCTACCTTCTCTACCTTCCAGGAGTGCTTCTACCTTCTCTACTCCAAGAGTGCTTCTACCTTCTCTTCCTTCCAGAAGTGCTTCTACCTTATCCTTCCTTCCAGGAGTGCTTGTACGTTCTCTACCTTCCAGGAGTGCTTCTACCTTCTCTTCCTTCCAGGAGGATCGATCAGATTGAAATCTGGGATTTGGAAGGTCTAGGATTATCCCAAAGAGGAATGTATCAAGACATTTAAACCTCAGTATGGAAAGTAATGGAGTCCTTGGGAACTAGTGGGAGGTGGTTTTGACAGCAGTAAGCCAGTCCTGCAATATGAATTGAGTATTTGTTGATAGAATTGTTTGGGTATCAATACTTTCAGATACCCTTGTAATGTGATTATTAAATTGTAAGTGGTTATAGCTGGGTATGTTTTACTTCCCCTTTGAGCCATGTATACAAGGTCCATGTGTTAGAGATTAAATTAACTAACCTATTGATGTTATCATTTTCTGTGGAGAGTCAAGCCCTGATAAGGTGCCTACTGCCTGTTTTCAGGCCATGCTACCCTAAGAGCCAGTACTTATCAGGACCCTATCTTGTTTTAACTATCCTGTATTATTTCTCACTGGTTTTTCCTGCTCTAACCCAAACTTATTGGTTTTCTCCTTCTCCTATGACTATCGTTTCTTTTATCCTTCCACTATTAAAAAGAGCAGGTGGTGGCAGCATACTCCAAGAGATTAGACCGCTACCGTCTTTCTCCCATATTCTAGTAATGTTCCCTTTTTATTTGATCTATATATTCTCCTATTTTTTTGTCCACTCGAGTCTCTACCTGAGGGAACAGACAATATGGCATCGTCTGGTGTTCTGTCGACCCAGGGTGGGGCTGGGGTGGTAGCTGCATTTCAGTCACACGTCCACTCAAAGGGAACATCTTTCTTAAGGAGCTGCGTCAAGGGTGCAGCTAAGGTGGAGAAACCGGCTATGAAGGTGCGGTAGAATCGGCTAGGCTCACGAAGGAGCGGACAGTATCCGCCGTCGTAGGTCTAGGGAACTTTCGCACAGCCGAGATTTTAGACTCGTCTGTCATGATGCCGCTCTGAGTCACTACGTGGCCCAGAAACTTTATTTCCTGCTTAAGAACTGGCATTTAGAAAGCTTCACCTAAGATTAGCCTTGGCTAGTTTTTCCAGTACCCGCTCAAGCTTTACGAGATGAGAGGAATCTTGGGACATCACAATGAGATCGTCTAGGTAGACGCATGAGCGTGCCACCTAGGAGAGTACGGAAAATCGTGTCATTAGACGACTGAACGTGATTGGGCTTCCACGCAGCCGAAGGGCATCTTGAACTGATAATGACCAGTAGGGGGAGAACGCTTGTTAGTTCTTTTTGCTTTGGTCATCAAGAGGGATCTGCAAAACCCTTGAAGAAGATCAAGAGTCAAAAGACTTTATACGCCAATGTTCTGTAACAGGTCATTCAGAACTGGCAATGGAAATCGGTCTGGGATGGTATGCAGGCATTCAGCTTCCTGCACCTATAACAGGACGCCATGTTCCATCTTTCTTGGGAACTAGGATTAGAGGGGCATTCCACGGGAAATGGACTCCTCGATAACTCCATCGCGGAGCATCTTTGCAATGAGTTCCAGCAAACACTCTTGATGCGGCTAAACGATACGCAGGCACGTAAATGGTTTAGTACCTTTATCAAGCGGAATATGGTGAGACATAAGCGGGTCAGACCCATGGACTAAGCATCTACGACGGCAGTGCGTGGCGCTGATTGAGAACCTGGGAAGTGCTGTGGGAACTTCTTCAGGTAGTCTGTCATAGCTAGATCATCTTCTGCACCTGGCCGGGTGACGGAAGAATTAGTAGCGACTCACCTGGGAGGACTGCACTTACAAGAACGTCAGCTGGATTTCTCCTCCACCTCACCGGGAGAGGGAACCTGACGAGGTCGACAAGTGAAGCATCCTTCCTCAGGGGAATTCTCGACTATGCAAGTTACCGACAAGGACTTGCAACTTGCCACGACGCACAGTGTGCAGGACGGCTCAAGGAGAGGCCCTTGACTTCTGCATGTGTCGTCGACTAGACATGATCTCCTTCGAAAGCTCTTGTAATACACCGTAACAGGAGTGAGCGAATTAGCCGACAAAGTGACTTCATACTTTGTACAGGCAGTAACTCTGCTCGCTGATGCCATGACACGAGTCAGACAGTCGCCTGCCGACAGGGAGACTGCGGCTTGACAACGGTCATCCTCTACAACAGCGCGAGTTAGAGTGATGGTCAGAATGGGCGTCCCCAGACTGGGTTTCACTGATAACTGCGCGCTGATGGTCAGGAGGTGACGAGATACGAGCTCTCTTATGAGGTTGGTCAGACAAGAGGCCGACCTCACGGAGGTGCGCGACGGAAACCGCGGTTTCCAATGATTCCAAGCACTGGATGTACTCAGAGACGGAGTGGCAGTGTGGAACCCAAGCGCACACCCCAGAAGGGCGCCCACTCCGTCAAACCGCCCACTTAGCTGGATCTAAACGGATCTTGGGTCTGCCATGGTCTTGAAACCGATGAGCAAATCGCCTGGGAAGACGATGTCATCAACAACTAAGAACTTTGCTGACCACTTGTGATCATGGATCGCAATTTAAGGTTGTACAACCACGGACCGTGAGAGGGCTACCTGAAACGCCTCAATAGTCTGGAATAGAGATGGCTCGGTCAGCATGGCTGCATGGAGACAATGTCACGGAAGAGGGTGGAACGGACAATGTTAACCCCCCCCGAACCTGTATCAAGGAAAAGCTGAATAGGGCTTTCATGAAGTGTGGACTCTACGAGAGGTCCACACGGGCTGTCATACCGAACATGAAGGTACATGACGGGCCGACTAGGTCGTCGGAGTCCGCTGCTAGAGGCTCGACGCGTGGAGCGACTCGACGTCCTGGAAGGTACGGTTCCGAGTCGCGACACCAGCGCTAAGGCACTCTGGTTCCGTGCTGCCGGCATGCGTGTCGCTGCCCAGGGCGGCGAACGCATTTCGGACAGGGACGGAATACAGCAACTCCGAGTAGGGTGACTATCTCTTGCGGGATTTTTCTGGCGCCTCTTCCCCCGAACTACTGAGGGCCGCCAGCTCGGGCCCGGGCGAGGAGCGCTTGCCGTGGTGCGCCGACAAGATGCTACGCAACTTGGCACTCACTGGAGGTATGACTGGATGTATGGTGGTAAACACACGCCCTCCCGGTGCTGCGCACGGGACGGTGATTATCACGGCGTGGGGCTGAGGTTTATAATACTCAGAACGTAATGACCTCTTTTACGAGTTAAAACAGGTAACCACACGCTCAAGGGTGGTGCTGACGGTGTGCGCTTATGACGCTTGGAATTAGACGGAGGAGAGCTGGCAAGCCGTCTTGCTAGCCCGGTCATAACTCTGACCTGCTGTTTGATTCGCTGGTCTGAGGTTTGCTGTTCGTCCTAGCCTTGGCTGCTGATTGCTGACGGCTGCAGCAAAAGTGACAGGTTGCACAGGCGGCGATACAAGAGTTGGCAATTGAGGGACTTGCAGGTGGCTACCAGCAGGGTGTACAGCCTTGTCTTTCTGCCCAGCGGTTTAATTTTATCGATAGCATTAAAGGCGCCCAGGATGTGTCTCCTTGGGGCCGAGCCTAATTCGTCAATCCTATCATGGAGATGGAGGGGGCATCTCTCGCATGACGCCTCCGACGATCATGGGGATGATGTCTTCGAGTTTTATACTACCATCACTAGTGACCCACTTGCATCCTCTCATAATGTCAATAAAATTAACGATGCTCGCTGGAACCGACAGACACAAGCGAGGGGGCTTATCCGGGATTGGCACTCATTCATGACGCCGTGATAATGTCAGGTAATGAGACTGATGCCTGCGCTGAAGTAATTACGGAATGCTTCCTTGAGCTTGGGCCATGACTCAAATCACGCACTTCCACCAAGTCTAAGAAGGAAGTGATAACACTTAGGATGTGCACAGCCACCGCGGCAGTGTTTGCATAGTGCGCGTCAGTGGGTTATTTGTTCGTCCTTAACTGTCGTCCGACGATTTGAACCAAGTTCTCAAATACTGGAGCGAACCATCGAACAAAAGGGACGGGCGGGATGACATTCGTGGCCATTCGAGGCCGCGACATGGGCCACCGCTCACAATTGTTATGGAGCCGCCACCCTCCCCTGATGGACCTAAAGGAGAGGCACTCAGTGCCATCTGCGGCAGAAGCTTGGGCATCGCGACGGCCACTGCGTGTCTGAGTCATAGCGTCAGTTATAAGCACAAAATAAGTCACGGAGAAAGGGAAAGGGATCAAAGCAAGAATTGATACGCAAACGGCTAGAACTCAACACAGAGTCAGAGAGGACACAACACGGTGTTACTGAAGAACTGCTTATTTGTTAACAAATGCGTGAATTACGTCAAAAAAAGAATGGTACACTCTGAAACTCAAGGTAAATTTTGAACACAAATGAATTAATTGCTGGGGTGTACACAGAACAAAAGCAGAGATAACTGGCAAGAAAATTGCATGAAAATGAATGAACTGTAACAAGTAGCAGAATTAACAAAAGTTTGCAAATCAAAATGAAAACTGGGTATTATATAAATGTACTACAGTGCAGGCTTGCTCATCACACAGCAAAATGTTGCAGGTGCTGGCAGTTGCAATTAGGTATGGCAAAGAAAATATGAATTCACTTGCAGCAAGGTAAGGTGGCAAAAACAAGTAATAAAATCAGTCTTCAATGGAATAAAAACCGTCAAAAATTTACTGTATCAAGAAGTACTGAATTTCACACAAAAAGGCAATGAGTAAAATGCCAAAATGATAAAAATCAATAATAATAGGGCAAAAGTTACAGGTGGCCAAATGAGTATACACTGACACAAGAAAAAAATTGTTAAGTAAATTTGGTGCAAAAGTATGGAATTTCACAGGTAATTAATTATTGAATAATGGCAAATAAGCAGGATCCTGAAAATTCAATAACAGGGACTGATAAATCACTCAATGACAAGGCATAAACATTAACAGAATGCAAAACACAGGTGAATGTGCCTAAACAAAATATGGCAAAGAAATAATATGGAGAAAAAAATTAAATTGAGACACTGGAGAAAATGTAGATGTCTAGTCACAAGTTGTTGAATTCAAGCAGAATAAAACTGACACTGTGCAAGTATTAAAATAACACTTTGAACACACTAACACATCAGAACTGTGCAAGGTTGTCAACAATTTGTGGTTAGCTTGCAGATGCAACAATCAAAATAATAGCAGACAGATGTAACTTGTAATAAAAAGAATATATATATATATATATATATATATATATATATATATAAATATATATATATATATATATATATATATATATATGGGTAGCAAATGAACAACTTTGAGCAGGAACAAATTAATAATTAGGTGAGAGGCTATGTGCAGAAATAATGCACTAGGATATAAAATGCAAATAAAAAATGAGTTTGCAAAAGTGCAACAATAATGTTAAAAATTCACTGAAAGTATGGGCTTCAGTGATACTGTACTGGTGCAGGGCACTAAATAATGTCACAAATTCTTAGGAAATGCTAGACAAGTCACTGTTTACTTAACTTTGATTGTAGATGGGGGATTAGAAGCAAGTAGGCAGATACTGAAACTCCTGGTGTGTACTGGTGGCTGGATGCGGCGTACACACACTATAAACACTTGTAGGCTTCTATGGGGTCTCCAGTGGCGTAGGAAAGATTGTAAGGCTTGGGAAGAACGGGAAAGGGCGTAGAATTCTCAGGAAATGAGGGGTTTTACTAAAAACACAGAAACTCGCCAGCTGAGAGCGGCTTAATGCTTACATTTGGGAACGCGTCTGAGAGCGTTGCTGACCGCGGCTTAGGAAGCGCAGACGGACACGGGGAAATTTCTACAGAAAAGGACTTTTTCAGAATGCCAGAAGTACTGCAAGAGACTGCAACAATTACTAAGATTTTACTTTACAGTTTTCAATGGGGGAGTTTAAGATACTGGTGCTGATACAAAAAAAATTTTAAAATCACTGCTGAAGCTGGAGGAAGGGTGAAGATTGAAGAACGCAGGAACGAGGACCTGGGAACACTACAGTCTCCTGGCTTGGCTTGGTTTGGGGACAAACTACGATGGGTTCCACGGGCCGCTTGGGGCTGGCTTTTAAGAACTCGGAGAAAACAACACAGGCGAGAGCTGGGTAGAGGGAGCGTAGAAACGTAGCAAGGAGTGGAGAGCAGGTGGTTGTGGTGGAGATAGGAGGCAGCGGCGCCCTCTGAGGTAGACACTCGTGGACGCACCACCACCACACCCCAAAAAGACCTCACCTCGCGTTCTTGTAGCTGTAGGAAGGGCGTGAGACGCTGTGGATGCAGAAGGGTGTAGGAGAATACTGGGGAGTTGTAGAATAGGAGATGAACACACACGTGACTGCTTCAGGCTGGGGAGCTGAGATGACGCCCTATGTCGCGATTTTGTGGAAAATCGTGGACGATGCCGACCAGGCACCCACGAGACGCTGGGAGCTACGGATGATCGATAAGCCAGCAGATGACCTGGATATGACTGGCTTGGTCGGATGATCGACTGGGCGGTGGGTCCCCCACACTACACTCTGCCGTGAACCACTGCTGTCACCACTGTTAAGTCTAACTCTTGGCTGCTTTCTTTGGGCAGTAGAATGGTAGCGTAGGTGCAGAGATACGGCCGATGACTAGACTCAGTTTATTAATGGCAAGGGGTAGGAATACACGGGGACAGAGTGCGAGGGACCGAGCCAGCACGTAGGGAGATGCTGCTTCAGTGAGGTAGGCCGTGTTAGTGAGCGAGAAGCATGGCTGACCAGCCTGACCTTGATAGGCCTATAGAGGGCAGCACCATAGTGCTGCGAGTTTGAAACAGCCTCTGGGAGGCTGTTTACATACCTTCTACCTTCCAGGAGTGCTTCTACCTTCCTTCCTTCCAGGAGTGCTTTACCTTCACTACCTTCCAGGAGTGCTAACTTCTACCTTCCAGGAGTGCTTCTACCTTTTATAGCTTCCAGGAGTGCTTCTACCTTCTCTTCCTTTCCCGGAGTGCTTCTACCTTCTACCTTCAAGGAGTGCTTCTACCTTCACTACCTTCCAGGAGTGCTTCTACCTTCTCTACCTTCCAGGAGTGCTTCTACCTTCACTACCTTCTAGGACTGCTTCTACCTTCTCTACCTTCTCTTCCTTCCAGGAGTGCTTCTCCTTCTACCTTCCAGGAGTGCTTCTACCTTCTCTACCTTCCAGGAGTGCCTTTCCTCTCTACCTTCCAGGAGTGCTTACCTTCCTCACTTCCAGGAGTGCTTCTAAACTTCTCTACCTTCCAGGAGTGCCACCTTCACTACCTTCCAGGAGTGCTTTTTACCTTCACTACCTTCCAGGAGTGCTTCTACCCTCACTACCTTCCAGGAGGCTTTTCTCCAGTGAAATCTCCTAGTCTTTGCCTTCTCGTCACTTAAAATTTTCAAAATCTTAACATCCTCGTTTTTTCTACCCTCACTACCTTCCAGGAGTAGTTCTAACCTCACTGTTTTCTCAGGAGTGCTTCTACCTTCACTACCTTCCAGGAGGTTTTTTACCTTCTTCCTTCCAGGAGTGCTTCTACCTTCTCTTCCTTCCAGGAGTGCTTCTACCTTCTCTTCCTTCCAGAAGTGCTACTTCACTACCTTCCGGGAGTGCTCTCCCATTATCTACCTTTCAGGAGTGTTTCTATCTTCTTTTCCTTCCAGGAGTACTTCTACCTCTTCCTTCCAGGAGTACTTCTTACATTCTCTTCCTTCCAGGATTGCTTCTACCTTCACTACCTTCCAGGAGTGATCTTACCTTCACTACCTTCCGGGAGTGCTTCATCTTCTCTTCCTTCCAGGAGTGCTTCTATCTTCTCTTCCTTCCAGGAGTGCTTCTATCTTCTTTCCTTCCAGGATTGCTTCTGCTTTCCCCATATTCCAGGAGTGTTTTCACCTTCACTACCTTCCAGGTTTGGGACACACACTGAGCTTGTTACTAATGAAGACAACAGAACTGGAAGACGATGCTTGGAGGACGCGATCGTTCCACCACCATGAACAAATCAGTGTCGCCAGCACTTAAAATTGAGCTGGCGTGTTCACACCTTCCCACTACTAACTGCTTAGCTTATATATATATATATATATATATATATTATTGGTTTTGTCCAGTGTGAGTATGTATGTATATATATATATATATATATATATATATATATATATATATATATATTATATATATATATATATATATATATATATATATATATTAGAAATAAATCAGGATATTGTAATGCGTGTGAAAATACCCGTTCTATTTTGAGGACAGGTTGTGTTAGGAGATCTTTCATTGATCTGTCAGAAGGCTTTTAGTTTGAACATACAACAGAAGTAATGACAAATATGGTTAACCCTGCTGCCTCCTCCTCTCTTTATTCTTCTGAAAATAACCATCCACAAGTTTTTTCATTGCAGAGGTGTAATTAGTATGTGTTTAGCTTCTAATACCGTCTTCAGTGGATAACAGTGTAATAAAACGTGTCTGTATCTTATATGAGAATGAGAAAGAGAGTACTGTGTTTTTGTATTTGTATAAAATTTTAACCCCTTTAATTAAAAAAGTACTTGGGAAGGTTGTTAAACATTAAATGAAGGTCGTACCTATCTTCAAAATAGCCCAAATCCCCATGTGTTTGTGGCTCAGTAGCTGCGAGAGGCATGAGCGTCTGTCTTTCAACCCATTCTGTCATGGGTTGAATAAATGTTGTGGTTCTGCCTTGTTCTTGCCACTCTTTGTCTGATTTAGATTGGTTGTTATAACGGTGATATCAGTCTGTGGTTATCAATAATTTTTTTTTTTACTGCCGTCTTTGTGAAGTGTGGCTCTGTTGGTTTTCAGAGTTGGGACTTGTTGCCTGAAAAAGTATTTCGTTCTTCGTATAATAGATGTCGTGTCTGTGTCGATTAGTGAATGGAAGATTGGCTCTTGATAATTTAAATTTTATATGAATGTGGAGGTGCAGGAATCAGGTGTTTGAGAGTTCTATCACTGCCTTCCAGGTTGAGTGTGGGTATTGTTACAGATGAATGGGGACAGAGTTTGTTGTCAGATTTATATCCAAAATATTTGGGTTGTCACTTTTTGGTGTGTTTAATGGAGCACTGAACACCGTAGTATGGTTTCCTTAGTGCAGCGTCATGCTCATTGTTGGGGAAAGTGAAGGTTTCTTGATCTGTATCTAGTTTTAGGGATTGAATTATCCCTGACTGGTGGTGTATGGGTGATATGAAGCCTTAATAATTCTCCTGTAGTCGATAGGCTCGAAACCTAATAAACCCGCCGATAATTTGTGAAGGTTCCAATTCCCTTAAGTTCAACAAGGGCCCAATGTTTTGAGTGCATTTTGCTTTGGATTTTTCACTGGAGAAGTACTTTCGAATTGTTTTTTTCCAATTTCGCTGATGGGTTTTTGCACATTTTTCCCGAGCACTGTATGACGCTTTCAGTGTTAGTTCGGTTTTCTGTTTCTCTAACCATTGCTTTCTTTCCGTCCTAAGAGGCTTTGCAACATTTATGGAGCTCTGTGATTGGTTCCCACTTCCTGTAGAGACCGCCTGGTGCTTTCTCAAATATCCATCTTCTCTCCATTTAATAGGTGTGTCTTGATGCTGGTGAAGGGCTCTTGATTAAGAAAATTGGAGCTGCCCTCATCTTCCAAGGATCATATGTGATTGTCTCCCAGTCCCCCAGGGGCTTTATAAATTGGTGGGTTTAGCGTTTTTCCATGATAATAATAATTATTATAGTAATGATAATACATGGGTTTTTTTTATTCATAATATGTGATGAGCAGGACTGCTGCTGCTGTGGTGTTGCTTCTGCTGTCTTGTCTGGAGCCTAAGGTTCAGATTACCTTGACTTTTATTATCCAACCAGCATATTGCGCTAAGGTTTGTATGTCTGATGTTGAAATTTGTCGGACTCTTCCTCACAGCGTCTTGTTTCGCTGCTCAGGTCTGGTCTGTGTGCAAGTCTTGACTTGAATGAAGTTGAGTGAGTCGATCATTGGACATAAATCAAAATCACTGTTGCCTTTGCCGAAACCAGACTTTCTTCACTCACGAAATCGTAATGACACGATTGCAAATAAACCATACCACGGGCAGGGTTAGAACTCGCGATCAGAGTCTTAAAACTCCAGACCGACGCGCTAGCCACTGGGCCAGCTGGCTACAATAAGAGTCGCTCAACTTTCTTGGTGTGTGTGTGTGTGGGCACCCTAGGTCTATTTGGACAAGTGTGTGTTCACCCATTGTCTACTGGATTAGACTAAAGGTCGAGCTGTGGGTTGGGAAGATAGTTCACTCTGACGTCAGACCTTTGCTCGGACTGATTAAAAATTGAGTGGAAAGTGAAATAATTGTGTAAGTCTTCATAAGCTTGTATGACATATAAGTTAGGATATGCTTTGAGTCTGATGTGTTAGACACTTTTGGTAGATAACAGATCATTATATCAGAGCGAATTTGTCATAAGATTTCGTTACTTAATGTCTGTTCATTTGAACTGGCCAGAGAGCAGGTGGGGTGATATTGAGTGCATGTAGACAGACACTGGGGCACAGTTTAAGACATGTTCATTTGAACTATCCCCAAGCACAGTCTTTGCTGTCACAGTTACGTTCAGATATTTCAGTTGTCTGATGAATGAACACCTGTCACGTTCTTGAAAAAGAAACTTGGCAAGTTGAGCAAGAAAATTTACGATTTTCCAGGTTGAACTGTGTTAGTTAGTTAGTTACCATTTTGTCCTAGGCACATGTCGATTAGACACTAGGCCTGTTGTATGTGTGTGTGTGTGTGTAACGAAACACTTCGAAATGTTTCCGCCCCGCCGGGAATTGAACCTGGGCCCTCCGTGCGTGAAGCAAGAGCGCTAGCCACCATGCCATCGGGGTGTGTGTGTGTGTGTGTGTGTGTATGTACACTCACCTCTCCCTGTGCTTCCTCTATTTCTACTCCTTTTCCTCTACTTCCTCTGCTTTTTCCATTCCTTTTTCATTCTCTTCCTCTTGGACTTCCTCCTACTCTTCCTACATCCAGATACTAATTAATCTCACTGTGCTAATGACACAGGGAAAATCTCGGTTCTGTAATTACTTTAAGCTTTCTTAAGATTTTCCTGTTATCAGCACTGCTGTTTAAAAAACCCAGAAATTATTGTCATTGACTTCTTTTTGTTTGACTTTTCTTGTTTGTCATAGACTTTTTTGTTTGACTTTTCTTGTTTGTGATTGGCAGTTTTTTGTTTTACCTTGTATTGTCATTGACAGTGACATTTTTTTTTCTTATTTGTCATTGACTTTCTTTTGTTTGTCATTGGAAATATTTTTGTCTGGCTTTTGTTGTTATTTTTTGCCATTGACTTTTTATTCTTGGCTTTTTGGTGACATTTTTTGTTTGTCACTTTTTTGTGTCATTGGCCTTCCTTTGCCATTGACTTCTTTTTTGTTTAGCTTTTTATTTGTCAGTGACTTTTTATTTATTTATTTTTTTACTTTGTAATTGACATCTGTCTGAAACTTCGTTTCCACTGACTTTTTCGTTTCCCTGGTTCTTCGTCATTGATATATATTTTTTTTCCTTCGGCTCCTTTTTTTTTCATTCATTGTTCCATTTCTCTGATGAGTTTTTCATTATATTTCCATTTCTTTATTGAATAAAAATTCCATAATTTTTTCCCTCTGTATTTTACGCTGGAAAATTTATTCAATTTCTTGGTTAAGAGTTACACATTGGTGTTTTCTCTGAAATGACGCGACGGGTTGTGGTTTGAGGGTCGAAACATCGCCAGACATGGGGACCGATACAAAAACTTATTCAGGGAAAGTCATAATTTCTAAAACGTTTCGTGCAAGAGGTTTTTTTTTTTCAAGTTGTGAAGTTCTGGTCCATTAACCTTTTAAACGGACGTTTCGCTTTCGTTTAGAGATTTATCATGGCTTAAGCTAGACACTCGATGAAAAAGATAAAGCCCTACACAGTGAAACAAGATAAAGCCCTACACAGTGAAACAAGATAAAGCCCCACACAGTGAAACAAGATAAATCCCTACACAGTGAAACAAGATAAAGCCCTACACAGTGAAACAAGATAAAGCCCTACACAGTGAAACAAGATAAAACCCCACACAGTGAAACAAGATAAATCCCTACACAGTGAAACAAGATAAAGCCCTACACAGTGAAACAAGATAAAGCCCCACACAGTGAAACAAGATAAAGCCCTACACAGTGAAACAAGATAAAACCCCACACAGTGAAACAAGATAAATCCCTACACAGTGAAACAAGATAAAGCCCTACACAGAGTGAAACAGGGTAAAGTTCTACACAGAGTGAAACATTGTACCAGTATAAATTTGTTCCACATTCTCGTGATTTTGTCCACACTGGCATTTCGTGTTTCTTGTTTGTCTTCTTTGTCCTGTTGTGTTTCTATCGTTTATCATGCCCCTTGCTCTTCCCCAGGTTCATCTCCTCTCCCGCTATTGTTCCTTAGTTTTCCCTACGTCCGTGTTTACTTGTTATTTTCCCTCTCTGATTTCCCCTTTGCTAGTCTTCTTTTGCTCTCTCCTCTTTCTCTCTCTCTTTGTTTCTCATTAATTTATTCCATTATCTTGCCTTACCCTTCGCTTGGTTTCTCCCATTGCATCTGTATTTTTTGTGTCTGCTGTTTCTCTCTTTCTCTCTATCTCATTTTTATTTTCTCTCCCTTCTTACTCCATTTTTTCTATTCCTTGCCTGTCCTAATTGTTATTCCCCCGTCCTCTTTATTTTCTCCCCGTACTCTCCTCTTCCTCATCCTTATTCCTTCCTCATTCCTATTCCCTCCACACACACACACACTTCTGATCATCATTCTTATTCGCTCTTCCTTATTAACACTGCTCAGACTCATCCATATTCCACATTCCATTCTCTTTTTATACCATCCTTATTTCTTCCTCTTTAGTCCTTCCGTATTCCTTTTTATTACCTCTTCCACACTCTTCTTTCCTCTTCCCTGGGTGCAAGCAGCACCTCCATTCCTCCTCTTTCCTGGGTGGCAGCAGTGTCTCCACTCTTCTCTGGGTGGCAGCAGTGCCTCTTCCACTCTTTCCTGGGTGGTAGCAGTGCCTCTTCCACTCTTCCCTGGGTGGCAGCAGTGCCTCCTCCACTCTTCCCTGGGTGGCAGCAGTGCCTCCTCCACTCTTCCCTATTTGGCAGCAGTGCCTCCTCCACTCTTCCCTATTTGGCAGCAGTGCCTCCTCCACTCTTTCCTGGGTGGCAGCAGTGCCTCCTCCACTCTTCTCTGGGTGGCAGCAGTGCCTGACGGTCTACGTCTGGCTGGCACCTCCCTCCACTTGGAGCTGAACTTCCTTCTTTATGTCGTGATAACTCGTATCGGAAAACACAGAGGCTTTTAAGGCAGGTATTCTTACACGCTCTGAGGTCCCTGGGTGCTCCTGTGTTCTTTACACCCTCTTTGTAGCTTTTGTGTCTGTAGCAACCACTAGTCTTATTTTATGTATGTGTGTGTGTGTATATATATATAATATATATATAATGCTTGCTAAGGAAACTAAGGCTACAAAAAGGGTGTAGGGTGATGAGAAGTTTTGAATAACAGAATCTCCCGTAACGTACACAGTTTCCTGAAGATACACGATACAATAAGATTCCGTATTTACGAGACCTGAGCTTTAATATTAGTAAATAACTCCGTGGTATATTAAAAACATTCCTGTTCACTCTATATTCACTAGTGAACGTAATATTAGTACTTCTTCTTGGAGAGTCAGGATCATCTACCAGGTGACCTTGTGTGCGGTGATGTCAAGTGTGTTCACGTGTTGGAGGTGTGTAGTGCTTAATAAGTGGGGAGTACCTCACGCAACTTGAAACACTAAATGTAAGTGCTAGTCTTCCATTGCTGGCCTTCCGCTGCCTTAACTTTCTCCCTCTGTGATCACAGACCACTGCCACTTAACGCCCTCTTATCTTTGGGGGCTTGACAGTTCTGACCACCACACCACAGAGTCGACCTCCTCTCTATTGCTATCAACAACGAAAATGGGAACAATTCTATTACATCAATGCAGTTTGTTTTTATTATGAGTTGTGTATTTTTTTTTCATGGCTATGAACGCTGGGGTGATTCACGTGGTCAAATTTCAACATAAATGTCACAACAACAACTATTACTATTTCTACTAGTGTTACTATTACTACCAGTATTACTACTACTGTTACTGCTGTTGTTACTACTATTATTAGTACATCAGTACAGTTAACATGGTAAGTTTGCATGATATATTTTGCAATATTGTTAAATAAGAATGGTGTGCTTTTCCTTTATTTAGATTTTATATATTTACATTGTTCTATATTTTGATGACCAGATATATATTCTTTGTGTGTTTTAGCACTGATGATGGAGTTTGAGACTCCGAAACGTTTGGAAAAAATAAATGAAAATGTTAGCCATGTCTTACGTACTTCTCTGCTTTTGAAGTTTGTAAGTGATATTCTCTCTCTCTCCAGTATATTCATGAGGAGTAGAAAAGACTATTTTCTTTAAGTTTATTTTACTGCATATTTATCAATATATTTGAAAAATTTCAGTCACCATCATCAGTATTTATGTTTGTTTCCGGAGAATAAATCCTGATTATGATGATTGAATTTTCACTGAAACGTTGATAAACATGTCGTGTATAAATACTTTAAAATATTCTCTTTCGTACTCACCATGAAGTGTGTGTGAAGTTCTCAAAGGCACTTGTCAACAGACACTTGGCCTGTTGTGTGTGTTTGTAATACCTGACGAGCACTGCCAGAGAATCGCTATCACTTCTGCCACTTGATTTTCCTCCTCTTCCTCGTACATTCCTCTCTCTCTTGCTCCTTCCCCACTCCCCTCCCTCACCTCTCCATCTCCTAATCCTGCCTCTCCTCCACCTCATCTTCCCTCTCCTCCAATTCCCTCTCTTTCTAGTTTTTTCTTCACCTTCCTTCGGCTTCTCGTCATTCCCTCTTCCTCACTATCCCTTCTACCTTTTTCTTATCCTCTTTCTTCTCATCCTTATTCTTCTTTTTTCCATCTCCACCTCCCTTCACCCTCTTCCTCTCCTCTCCGTTTCTCCTTCCGTCCTTCCTCCTCCCATCTTCCTCCTGCCATTCGCCTCCCACAATTTCCCTTATTTTTTTCTTTTTATATTTGTTTTAATTCACTTTTAGTAAATTCAAATTGAATATATAAGGGAACATTTTATTTATTGGTGTTTTGCCGCTAGTTTGTGTGAGAGTGATGTTAGTATAGAAGAGTGTGAAGTTAAAGATAGGGAGAAAGTGTATGAGAATAGAGATAGTGTGGAAGGATAGGGAGGCGTGGAAGAATAAAGTGGGGAGATGCTAGAGTGGAGGAGTGGGAGGGTAGTGGGGTTTGGGATTAGAGTGTTATGGGAGGATAGCGAGGGGTGAGGCTAGAGTGGTGTGGGAGGATATCGAGGGGTGAGGCTCAAGTGGTGTGGGAGGATAGCGAGGGGTGAGGCTAGAGTATAGAGTGAGACTAGGCTTCGCTGTTGACTGCTTGATCAACCGGGTTGTTAGTGCGAGCGATCCACATGCCAACACAACCACCACAACTTAGATGATCAAGCCCATAGAACAAGTAGTGGTCCAAGACCCGTCTCCCACCATTCAACAATGTTAACGGTAAGTAGAAGCAATCAGGAAATTATTATTATTATTATTAGCAGAAGGCATCATACTTTACACCTAGAAAATCCTAGAGGGACTGGTCCCAAATCCCTACGGAAGCAAAAACTCGGTAGACGGTACGACATACCCCCTATGAAAAGCAGGAGTGTTGTGAATGAACACTTAAGTGTCAGAGGCCCAAGAGTATTCAACAGCCTCTTGCCAAACATGAGGGAGATTACCAATAGACCCCTGGCTGTCTTCAAGAGGAAACTGGACAGATACATAAAGTCACTGCCTGATCAGACAGGCTTTAATTTGTATATTGGATTGCGTGCTGCCAGTAGCAATAGCCTGGGTGATCAGGCGCTGATCCACCGGGAGGCCTGGTCATGGACCTGACCGCGGAGGCGTTGTACAACGGAACAACCTCCAGGTAGACTGTGTGTGGTGCAGTGGCGTTGCTAGGGTTGGTGTCACCCGGAGCGGCATCTTTGGTGTCACCCCCATGAAATCCAAGGGCGGGGGATGGGGGGGGAGTAAACTCCAGTTACGTCACTACTGCATGACCAGTTACGTCACTACTGCATGACCAGTTACGTCACTACTGCATGACCAGTGACGTCACTACTGCATGACCAGTGACTAATGTTCAGCAATAAGAACGTTTAAGGGCCATAAACCGAACAGGAGAACACTTCTCAACTTTATTAATGATAAAATAAATAATCGTAGTAATATTGAGGAAACATAAACTCAAATACCACTTTGAGTACAGGCAACAGATCCTACATTTATTCATCTTCAACAATGCAAAAAGAAAAGAAAACCTTGAAAAATAAAGAAAAACATTGCAATATCAGAGAAACACTAGTTCCGATTTGGCCTTGAGTACAGGTAACATCTCAGTGAATCTGATCTTACATTTCCTTGCCTTCAATCCTGCAAAATCATCTATCACATCATCAAAATAAATTATTTTCCCTATATAGGCCTATTTGTACTCTAATCATATAATAGGATATATAGAAACGAAGGCTTTTTGTCTTATGTTGGTGCAGCACTGCTTTGTGCATTAGTGTCACCTTTAGAGGCTCTATGGTGTCACCCCTTGATGGTGTCACCCACTTGATGGTGTCACCCCTTGAGGGTGTCACCCGGGGCGTCCCCCTCCCCTCTACGACGCCACTGGTGTGATGCTATTGTATTTATTATTATTATACTCATGGGGAAGTGCTAAACCCATAGGGGAGTAACATGGATCCTTGGACAGGGAGGTTAGGAGGCTTGATCCATGGGAGAGGGGATTAACTCGAAATTTTGATGAAGTTGCCTTCACTAAACTCAAGTCATTGCACTGGAAGACCAGGCGCTAGAGAGCCTCTGCGGCATGTTGCGAACTGCACACATAAACATGTATCACTGCTGTAGCTTATTGCATATGATAGCGTGCACAGCGCCGTGCAACATTGCAGCCCCGGGCAAATGGCGTGCTCTCTCTCCATACAGTGTTCCAAATTATCCCTGCAATTACCTGTATAATCCGGGGAGAAAATGGAAACCGTGGACTATGGATAGTAATATATAGAATAGTGCGTATAAAAAAAATATATATATATATATATATATATTATATATATATATATATATATATATATATATATATATATATAGGATGGGGTCCACCTCTGGTACAAATTGTGGGACCCATAGCCTCGGAGAAGTGGATAAAAGGTTTCAAGGAAGAATATATATATATATATATATATATATATATATATATATATATATATATATATATATATACACTTTGTATTTTACTGAAGCGACTTTCGGGTTTATTAGGTATCCACAGAGGTATATACAAAGCTTTATCTAGTGTTTTCATCTGTGTTAGGAGGATGGTCAGGACCGTGCCAAGGGGACCTGAACTTTTTTGGTACTAGTTTACTACCACTCTTCGTGATCTATCTGTTAGAAATCTTCATATCCATATTCCTTCTTTTTTGTTGTTAAGGTCTCATCTTATGGGATATCACTCCATGGTCGCATTTGTCAAATGCCATTGCAAACTTTAAGTTTTATTTTCCTTGCAAAGTTTAGCAGCCAAGCAGCTGAACCCGGAATTGCAGGTTGTCCTTTTTTTGGCAAATATATTATCCTAAGTGATACCTGATTCAGGTTCCTTAGAGATCCCTTATTCACAGTCGTAAATTTGCCACCACGGCAACATTGACCATCTTGCAGAATTCGCAGAAATGAAAGATGGCCGCCATGAAAATGGGTATATAATTTTTGACAAAGTCCTCTCTCAGTTCACACTTTCTTAACTTCTAAACCAGTATTTCTCTTCAGGGAATCTAATTTTACCCATTGCAAAAATCATCAAGATTCACAATGACCAAAAAATGAACTGCTACGGGAGCCTTCTTCATTTACATTTTGTTGGACCTCGTATTCAGGTAAATGGATTCTGCGAACACGTTATAGGCAACGAGTTCTGACAATTACGGAGTACAGTGTGAAGAGACGTGACTTACACCACAGTGACTTGCCGAGAAAAATGTCCACTGATCCCGATTGTGTTCTACAACGATGTTTATCACCAAAAACGTCTGAACCAGACAAAGTTCAAACTTAAGATTTAGTGGCAAACCAAGGTTCAAGGTCACGATCCAGCAGGAGAGCACCAGTGCAGAGACACCGGCGCTCCCAGTGGACAGTGTTTGATCTGAAGAAACATCCCATCGTTAGTGATGAACACTGTTTACCTCCAGATCCAAAGAATTCAAAGAGGGGGCGCAAAATGAAGCTGGAAGTAGTTGTGCGTCATGCATTCTCACCCCAAGAACACCTCCAGCCATCAGGAACATCTGATCAACAGAGAGGCAGTGTTGAGAAAAATAAACCTTGAACCTTAACAAGGCTTCTGTATGGTTGTATTATAAGTGACGAGACAAAAATGTTCGGTGCTGATGAAAGTGATGATATTGACGTGTTTAGTATGTTGATGTACTGGGGGGGAAAACATTGCCCAAAATTCAAATGGAACGCTTTGATGTGACTGTCATTGACATCACTGCAACAGCACTGAGTCTAAGTGATAAACTGCCAGGTACATATGGCCTCACAAGTTGTGACACAGTGTCATACCTGTGTAACAAAGACAAAGCTAAGGCCTTAGAAACTTTAAAGAAAAACAATTTCCCCAAACTGTGAACAGTTCTGGTGGAAGCTGCTGCGTCTCCCAGACAAGCTTTCTCGGTGCTCTTGGTGGATCCCAGTCAGGTGCTTTTATGAATCAACTATGTTTCGAAATCTCAAAGAAGAATGGAGCAACACCGTCAATCATCCTCCTTCAAGCTACTTACGAGAACTCGGCTTTCCATCTCCAGCGTGCCCATTTTCAGGTCTTGTACCACGAGTTCTGAAAATTACCTTTACTAAGCCAGGCACGACGAAAAATACCTTTCACATTTATTTTGCTCTTTATGCTACGTGACTGTAGGGTCGAATTTCTGACTTGTTGATCCTTGGAGACACGGCTTCCATGTTAGCATTGTCTTGCCTTAGCATGCCATCAACCAGCCTCGTATTAAACGGGTAATTGAGAGGAATGGCCCTTGCCGGAGCACTAACTAGGGGTTATTTTCGCGTGGCGCGTCAAAGAGTGTTGTTTAGGGTGGGGCAAATGTGCATGTTGTCCTTCGTTCACGTCAGCTTTTACATTCATGGGGGAAAGCGCTAAATTCCTAGGGGTTGTGCAGTGCCTTCGGAAATGGTATCAGTGGTCTACATTTACGTACCAGTAGTGTACACATACCTGACTGTACGTACCTAACTGTAGCCTACATGTAACTACCTTTAGCCTAAGTGTACCTGCCTGTAACCTACATGCACCTACCTGTAGTCTAGATGCACCTACCTGTAACCTACATGTACACCTTCACCTTTGATAAGTTCCGAGAGTTTTTCAACTATCGGAGCCCGGCCTTGGGCCAGGCGTCTTGTCAACCAGGCTGTTGCTGCTGGCTCTCCGGTGGCCCACGTATCCATCACAGCCTGATTGATCTAGCACTTGGTTTAGACACTTGTTAAGTTTCTTCTTAAAAACTTCCACACTTGTCCCAGCAGCTACTGTAGCCTACATGCACCAACCTGTAGCCTAGATGTACCTACCTGTAACCTTCTTGTTGATTCTCTGGGACATGTCCTGCGTGAGACTTCAATAATATCACCAGCAGTAAAAAAAAGGATCAGATCCTCTGTGAGACTTCAATAATATCAGCAGCGAAAGTGGATCGGATCCTCCGTGAAACTTCATTAACATCACCAGCAGCAAAAAAGGATCAAATCCTCTGTGAGACTTCATTAATGCCGCCCACATTGAAAGAGGATCAGAGGCTCTCTTAAGGAGATTCACGTATCCAGGGATTCAGATAAATATGATTTTTTTCTAAGAATATTGCTGTATGACCCATACCGTTTTCTAGCGTGTTTTCGAATACAATAATAATAATAATAATAATAATAATAATAATAATGGAAACCTGTAGGAACGTTATTGGCTGAATTGTATCATTAATTATTCTCTTTGCTTGAGTGTAATTACGTTGGTAATTAGTAAGAGAGAGAAACATTATATTAAAAGCTGAGCCATACCGGCAGCTTGATAAATATAACACGTTTCCAACACTTGGGTATCATTATTGTATTAACATACACTGCGGTTTTCTTCAAATACACAAACGAATTGACCTCTGTATTCGACTGAAGAAGTCTGTTGCGTAAGCGAAACGTTTCAGCAGTAAAGATACCCAAGTGTTATACATGTATCTTATTTATTTATTAGGAGAGAGAGGCACTTAGTGTTTCAGAAACGTAGCTTTTGCAGTATTAAAGGACACTCTAGAATTCAGTGGAATGATGGGGATTCGAACTCAGTGCCTGGCCATCCTAAGCCCACCAACTCGACGTGCTAGTCACTAAGCTACAGTGAATTAAATTTATATTATTCATTCTGCAAATTTTCAGTTAAGTGTTTGTGTGTATTATATTAAACGGAAGAATGGACGGGGATTCGAATTGTTTTCCTGGCACACAGCAGGTCCAGCGCTGTACTACTGAACTAAAAAGCTTTCATGGCAGTCACAGCTGTGCTGTCTGACCCTACTGTATATACACGGTTCCAGAACACTTCATAGTACATCTATTCTCATGCTCCTGATGGTCAGTCATACATTATCGTAACTTCACGTGTTCATACCCCTAAGTTTGCTTTTTAACCTACTGTGGTGGCCACTCAGCAGTGACCTTGTTTATACCTTGGGGCGTGTGGCATCATCATTGCGATTCTTAAGTTTGTCATAACATCCATGGTAACACATCCATGGTAACACATCCATGGTAACACAGCATAACACTAAAAATAATTTAGTCCTTGTTAATGAGTGTGCCTTATTCATTCTCCAAT
Source organism: Cherax destructor (assembly GCA_009830355.1). Classification (NCBI taxonomy): domain Eukaryota; kingdom Metazoa; phylum Arthropoda; class Malacostraca; order Decapoda; family Parastacidae; genus Cherax; species Cherax destructor. The sequence continues at coordinate 236,555 of WNWK01001674.1, read as the reverse complement.
TTGTTTTTATTATTTCCTTTAGTGTTTTTTCCTTGATATAAACAATTAGCAGAGCCAGTCTTTTTGTTAGACGACGTTTCGCTCTGAAGTCTATTATTTGATAGTAATATTTATGGCGAAAAGTTGAATAAAAGAGGCTGGGTCTTCTACCTGTGCTGTACATAACTAGTGGGTTGCCTACTTATGACATTGTCTGTTTTAAATTCTTTTTCTTTTCACTGTAAAAAAGAAAAGCTTTCATACGCTAACTTTTACTGTATCATACTTGATACAGAAGAAAATATGTACAAACTTTCCCCTCGCCCTGTTATGTGGGACTTAACCCAAGCACTAAAAGCCTCTTAACCGCACCTACCACGACAGTGTCTGGCACTTTCCATTAAAATCTCTCAAAACTGTTATTCTCTCACTTAGCTCGAAATTCTTTAAACATTCACTTAACACCTCCCAGAATTTCTCTCCTTCATTCTTTTAACGCGCGGGTGCATAAACACTAACAATAACACAGTTCTAGCACATTTCTTTCATTTTCATTCACACAATTCTCGAATATAAGCATTCCTCTTTTTTTTTCTTTTCTTTCCTCGGTTGTGGGTTGAACAGTATCGCCACACCCTTCTATTGCATAATGTCTTCAGTTCCCTTCCATTCAGGCACATTTATCCCTTTTAAAGTTTGCTTTATCCTGCCTCTGAAAATTCAGTTTCCTTTCACCAACAACACGTGCAGTTATTTCGTTCTTCGCCGTGTTGGTTAATTATAAAACCTGTCGACTACACGAGGGTCGTAAGGCGCTGCGTGTCGCCTATTGAGCACCAGTCAAGAATACTCTAATTCCTAAATTAGGAATTGAAATATACTCCCGGTGTATATACTGTACACTGAGGGATATTGAACTCCCGGTGTATGTGTCCCAGTGTATGTACAATAAGATCTATGCACCTCCCTGTGTATATCTCATTTTTACATCCTAGTTACATCCACACACATTCAGATGTAACATGTCGTGAAGTGTTTTGAGTTCCGGGGAAGCTGTAACTGAGACACAGACACTTTAAGACAGGTGCTAACTCACTTTTTTTCATGGACTCGAAATATATTTAATTGCCTTTTCTTTGATGACAGTAATATAATCTTATTTATAGTTTTTTATTGATTCCGGAAGGGATACTTAGCATAGAATTAATTTACCACTGAATTCATTTATTTTTTTTTACCAATAATTGATTTTAAGTTTATTATTTGTAAGCCGTTCCAGTCATGCCTTTCCCTGTCGCGGCTCCCGTTTAATAGGCTAGGCGTCAGTCCCATGAAAGGAGAGCCAGCTTCCTCCGTTTCACAAAATTACTCGTACACCTATAAAAATATAAATATATATATACGGATTCATATATTTTAAAACGGAATTAAGTTAATATTAGGCCAGCAATTATTTATTTCATGTGTAGTATTCTCTACTCTAGCAACGGTCCTGTTGGAAATAGGACAAAATACAGAACTGGAGAACGTGCAGAGAACCTTCACTGCCCATATAAATCTGGTCAAGCATCTGAGTTACTGGGAATACTTGATGTCTCTTGAACTGTACTCCTAGGAAAAATCGTTTAGGGTTTGTTTCCAAATCTGCATACTGAAATTCTCCTTATGAAAGCCAGAGGCTTGGCAGACAGTGCAAAATGCAAGACTCTACAACACGGTCGCTTTGTGCATAGGGGGAATCACAAACAAACCCCTAGCTGTCTTCAAAGTCAGTTCCTGATCAGCCGGGCTGTGGTGTATATGTTGGTCTACTTACGGCTGGCACCAGCAGCCTGGTTGAACAGGCCAACAACCTGGAGGCTAATCTAGAACCGGACAGCGAGGTTTCGGTGACCCCCGAAGCTGTCAAAAGTGGTTACTTAAAAGTAACCACCTCGTTTCCATAATTTTTCATTTGTGTTTACGTGTACATTTTTATACGCTAATGTAACCTAACCCAACGAAATCTAACCAAATTTAAGCAAACTTAACATGAAGTAATGAAAATAGGATTTGAAACCCTGGAAACGTTAAAAAATTGACGAAGATTACTACGTTAAAAATTTACGAAAGAATAGTATTGTAGGTCGAACGATGTCTTACTTTTGATATACCTTTGATGTTTTTTTGAGTTTTCCTACTCTTGCAGCCTAGTCCAGGACCAGGCTTGCCTGGTCAACGAGGCTGTTGCTGCTGGCAGCCTGCTGGTTAACTGGGCTTAAAGCCTCTTAACTACTCAAAGGGTTATTAACGCTACGTGTCACCTGCTCACGAATATTTTAATCCCTAAAATGGGGATTAAAGTAAACCATAAACCTCATTTGCACCTCCAGGTCTTGTGTCTGGCCTCAGGTTCCTCACGGCATTGACACATAAACCATGGTTGGCCTCAAGGCTTGCTGATACATGTAACATGGTTGGCCTCAAGGCTTGCTGATACATGTAACATGGTTGGCCTCAAGGATTGCTGATACATGAACTATGGCTGGTCTCAAGGCTTGCTGATACATGTAACATGGTTGGCCTCAAGGATTGCTGATACATGAACTATGGCTGGTCTCAAGGCTTGCTGATACATGTAACATGGTTGGCCTCAAGGCTTGCTGAGACATGTAACATGGCTGGTCTCAAGGCTTGCTGAGACATGAACCATGGTTGGCCTCAAGGCTTGCTAAGACATTTAACATGGTTGGCCTCAAGGCTTGCTGATATATGAACTATGGCTGGTCTCAAGGCTTGCTGATACATGTAAAATGGTTGGCCTCAAGGCTTGCTGATACATGTAACATGGTTGGCCTCAAGGCTTGCTGATACATGTAACATGGTTGGCCTCAAGGATTGCTGATACATGAACTATGGCTGGTCTCAAGGCTTGCTGATACATGAACCATGGTTGGCCTCAAGGCTTGCTAAGACATGTAACATGGTTGGCCTCAAGGCTTGCTGATACATGAACCATGGCTGGTCTCAAGGCTTGCTGATACATGTAACATGGCTGGTCTCAAGGCTTGCTGATACATGTAACATGGCTGGTCTCAAGGCTTGCTGATACATGAACCATGGCTGGTCTCAAGGCTTGCTGAGACATATAACATGGCTGGTCTCAAGGCTTGCTGATACATGAACCATGGCTGGTCTCAAGGCTTGCTGATACATGTAACATGGTTGGCCTCAAGGCTTGCTGATACATGAACTATGGCTGGTCTCAAGGCTTGCTGATACATGTAACATGGTTGGCCTCAAGGCTTGCTGATACATGAACCATGGCTGGTCTCAAGGCTTGCTGATACATGTAACATGGTTGGCCTCAAGACTTGCTGATACATGAACCATGGCTGGTCTCAAGGCTTGCTGATACATGAACCATGTTTGGTCTCAAGGCTTGCTGATACATGTAACATGGTTGGCCTCAAGGCTTGCTGATACATGTAACATGGTTGGCCTCAAGGCTTGCTGATACATGAACTATGGCTGGTCTCAAGGCTTGCTGATACATGTAACATGGTTGGCCTCAAGGCTTGCTGATACATGAACCATGGCTGGTCTCAAGGCTTGCTGATACATGAACCATGTTTGGTCTCAAGGATTGCTGATACATGTAACATGGTTGGTCTCAAGGATTGCTGATACATGTAACATGGTTGGTCTCAAGGCTTGCTGATACATGAACCATGTTTGGTCTCAAGGCTTGCTGATACATGTAACATGGTTGGCCTCAAGGCTTGCTGATACATGAACTATGGCTGGTCTCAAGGCTTGCTGATACATGTAACATGGTTGGCCTCAAGGCTTGCTGATACATGAACCATGGCTGGTCTCAAGGCTTGCTGATACATGAACCATGTTTGGTCTCAAGGCTTGCTGATACATGTAACATGGTTGGCCTCAAGGCTTGCTCTTATATATTGATTTGCATAATTGATATTTAAAATGTTGTGTCGATTATAATGTAAATTAGAAGCTGGCAACCCTTATTCCCCTCCTTTTTCCCTCTGTAAATCCACACTCATTCCCTTTTATTCCTTCGTGTCCCCTCTCTCACTCGCTCCTTCACACACTCGTCCCCCTCTCTTCCTACGTGCCCCCCCCCTCTCTAACACCCCTACTCCCCTCTCACTTTTCTCTCCCCACTCTCTTATCTTACCTATTGTCCATTATTCCCTCTCATTTGCCTCTCCACCCTTCTTACTTGCCTTTTCTTCCCTCTCCCTTGCCCCTAGGGAGTCGAGGCATAGCTATCGACCCAGCCCCCATTTCCTTTCGCCTTTTCGTCTCTCTCCCTCGCCCCTTCATCCCTCTCCCTCGTCCCGTCCTTCTCACCGGCTCCTTATCCCCACTCTCTTTACCCTTTTCTCTTTTCCCCATCAGTTTTCACTACACCTCTCCTTTTACTCTCTCTCATTTCGTCTACTAATTATGTTTTAGCACAAGGTCGTCTCCCACCGAGAGAGGGTGACCCGAAAAAAAGGAAGCACCTTCACCGTCACTCATTCAATCACTGTCTTTGCCAGAAGAGTGCTGCCATGTCTCACATTCTCTTGACACTTTGATCTTATTTACTTTTTTGTTCATTATCACTTGAGTTATTGAGTATTTTTCCTCTTATTCTTTTTAGCCTTTTTTTATATTTACAAAATATTATGTTCGTTGATTTTTTACTTTCTCGTATTTTTCTTTTGGGCTGAAAAATGTATTAAATGGTTCTTAGTAGTTTTATGTTAGGTCGTTTTCTATAGCCTTGGGTAAGGTCATTTTCTATTTTTTTTTTCAGGTAAGTTCGTTTTCTATACTCCCAGATCGTTTCCTTTAGCCTTGGGTAAGGTCATGTTTTATCGATTTATCACAATAATAGTAACTAGATCACAGATACTAGATTCTAATATTGACTTTCTAGTCTGGTTTCTAGATTGGTTAATTAGATTTAAAGCCTATCAAGTACACGAGGGTTAATTAAGGGTGCATCCCACTTGTTTATCATTAGTCAAGAATACTTTAATGCGGTCAATAGGGATTAAAGAATACTCTGTGTATATACACAGTCATACACCTCGCGGTGTATATACGCTTTTTTTTTTTTTTTTTTAGGGTTTCGAGTTTCGCTAGTTTATTTAATCTCTTAATGTAATTTGTGTCTTGACATCTGTTATTATTGTTTTTGTCTTGTTTTTATCTACCTGTTTTAAATTTTCTTATTTTATGTAATCTTTCTCTTAATTTTTCCTCATCCTTCATCGTTACGTTAGACTTTCTCTTCTGTCATTACGTCGACTTTTCCCTCTTTCACCCCTCTGTCTCCCCTTTCCCCTCCAGTTTCTTAACTCTACATTACCCGTAATTTTCTTGTTCTCTCTCCTTTCCCCTTCTCCACTTTTTTTTTCGCTTCCTTATCCCACTGTCTCCTACATAGTATAATTTGTAGAGTGAAACAAATTCAACTGAGCGCCTTATCCTAACTGCCCTTCTTCACTACACCCGTATCATTATTCCTTAGTGGCGTGTGTGTGTGTACTCGCCTAATTGTGGTTCCAGGGGTCGATTCATAGCTCCTGGCCCCGCCTCTTCACTGGTCGCTACTAGGTCACTCTTCCTGCTCCATGAGCTTTATCATACCTCTTCTTAAAGCTATGTATAGATCCTGTCTCCACTACATCACTTCCCAGACTTTTCCACTTCCTGACAACTCTGTGACTGAAGAAATACTTCCTAACATCCCTCTGATTCATCTGAGTCTTCAACTTCCAACTGTGTCCCCTTGTTGCTGTGTCCCATCTCTGGAACATCCTGTCTTTGTCCACCTTGTCGATTCCTCTCAGTATTTTATATGTCGTTATCATATCCTCCCTATCTCTCCTGTCCTCCAGTGTCGTCAGGTCGATTTCCCTTAACCTCTCCTCGTAGTACAGGCCCCTTAGCTCCGGGACTAGTCTTGTTGCAAACCTTTGTACTTTCTCTAGTTTCCTTACGTGCTTGGTTAGGTGTGGGTTCCAAACTGGTTCTGCATACTCCAATATAGGCCTAACGTACACGGTGTACAGTGTCCTGAATGATTCAGGTTTGCCAGGCGCCCATATGTGCAGCAGTTACTTGGTTGATGTGCGCCTCAGGAGATATGCTTGGTATTATGCTCACCCCAAGATCCTTTTCCTTGGGTGAGGTTTGCAGTCTTTGGCCCCCCTATCCTGTACTCTGTCAACAGTTTTCTTTGACCTTTCGTAAACTTCATGACTTTGCACTTGGTAGGGTTAAACTCCAGGAGCCAGTTGTTGGAACAGGCTTGCAGCCTATCCAGATCCCTTTGTTGTCCTATCTGATCCTCATCCACTACAATTCTCCGCATTACCTTCACATCGTCTGCAAACAGGGACACCTCTGAATACATCCCTTCCGTTATGTCACCGACATATACCAGAAACAACTCCGGCTCTGGGACTGACCCTTGTGGAACCCCGCTCGTTGAAGGTGCCCACTCTGACACCTTGTCACGTGCCATCACTCGTTTCCTTCCTGTCAGATATTCGTATTGCAGTGCCTTTCCTGTTATTCCTGCCTGCTCCTCTAGCTTTACACTAATCTCTTGTGCGGAACTGTGTCGAAAGCCTCCTTACAGGCCAAGAAAATGCAGGCAACCCACCCCTCTCTCTCCTGCCTTACTTCTGTCATCTTGTAAAATTCCAGTAGGTTTGTGACAGGATTTCTCCTCCCTGAAACCGTCCTGGTTATCGTATATGAGCTCATTTATTTTTAGGTGCTTCACTAGTCTTTTCCTTATAAGGTTCTCCATGCGTACTATACATGTCATTGACATTAGTCTGTAGTTTAACGCTACCTGCATATCTCTTTTCTTAAAGATTAGGAATACATTGACTGTCTTCCACACCCGTTTCGATAAATACGTTGAAGATTCTTGTTAGTGGCATTCATAGTGCCTCAGCTGTCCCTCTCAGGACACACGGAGAGATTTTGTCCGGTCCCACCGCCTTTGAGGTATCTAGCTCATTTAGCAGCCTCTTCATATCCTCCTCAGTTGTGTGTAGTGTGTGTGTGTACAGGTGTACTCAACCATTCGTGTTTGCAAACGCAGAATCTTGATTTCTGGACCCTCCTTTAAAACTTGAGTGACGAGCATTGCTTGTTTATTGCCTCTTGAGCTCATACCTACTCCTCAAACTGTGTATGGCGTTTACCTCCACCAATTCCACATTCAATACATTTGACTTGCCTTCTGTCATGAGAATGAAAAAGTATTTCCAGACGACCTTGTCATTCACGTTTTCAGGTTCCTTCTCTTCCCTTGGCTTTGGTATGCACGTTGAGCCGCGTGGGACCAGCAGTAACAACCTGGTGGATAGGTCCTTAATCCTCTAGGGGGACTGGTCTGGGACCGAGCCGCAGGGCGTTGACGAATTCCAGGTCATCGGCCGCGGCCCGGTCCCAGACAAGGCCTCGTCTGTCTGTATCCGCCCTATCAATTCCTGAGTATCTTTCGCTGTATAACCCCTGTGGTTTAGCGCTTCTATTTGATTATAATAATAATAACTGAGTATCTTTCATGTCCTAATCATGTTACTGACGTAGTTGAGGTGCGGGGAACACCACACCAGGTGGTGGTTAGAGGCTTTGGTGAGGGTGCAGAGGGAAGATTGGCAGTCTTAAGGATAATTAAGGGGGATTGTGGAGGTAAGATGATGATTATCGCTAAGTACATAGGTGATTAGGGTTGTAGGCTGAAGATGGTCAGACCACTGGAGTGCTGCTCAAGGTCTAGTTGACGGTAATTAAGAGCGGGTCAGCTTGGTGATTCCCTGCTAAATTTTGTTTCCTGATTGGAGATTGATTTCGGATGATTTCTGTGCTGCAGATTAGAAGAGGAAGGCGTGCAGGGGGAACGTCGGGAAGTTGAAGTCGTGCAGGGGGGACGTCGAGAAGAGGAAGGCGTGCAGGGGGACGTCGAGAAGAGGAAGGCGTGCAGGGGGAACGTCGGGAAGTTGAAGTCGTGCAGGGAGGGAAGTCGGTTGCTCGATCTGTTAATCTAAGAATATTTTTTTGGATTTAATTTTACACGCAGTAATTATAGGTCTCTAGTTGGACCGCCGGAAATATTCGCGTTGGTCCCACACAGCTGAGTGTGGTTCACTACTCACAGAAGATTCATAGACTGACAACAACAAAATGAGCGAAATCTTGTAAGATCAATTGAATCAGTGTTCAGTAATGCACTAATCGGAACTAGACTGGCGGAAGCATGGAAAAAATCACTACTTCGGACTGTCTTACATCTGACATATTCACTAATCCCAGATAATTGATAAAGAAACAGAGAACATGACCAGACATGCTAAACCTTGGCCAAATTCGTGGTTTTTCCTTATTTATTGAAAAGTGCAAAATACCACAAGCAGGAGCACTCAGCATTCTCTGGAGAAAGAGCTTAGAGGTGAGAAAGAACTTAGAAGAGGCCTTGAAAAGTTTAGATATAGCTCCTCTGCATAGAGGAAACAGCAGAGCACTGGGAAAAGAAGGCCAGTAGCACTAACATCACACATCAAAGTCTTTGAAAGGATGATGAGACGTAATATTACATGACTAGCACAACCCAAACCAGCATGAATTTAGAGCGGGAACATCATGCTTATCGCAGCTGCTGAACTGTTACGGTAAGATTACCAATGCTCTGAAAGAAAATCAAAATGCAGATGTGGTCTACAAGGATTTTCTGAAGGCATTTGACAAATGCAATCATGGAGCACATAATAGGAAGTCAGTTTGCACAGTTTGCATAACGAGAAAATTAGGCAGACGGATATTAAGTTTCCTGACAAATAAAACAGAAAGAGTAATAGTAAACAAAGCACAATCTAGCCTTAGTAAAGTAAAAAAAAAAAAATCAGTGCCCCAAGGCACGGTTCTAGGACCTATACTATTTCTCACCCTCATAGCAGATACAGCTACGGCTTCATATTTGCGAGCGATACGAAAATAAGCAAGAAAGTCACATCAGTAGAAGACACGGAAAAGCTGCAAAGGGATGTAAACAAAGTGGGCAGTAGAAAGTAACATAGTGTTCAGTTGTGACAAATTCAAACAACTCGGATATGGAAAGAAAATTAGGAACTCAGAAGGAACACTATTGTAACAAAACAAAAACGGGAAGACCACAAAGTTAAAAATAAAAAAGGTTATGTGAATGACCTGCGTGCAATATTGTCAGCTGACCTCTCATTTAGAGAACACAATTAACCAGATGTTGCGAAAGCTACAAATTGACGGGGTGGATAACAAGAACGAAGAGAAATATTGCCAGTGATGACACGATTCAACTGATTCCCCTTTACCTAGAGTACTGTATGCTGTTGACTGCACTATTTAAGGCTGGAGGGAGATCGTAGTTGGAACAGACGCAGAGATCGTTTACAGACTGCATATGACCGATTAAGCCTTGAAACAACTGGGAATGTTTAAATGCACTAAAAAAGTGCTCGCCAGAGCAGATGAGACAGATACATGATTACGTATACAGGAATATATTGGAGGATCTGTTCCTAAAGCTAAACGTTGACGTAGCATACTGGAGTGAAGGATATAGAAGGAAAAGTAAAATAACCCCAGTTAAAACAGGGGCGCCATGGCCACAGTACAAAAGCACACTGTCAACATTCGTGGGCTACACTATTCAACATACACTGTGTGTAATTATATATATATATATATATATATATATATATATATATATATATATATATATATATATGTATACAAGTTTATTCAACAGCAAAGAAGTTAACCTTAAATATGAGCGCGACAATCGTGTATCTCAGGGAAAATGTTAAATACGTAGTTAAAATCGGCACCTTTTACACCCTTATTGTGAGGACAGGCTGTTCATGGAGAACAATTTTGCCCTTCTAGGGAGGTGCCTTGATGCTGGTGAAGGGCTCTTGATCCCAAAAATTGAAGTTATCTTCATTCAAACCTGATTTATTCTTTATTTATCCAGCGCGCTGTATGGCCCCTGCGGGTTATACCGCCATACATTTATAATGGCACCTACCCGGGATTCAACCTGGAACTTTTCGGTTGTGAGTTGAATGCATTGTCACTCTGCTTTTATCGTGGATTAATATCATCCTGAGTGCAGATGGTGCATGCTTGATACAGCTGGTGTCGTCTTTACGTAGTGCCTGCATTGCTGTTACCCAGTTGGTGTATTCTCAAATCAGCTGGTGATGTCGGCAGCTGGAGTGATGATATAGAAGGCAGCTGGTGATAATGGTTATGGTAGTGTTGATAGTGATGGTGATGTTACTGGTTATGGTAATGGCGTTGTTGCTGGTGGTGATGTTGCCGGCGATGGTGATGCTGGTGGGTATGGTGGTGGCAGCGGTTGTTGTGACAGCTGGGGTTGGCAGCGGTTGTTGTGAAACAGCTGGTGTTGGCAGCGGTTATTGTGACAGCTGGTTTTGTAAGCGGTTGTGGTGGCACTGCTAGTGGTGTTGACAGCATTTGTGGTTGGCGTTGCTGGTGGTCTCAGCGGTTGTGGTGGGGCACTACTGCTGGTGGTAGTGGTAGCATTTGTGGTTAGCACTGCTGCTGCCACTGATAATGGTGACACTACTGTTGGTGGCAGGGGTTGTGATGGCATTGCGGTGATGTTGGTAGTAGGGGTTATGGTTGGCACTGCTGGTGGTTGGCTCAGCAGCGACAGACTGGCAGGCATCCAGGAGAGACTAACACAGAATGGGAGGCTGGCAGCTGGAGCATTCCAGCTAGATAAGAAATAGGATGAAACTGGAACCTGGAAATATGTTCAGATGAAGACACCAGATTTATTCTTCCAGGCTTACCACAATGGGTTTATTCCAATGTGCTGTCGAATTTTTCACTTATTCTATTCTAGGCGGTATTCTGATTTGTTTCCGTGGGTAGTCTGATTTGTTTCCGTGGGTAGTCTGATTTGTTTCCATGGGGTAGTCTGATTTGTTTCCATGGGGTAGTTTGATTTGTTTCCATGGGGTAGTCTGATTTGTTTCCATGGGGTAGTCTGATTTGTTTCCATGGGGTAGTCTGATTTGTTTCCATGGGGTAGTCTGATTTGTTTCCATGGGGTAGTCTGATTTGTTTCCATGGGGTAGTCTGATTTGTTTCCATGGGATAGTCTGATTTGTTTCCAGGGGGTAGGTTGATTTGTTTCCAGGGGGGTAGGATGATTTTTTTCCAGGGGGTAGGATGATTTATTTAGATGGAGGGTAGGCTGATTTATTTCTGTGTGGGGTAGGCTGATTTGTTTTCCGGGGGTTTTAGGCGGATTTTTTTTCAAGGGGGGGATTGACTTATTTGTTTCTAGGGGGAATTGAATTTGTTTCCAGGGGGGATTGACTTATTTGTTTCCGGGGGGGTAGGCTGATTTGTTTCCAGGGGGGAAGTAGTCTGATTTTGTTCAAGTGGGTAGTACTATTGGATATGTTCCATGTCTGTTCCAGAGAGTAGTTGAATTATTTCTTTTGTTCCAGATGATACATGAAGCGTCCCAACCCATCCAGTGTGTGTGTTCCAGAGAAAATTTTGATCCAACCATTACATTCTTCCTCTCCTATGTTGCAGGGGGCAGTCATGTCATATCTTCCTCTCCTTGGCAGTTTAGTTACATTGCTTGATCCTTTTTCTTCGGTTTTAAACAGACTACCGGTTTGATTGTTTCAAAGGGATGTCTGCTGGGTCGTTCCTCCAGGCTGGGAGTGTAGAAAAACATTGGAACCCGGTCACTGGTATGGTGTAGGTATTACTGGGAAAGTATTAAAAGGATTCCAATTCCAATCTGGCAATGCTGGTTTTCCAATTTCAGAGGTTTGCTTGCAGGGCACGCATTTTTCAACCACGTTTGGCAACACTGGTCGTCCCAAACCCGTTACACTTAGCAACACTGGCGGTACCCTAACTCTGTATATATGTCGTGGCGAATAGGTAAAACTTGCGTTTTTGCCTTAAATAGCAACGCTTGCCGAATAAGGCAAGCGAAAATTTGTGTATACAATAATTTCGCAAAAATCATTCTGAACCTAACGAAAAAAAAATATTTCATTCTGTTTATTAAATTATTGTAAACTTATCTAAAAAATATTTAGTTGGATTAGGCTAAATTAAATTGCGCTTGTTATAATAAGGTTGGGTAAGTTTTCTAAGTTTCTTTTGGTACAAAATTATTATTTTTTACATTAAAATAGATGAAAAAATATATATAAACATTATTACAATATTACAACTGGCCAGCGATCGAACCGAGGACTCTTGCCAGACTCCAGATAAGTAGGTCAGATCCCTGACGAGTCTAGACGATCACACCACCGCAGCACATAATGCTAGGTGGCCAGTAAAATCACCAGCGCCGACCGTATTCGGGGCAAGGTATAGCATGAAACTAATTCTCCTCCCGTTGGATACCAGCCTCACGAGCAGTACAAATAAATATCAGCTCGACGACGCATTTCATGACATGTAATATGCATGGGATGTCATGACACTTGTAGTACATTGTTCTGGATACTTATCTTTATATTTCCATCAGTTTTTAACTATTTTTCTAACTATTTCTATTCAAAAGCAACTGGTTGGCCCGGTGGTCACCCGAGAAGCCTGGCCCCAGGCCGGGCCGCGAGGACAGGATAAACCTCGAAAATGGTCGCAGGTATGCCACAGGTACTGACCTAATTATGAGAAGGACGTCATTCAAATTCATCTTTGCTTTTGACATTCGAAAGCAACGAAAAAAATGATCTCGAGAATTTTTTTTAGAGAATCGTAATTAAATTAAAGTGCAACTGCTGTGATTAGACAGTGAGAGAGAGAAACAGAGAGACAGTGAGTGAGTGTGTGTGTGTGTGTGTGTGTGTGTCTAAGTGAATAAGAAGAGGGGGAAAAAGAGAGACGTGGACAGAAGGGAATCGCTGGTAGTGGGAATGAGAGAAATGGAAATGCAAGATAGAGATAGGAGAAGAAAAGGGAAGATTTGATTTGAATGAGGTGGGTGAGAGACATTATGCAATTACCTGTATATAGTTACACTACCAAAGTTATCTCTTGATGGGTGGGGAGTATTTGTCTGGGGTGGTTGGAAAATTGTACTTGGATAGATGGGAAATTGTACTTCAAGACAAAAGCCTGAGAATCTACATTTACATGTAGACAGAAGGTTAAACATTTACATGTAGACAAAAGTCTAAATATTTGCATGTAGACAAAAGGCTAAATATTTGCATGTAGACAAAAGCCTTAAAAACTACATGTAGACAGAAAGATTATCGTTTTCATGTAGACAGAAGGCTTATTCTTTACATGTAGACAGGATTTATCATTTGCATCTAAACAGAAGGCTTATCATTTACATGTAGACAAAAGGATTATCATTTGCATGTAGACAGAAGTCTTATTTCATGTATACAGAAGGCTTATCCACATCTAGACAGAAGGCTTATCCACATGTAGACAGAAGGTTAAGCAGTTCTGATTTGTTGCCAGTCTTTGAAGTCACAGCGAAGTAACAATGTAAACTGTTTTGACCTGTGGGAGTCGCCACTGGTCTCCCACCTGACCTCGTTGTTGAAACACTCTACGAAGAGCCCAGTCATTGCAGGCACGTTTACTGTAGCTGATGATCCATTAGTTTCAAGGGACAAGATTTTTGTTGTCACCACTGCACACTCAGTGGTTTTTACCAAGTGATCGAGGCGCTGGACAAGGATCATCCAGCATTCAAATGCCTGTTAGGAAAGATCTCCAAACCGAAGTCAAGATTAAGGAAGGTGCATCTGTAGGTCCGTGGAGTCGCCGGTTTATAGCCGACAGTGATTTTGAGATGGGAAAGAATTACGTTGAGCTAGCAGCTTGGCGTTCATACAAGAACTTCAACGACGTGTTTCTCCGAAGGCATTGAGATGTCATCTATAACGCACTGGTAGATCAACTTCTCCAATGTTGCAAGCAACTGGGCTATAATATATCGTTCAAACTGCATTTTTTTTTCACTCTCATCCGTCTTTTTTTTTTTTTTTTTCTGACCCCCTGTCTGACGTGAGTGACGAGCACGAAGAAAGACTCCATGAAGATGTTGCACCAATGGAAATACGCTTCCTGGGGTAAACGGAGTCCCTCAGTGCTTGGTGATTTATTCTGAAGGTTGCAACGAGACTAGCCCAACAAGGCCTACCGAGCCAGGGTTAACATTGTTTTTAAATGTTTGTTTACTAATATGTACTAACATTCTTCACGTGTTAATACATGTGACTTTGATGTACTATTTGTATTGTTTCTTCTTTTACTCTAGTTGTATGTGGGATTTTTTATGAACATGATGGAATAAAGCCTTTAAGATCATTTATAAATCTACATCATTTTCAAGAAAATGCAATATACTCGACATTTTTTTCGTATTCTTAGTCAGCTTAACGTAGCTGGTTTAATAAATCAGACATAAAATGGTGCAGGTATATTTTTAAAACTTAAATTTTGAGGTTAATTGGAATGAATTTACAAGTAAACAAAGTGCTAGGAATTTACACATAGACAAAGGACTAGCAGTATACATGTAGACAAAGTGCTAGGAATTTACATATAAACAAAAGGCTAGGAATTTACATGTAGACGGGATAAAAATTTACATGTAACCAGGTTATGAATGTACACAAAGACAGAAGTCTACATATGCATTTTCTTCATTCCCCTTCTTCCCTTCCTCTTTTCCTCCCCTCTAATCTAGTACCTTCTCTCTACCCTTCTTTCTCTCTCTTCTCCTTTTTACCGACTCTCCTTGATTTCCCCTTCCCATCTCCTCTCTAACCCCCCTTCCCATCTCCTCTCTAACCCCCCCCCCTCCTTTTTCCTCTCCCCGCTTCACCCACAAAGTTGTGTCAACTTTTGCAGTGATCATGACCGGATAGGTGGAGGTCGCAGCAGTTCACTACAACAGTTACTACAACTACCGTCAAGAGGGTAGTAATTGTGCAGCAGCGGGCAAGTTGACGCCACACACAAACTACCTCTTAATGACGCGAGTTTTCATCTAACTTGGCTCGTGGAGTAGTTTATATTTTTGTCTTTGTTGGCGTTACAGTGTAGCTATGTCAGTCAGCCTCTCCTTCCCCAGCGTTACAGCGGTTACAGTCACTGTTGGACTACTTAACAGAGGCCTTGCACTACTTTAACGGTTCAAATCAAAGAATAAATATCACACTGTAAGATGTGATAATCAAGTTTTCAAGACTTATTTTTCCTTGTTAGGTTGGTAGACTGCAGCTACCCAGGGAGGTATCATTACAGTGATGGTATGCAGTACCAACAAGTAGATTAATAAGATTTTTCGCCAACCAGTGGTTTTTTTTTTTCAATTCACTACAGATTTTATTAACTGGCGATAGAAGTAGACGAGGTAATCAGTCTCTCAGCTTTGGAAGATGTTGGGTCCACGAGGTTTGACCAGTTTGAAACAGAGGCCGTCGAATAAGTGTTTGTTATACTGGAGTCAGGAGGAAGGTGTTCCATGGAATCTTGGTACAGAAGATATCCTTCACAACCCTATTGCTAATCTCTGGCCCAGAGATTAATTGAAGCTCGTGGACCGCACAGCGGGACCGATAATACCAGGGTCCATTAATAGATGTCTAAACAGATATAACAGATAAACTATGCTTGTGTCCTAAGATTAGAAATTCATTTTATGGGGGGAGGTCCTTTCCTGGATGGTTTTCTGAGATCAAGCGAAGATAAATGATCGAGGCTCGAGGCTCCTTTCGCAATCGCGTGATAAACACTTGATTCGCCTAATTTTATTTTGGCTAAGACTTTATTGTGATTTACGGCGCTGAAGAACGTACATTGTCCTCCCCGTCTATGTATAAACTTGTTTGAAATCCAGTGTGATTTATATGTCCTCTATCATTGAATTCTTTTCTTATTTAGAGAAATACAGGTGCTTGAACAGCACGATCAGGAGCAGGGTCAGTGGCACTTCCCTTGACCCATATAGGTCAAACACAGTTACAAGCACTTGACCCATATAGGTCATTCAACTCATAATAACGTTGTAGTCTTAATCCTCCGTTTCTCTAACAGCGAGAAAGACAAGTTACTCTTTTAGTCTTCCCAGGTATACTCAGGCTGAGGTACTCTCTCAGCTAGGCTTCCTCAGTACACACAGGGAGGTACTCTCTTCTAGGCCTCACCAGTACACACAGATTCTGTAGTTATAGATATATCCTGTAGGATGTACCTGTAGGTACAAGCTGCAGGTACTTACTGAACCCATAGATAGACACGAAAGAAGTCAGTGGAAAAATTCAACGTCTAGCCTCCACGGTAGGCCTTTTTGCAGTCTGATAGATCGTGTCTGAGAGTAGTATCTACCAGGGTCGAGGGTAACATTGCTTCCTACGCTCCCACCTGTGTTAATACTACACATATACCATCGTGAAGGTAATATATTGCGGAACGCTGAAGCGTGCGGCTTCGAACTGCTACGACGTATTGCCCTCTCAGACGCGATCAGTGGTGAGGTGCCTCATGTGCACAGGTGTGTGTTGGCACCCATAGATGGCACCTGTCACTCACATGGCTACCAGTTAGCACACTAATTATTAACTGGCAGTATTTCGGCAAGTAAGTTCAGTGAACCACCAATTTTACGTCAAAAAGTCTGAGTTCTTGATGAGATGCCACAACAGAAAACAGAGGAAGATAAGAAAATCGGTCCTAATTTCAACGTTCTGAACTAGAAAGTCGAGTCTCTGTTGTATACGTTTCTTGTTAAATTTGACAATTTTTTTTTAAAGGGAAGATAATTGACCAACAAAAATTAAGTTCTTCCTAGTTTAATACCACCTAAGGAGGGCTCCAGTCAAACCGAAGGATTGGGGTGATAATCTTTAAAGATTGGGGTGATAATCTTTAAGGATTGGGGTGATAATCTTTAAGGATTGTGGTGATAATCTTCAAGGATTGGGGTTATAGCTTTCAGGGATTGGGGTGATAATCTTAAGGATTTGGGTGATAATCTTTGAGGATTGGGAATTATAATAACCTTGGCTGTTGGACAGTGTTAAGTGATAACGAATGGTTAGTTACCATAATAAACAGCCGTTGTTAAGCAACGGGTGGTCGTGAGGTCGTTAGTCTCCTACAGGATGGTCGTACCGAGGCACCACCAAGACGGTAATTATCTTTTAATGACACAAGCCGCCAAGGGCTTCCGGGCAGATTTATTAATCATTAAGTAATTTACTGCTGAGCTAATTACCCCCGGCGCTATTTATGGCCAGAGATTGAATGCCCTGGAGTTATTTAGCGCTGGGAGTTGTCCACAGGTACTTTGTTATCGCTAATTAAGCACCGCCTGCCGGAGATGATTTCTCACCGGCGCCGCACCTCCTCACCGGCGGTGTATTTCCTCAACGACGTTGCAGTGCTTTCTTCTTATTCAATTGTACCTCGAAAACATGAAGCTGGGGGGTCGTGCTCAGTGCACGTAAGCGTGCACAGTTCATGTGAACGTGCCCACGAAGACGATGACTATAAAAAGTATAAATCTGTTGAAAAGAATAGTGGGATAGGGAAGTGAATAACAAAGGATCGCAGTAAATACTCCAGGTGACAGTCTCTCCAAAAGTGAGAAGATTGTACTTTCCGAACTACCTCACGACTTCTGTTGTCTCCAGCATTGTAATTACCTCTCCATTCGACTGATGAAGCCTGCTATGCGGGCGACACGTTTCGTCAGTTAAGATACCTAAATGTTGAACACAGGTCTCATCAACTCGTCGGTATTGTATGCTCTTAATACGGTATTCAGTCCAAGCACGAGAAAAGAGGAAGAGATCTTATAATTCGATCGGGAGTGAAAAGAGTCCAAGAGCAGGCACAAGAGTGCGTGAGAGTGATACAGAATAGTAAGGACAGAAAGCTGGGGCAAAATACGAAGAGATAGGAGCATCGGTGCTAGAATTCGAAAAGAGGGTAAGCCAGTTCGAAAATAATTTAACATCAAAGACGAAAGAAAGATGAGCACTCAGCAAGGATGACAGAAGCCATGTGATGAATTTACAAGATTTAGAAAGGTCATATTATATTTATTCATTTATTTATTTATATTTTTATTTATATGAAGTGACAACTACGCTCATGATGAAAATGGAATTCCTGGAAAAGTGGGCTGACGGATTTTTAACGTTCTGACAGAACAAAGAGCAGTAGTACAGTAAACAGAGTTAAGTCAGAGGCCGCTTGTTAAAAGCTCTCTATCCAGGCAGGGTCCTCGCCGGTTTAAATTATTCAGCTCCAGGAGTAGTAGAGGCTTGGCCCTCCGTTCACTAACATGGAGGTAGACAATCTGCCTGATTTTTTTTGTTTTACACAGATCAAGAAGGTCTTAAAGGAATAATGAAGGGAGCTACTTGTACACAGGGAGGTAGGACAGTCCAGCAAGAACAGTTAGTTTCCATATTTACAACGATATAAGGCACTTGATATAATTACATTTATGGGACCAGATAATATAGCTTCATGGAAAACATACCACGGGTGGGGTTAGAACCCGCGATCAGAGAGTCTCAAAACTCCAGACCGTCGCGTTAGCCACTGGGCCAGCGACGGTCTTGAGTTTTGAGACTCTCTGATCGCGGGTTCTAACCCCACCCGTGGTATGGTTTGCTTGCAATCGTGTCATTACGATTTCGTGAGTCATAGCTTCATGGGTGTTGAGAAGCGGAAAATACCTACTACGGGGTACTGAAGCAATGATCCTCAAGCGGTCGCTCGAGACGGGGCATCTTCCTGACAACTGTAAATAAGTAATTTTTGTCACTAAGAGGGACAGACACAGACAGAAGGGACATAATTGATGATCAAAACACATGTGCAACTGTTAGTAATCATTACGAATAAGACTTCTCTAAGACGGGTAACTATTGCACACGTGTCGTACCTCGTCACATTTCCCATCCCTCAATTTTGACTGAAAAATTCTCTCATCTCGAGGTGCGCAATACTGCATTGAATCACTGAGAAGTAAAGGATTTTTTTCAGAGTCAAAACAGACTCGGGGACAAGAAGTCTTGTGAAGAGCAAGACGTGTAAAAATTTCGTATCTTATGTGTGTTACTCATAATAATAATTATGTTGCACGTCTGTTTTACTTATTATTTTTTAATTATTGTTTACCGTTTATATCGAGGAAATTATAAAAAAAATTAATGGAGCTTTACGACAGAGTTAGAGAATAAGCAGGAAAAGGACATAGGTGAATATTACCAGTTATATCACAGAAGGCTGTCATTGATATCACCAGGGTTAAACACCACCTAGCACCAGGGTTAAACACCACCAAACACCAGAGTTACACCATCAGTCGCCCACATATACCCACCCGACCACCGTAGGACACAGAAACATCAGTGAGTGTTGTAAAGATGGTGTAGATAGTGGAGACAGTAGCGAGACACGGACATGACTGTCCCTTGGATGGTGGGTTCCAACCCCAGCCCACCACTTGATTACCGTGCCGGTGGGCTATTGCCACCACTGCCCACCTTTAATGGATGACAGTAATGCTGACGGATGACTGATGTGGAAAGAGATAAGTTGTGATGAAGTATCACTTAACATTCCCTGCTGTGTATTTACCTCACTCGTTCCCTTGTAATTACTTTCAAAAAAAATAAAAAGAAAGAGTTAAATGCCACCTTAACAGTAGCCGTTCTAGTGGTCATGAACAAGCCTAGTTAAAGTACAGGTTAAAGACAATTATCACAGGTGAAGGTACTAAGGTACCTCGTGTGGGACAATCTGACCTATAAACACAAGAGGCGTTTTCTCAGGCTTTACAGCTTGCTGATTTTTGGCCAGTTTCAGCTTCTACAAAAATAGATTGATTTTAATTTAGTTTAGGCGAGATTAACGTAATATATACGTACGAATGGTTGTTACTACAACCTCCTCAACCAGGTTGACTGTTGTACCCTCTTAACCAGGTTGACTGTTGTACCCTCTTAACCAGGTTGACTGTTGTACCCTCTTAACTAGAATTAATAAACTGTCCCCTCTACGGAGATATTAGTAGCAAACTGCTAATGTTCAGCTGGATCACTACCTCCTCCTAGTGTCAGATTACATAGGCTGTGATGCTTTGCATGCCTGTGGGACGGTAATAGCAACAGCCTGGTTGATCAGACAATCCAAAACGAGGTCTCGGACCGGGCTGAGAGAGTAGAGTAATCCTGGATACCGGTTACAGATATGTCACAGGCATGTCATGATATCTGGGGAAGTATGTTGTCTCCATTGCCACACGTGAGCTGTTTCTTCTTATATTTCTTATGTGAACTGTTCTGAAGTTCACCGAATTGCTTTTGCGGGGGTCGATTCAATGCACCTCACACCACTTGTTGGGTTGGGTTTGATTGACATCTACTGGACCAGGCTCCGCCTCTTCACTGCGCTGCTTCGATCGGCATTACTGGTGTCTAGTAAAATTTTTAGACCCTATTATACTTGTTCTTGAAGCTCTGTAACGAATTATCTCCACCGCTTCCGCATCTAATTTAATACCATCAAGTTCTACCTAGAGCGAAACTTTGTCCCACGCTTGTTTTGACCATTGCTGACTTAGTGTGCTCTCTAAACGATAGTTTTTTCTGACATTGTTGTTCCTAATTGTTTTATATGTTCCTGCTGTTCAAAATGATATGTCTGTGTTCTGTATCCTTTGCTCCTTTTAAGGTTTTCATTCTTTGCATATCTGACCAGTTGGAATTAGTCACCCTTGAGCAACGTTTTCTTTTTTCTTTTGCCTACTGGAAGACTTTTGTTGATATGCTTCTGTTCTGTAAGAAACTGTTGTCCTGAAGGAAGGATTCACGTGTTGAGGGGGAAAACGTATTCACACACTGTGGTGCATCTTATGTTGGTAAATAAAAAACTTTCTTTTATTTGCCCTTCCTCATACATTTCTCGGTGTTCTATTCTTTGATCCCCCTTTCCTCCTACATCTCTCTTAGTTTTCTCTCCTTCTTGCTTTCCTTCCTCCCCTATCTCCCTGCTCCTTGACTGCTTCTTTCTTCACCTCCCTCTCCATCTACCTCCCTGCCACAGTGCCTCTCTCCTCACCTCCCTCCCTCTTCACTGACCTTGCCCCAGTGCCTCCTTCACCTACCTTCCTATCCACCAAACTCCCTGCCCCTCCCCCCTTTTCTTCCTTTCGTCCCTGCCCTTCGCCAATTCTCCGTGCTTGCCCTAGCGTCCCCACGGAACGCCTGCAGATCTGATATGACACTTCATAACCTGATTAACGCGATCAAAGGCGCTCCCCTGATTGACCCGGGTGATATCTGGCCCATCCCCGTCACCTGCGCTTCACTCTCCCTTGATATACCTCCCTTCTCATCCACGGCTAGGCGCAGGGGTAAGAAGGACTCGAGGAGAAAGGGAAGGAAGAAAAGAGGAAGAATGGAAAGAGAAGTCAATGAAGGAAGGAATGAAAAAAGAGAAAGAAGGGAGAGAGAAGCCAAGGGAGAAGGGAAGGAAGAAAATAAAAAGGAGAGAGAAAGAAGAAAGACGGAGGAAAGGGAAGATAATTGAGAGAAATGATGGGAGGGGGAAAGAAGGGAAGAGGAAGAAAAGGTAAGGGGAAATAAAGGAAAGGGGCAGAGAATGCAGAGCCAAGGAATGGGAAAAGGGATAAAGGTAAGGGAGGAGGATATAATACTAAGACACAGTAGCAACAACTCACTCTTGACACATGTTAATTGGACTCGTCCTCGCTGAGTTGGTCGGTATATTTTCTGTTTAGATTTTTAAATTGTATTTTATAATATGACTTAGGTTTAAGGCAGAGCTACTATGCTATTTATTCACTTGGTCTAGGCTGTGGATTCTCGTGACTTGCACAGATTTTTTTTTTTCAACAAGTCAGCCGTCTCCCACCGAGGCAGGGTGACCCAAAAAGAAAGAAAATCCCCAAAAAGAAAATACTTTCATCATCATTCAACACTTTCACCTCACTCATACATAATCACTGTCTTTGCAGAGGCGCTCAGATACGATAGCTGAGAATAAGTCCCCTCCTTTAATAAAATAAGTAAAACTTGCTATTTTGGCTTAAATAGCACTGCTATTCTTGCCGAATAAGGCAAGCAAAAATTTGTGTATGCAATAATTTCACAAAAAACATTCTGAACCTTGATGAAAAAAATATATTTCATTGTGTTTATTTATTATTAAGTTATTGTAAACTTATCTAAAATATATTTAGTTGGATTAGGCTAAATTAAATTTCGCTTATTATAATAAGGTTAGGTAAGTTTTCTAAGGTTCTTTTGGTACAAAATTATTAATTTTTACACTAACATATATGAAAAAATATATCTTTAAACGTATAAGATAAAATTTTAGAAAGGACTTAATTTTAAATGAGTTTTACGTATTCGGCACGACATATATATATATATAATATATATATATATATATATATATATACTATATATATATATATATATCACACACAGTGTATTATGTGTGTGTTATGATTGTGTGTATGATTATGTATATATATATATATATATATATATATATATATATATATATATATATATATATATATATATATATATATATATATATATATATATATATATATATATATATATATATATATATATATATATATATATATATATATATATATATATATATATATATATATATATATATATATATATATATATATATATATATATATATATATATATATATATATATATATATATATATCTGGCGTGTTAATTACTTTTTTGTTTGTGGTCGTTGACGAAGTAAACTTCGTTGTTTTTCCTTCATTTTCTAAAAATTTAGTATGCAGTATTTGGCCCAGAAAAGTATTTATATAAAAAGAGCGGCGGCAACATTTTTTCAATATATTCAGGGCCGTTTTTTCATACATTTTTTTTGGTCGTAATTTTTAGCTGAGGTAAAAAAAAGTGAACAATGAATAAGGGAGAAAATTATTTTGATGTGTTCGCTGTAAAGGTGGGAAGTGTTGTACGTGCATGTACACGGGTGTGTTCGTGTGCGTGAGTGTTCATGGGTGTGTTAGTGTGCGTGTGTTAATAGATGTGTGCGTGAGTGTTCTTAGATGTGTGCGTGAGTGTTAATAGATGTGTGCGTGAGTGTTCTTAGATGTGTGCGTGAGTGTTAATAGATGTGTGCGTGAGTGTTCATGGGTGTGTTCGTGTGCGCAAGTGTTCATGGGTGTGTTCGTGTGCGCGAGTGTTCATGGGTGTGTTTGTGTGCGTGAATGTTCATGGGTGTGTTCGTCTGCCTGAGTGTTCATGGGTGTGTTCGTGTGCGTAAGTGTTCATGAGTGTGTTCGTGAACGTGTGTGTATTTATGTTCCAGCTCCTGGCTCTGCATTTTGTTACTTACCGGGTTTACCCCATCCTTGCCTCGTGGGCTGCCATACTTATTCTTATAACTATACGTGAAGCTTGTCTGCCCTTCTTCGTCCTTGTATTTCCACTTCCTGGACACCCTGAGGCTGAAGTAGTACTTCCTGACATCCCTGTGACGTATTCGATTCTTAACTTACTAGTATGCCCATGTGTACTTGTTTCTCGCCTCTCGGACGGTCTATCCCTGCCCACCCTAGCAATTCCTCTTGCATATATTTTTTTAATAACGTTATCATATCTCCTCTGGTTCTTCTATTCCCTTATATCGTCTGATTTAGTTCATTTAGTCTCTCCTCACACTTTATTCCCTTTAACTCCGAGACTAATCTCATTGCAAACCTTTGCAAACTTTTATGTAGTTTCTTGACGTGTTTTTTTTTTTTCACACTACATCCAGTGGCCTTCACACTGGACATCAAGGGACCTTCACACTGAACATCAAGGGACCTTCACACTGAACATCAAGGGACCTTCACACTGAACATCAAGGGACCTTCACACTGAACATCAAGGGACCTTCACACTGAACATCAAGGGACCTTCACACTGAACATCAAGGGACCTTCACACTGAACATCAAGGGACCTTCACACTGAACATCAAGGGACCTTCACACTGAACATCAAGGGACCTTCACACTGCACATCCCGTGACCTTCACACTGGACATCAAGGAACCTTCACACAGGACATGAAGGGACCTTCACACTGGACATCAAGGGACCTTCACACTGAACATCAAGGGACCTTCACACTGAACATAAATGGACCTTCACACTGAACATCAAGGGACCTTCACACTGGAGATAAATGGACCTTCACACTGGCCATCAAGGGACCTTCACACTGATCAAGGGACCTTCACACTGATCAAGGGACCTTCACACTGGACATCAAGGGATCTTCACACTGGACATCAAGGGACCTTCACACTGGACATCAAGGGATCTTCACACTGGACATCAAGGGATCTTCACTGGACATTAAGGGACCTTCACACTGGACATCAAGGTACCTTCACACTGGACATCAAGGAACCTTCACACAGGACATCAAGGTACCTTCACACTGGACATCAAGGGATCTTCACATTGGACATCAAGGTACCTTCACACAGGACATCAAGGTATCTTCACTGGACATTAAGGGACCTTCACACAGGACATCAAGGTACCTTCACACTGGACATCAAGGAACCTTCATACAGGACATCAAGGGACCTTCACACTGGACATCGAGGGACCTTCACATAAATAACTCCTCTACGTGTTTTTGTTTCTAGATCTCATCTTATAATCTGTTCTAATTCTCCTGCACCGTTTTTCTTTATTATCTTTTTATTTCTTCCATCCTCCTACCTCCTCCTCCTCCTCCTCCTAGTTGATGTTATACTCCTTCCCCTTCATCCTTTTCTTCTTGTCTACAGTGTTTTATCTAATGGTAATGGTCTTATTTCCACGGTAATCTCTCTCTCTCTCTTTCTCTCTCTCTCTCTCTCTCTCTCTCTCTCTCTCTCTCTCTCTCTCTCTCTCTCTCTCTCTCCCTTTTGATGCCCTTAATGTCAGATAAGTGGACCGGTGTTCCCCTTCCTTAGATCGCACCTGATTTCCTCCCATTCCCCATGCGCTGTGTGACCCCATTCATCGCTGGCTTGTGTGACCCACCTTCATCCATCTCTCCCTTCCTCCCTCATCCATCTATCCATCAGTCTCTCACCTATTTCCACCCATATTCATCCCACCCTCATGACATTCTTCACCTTATCCATTCACTCATATTTCACCCATTAGTTCTTCCCTCATATTCCATTCCTCCCTTTTGTTATCCCTTCTTTCCATATTCTTCATCCCCTCATCCATTCCTCTCTCATCTGTCCCTCCTTCCCCTCATCCATTCCTCTCTCATGCATCTTTCTTTTCTCCATACCTCCCTCCCTCATCCACCCATCTTCCATCCCTCCCTCATCCATCCCATCCATATTTCCCTCCCCTCATTCATCCTCCCTCATCCATCCATCAAGGGGCAGTGTGCCCCAGGCAGCCAGAGGGAAACACGGTGTTTTCCATGTAATTGGCTGAGGGCAGATCCGTGGCATTATGTCGTTAGCGTTGGTAATACTTTCCTGTTTTTGTTTTTATGTGAAGTCGGATTAGTAGACTCGGCAAAGAGGATTTCATGAACGTGAGGGGGCTAGTGGGGACGTGAGGGAGGGAGGGGGTTACTGAGAACGTGAGGGGAAGGGGATAGCGGGAAAAGGGAAGATAGTGGGAACGTGAGGGAGGGAGGGGGATAGTGGGAACGTGTGGGAGGGAGGGGGATAGTGGGAACGTGTGGGAAGGAGAGGGATAGTGGGAACGTGAGGGAGATAGTGGGAACGAGAGGGAGGGAGAGGGATAGTGGGAACGTAAGGGAGAGAGAGAGGTAGTGGGAACGTGAGAGAGGGGGTATAGTGGGAACGTGAGGAAAGGGGGAGATTAGTGTGAGGGAGAGGAGGTAGGTTCACAAGAGGGAAGGGATGAGGGGAGATTAAGTGAAAGGAATAGAGACAAACATGTAGATATGGAAGAAGGGAGGTAAATGAGGGAAGGGTGGAAAGATGGCAGGTATTAAAGAGAGGGAGAAAGATATGTATGGTGAGGGTGTAAGTATGGAAAAAAAGAAAAGATGATGTTAAGGAGAGGGAGTCAAGAAGTAATGGATTAAGAGAGATGGAGGGAAGGAGGGAGAGAGTAATGGATCAAGAGGAAGGGAAGATGGAAAGTGGATGACAAGGGACTGTAGCTGATTGGATTTAAAGGAGAGTAATGCGGCTAAAGAGGACGAGGACGGAGTGGAGGAGGACGATGACGAGAACGAGGACGGACTGGAGGAAGAGGACGAGCAGAAGGACGAGGACGGAGTGGAGGAGGAGGAGGGTGTGAAGGTGTATTATAGGAGGAGGAGGAGAAGGAAGAGATGGTTGAGAGACTTGGCGTTAATCCCTTGGACGAAAAATAAAAAAAATAAACTTCGACAATGGAATACAAGGAATAATTGACAAGGTTGATGGATGGTGCGGATAAATAACAAGATGGAATGTGGGAGGGAGGGGACGATTTTACACACACACACACACACACACACACACACACACACACATACACACACACACACACACACATACACACACACACAGTATTAAAAAATGCTGAGAGGAATTGACAAGGTGGACATGACCAGAATGTTTCAGAGATGGGACACAGGAACAAGGGGACACAACTGGAAGCTAACAACTCAGAAGAGTCATGTTAGGAAGTACTTCTTCAGCCTTAGAGTTGTCAGGAAGTGGAACAATCTGGAGAGTGAAGTAGTGGAGGCAGGAACCATACATAACTTAAAGAAGAGGTACGATAATCTTTTGGAGCACGAAGAGAGTGGACCAAGTATCGAAAAGGCGGGACCAGGAGCTAAGAATCGACTCCTGGAACCACATATAGGTGAGTACACACACACACACACACACACACACACACACAAACGAGCGCGCGCGCGCGCTGGCTATCTTTAATTATTTTTTGTATAATGGATCGAAGAGATATTGATTAGGTTTAAAGGTAAGTTGATAGAGAAGAAGATAATGGGCTTTGTATGTACGTTTATAGGAGGAGAGTTGAGAGGAGGGGAAGGAAGAAAATGAATGCATGAAAAAAAAAAGAGAAAGTGAAGGGAAAAAAGTGGACGATGAAGAGGAGAAAGAAGGTAGAGGGTTAGAGAGACAGGGCGGTGGGAACAAACTGGCTCCGGATTCACGTTACCTGTGCCTTTGATATACCTGTGAAGAGTCTCGAGAGATTTTTCTACTCTCGCAGATCGGCCTAGGGCTAGGCTTTTCTATTGACTGCTTGTTCAACTAGACTATTGCTGTTGATGGTCAGCTGGCCCACATAGCCATCACAGAGGTAGTAGTGATCCGGTTTTCCCGCAAATGTTTGTGACATCTTTTTGTAACAGGTTGATTAGTCTAGTACCGTGGGCATCGCCACAGTGTATATACACTGACATGCACCTGCCTCTTAGTGTATATACACTGACATGTACCCATGACTGCCTCTTATATCTCTCATCTCAGTATGTTATGGTATTGTGTAAATTTGGGGCAAGGTCCTCGAGTACTTTCCATGTTTATATTATACCTGGAGAGAGAGAGAGTTCCAGGGGTCAACGCTCCTGCGGCCCGGTCTGTGACCAGGCCTCATGTTGGATCAGAGCCTGATCAACCAGGCTGTTACTGCTGGCCGCACGCAGTATAACGAACGAACCACAGCCTGGCTGGTCATGTACCGACTTTAGGTGCCTGTCCAGTGCCTGCTTGAAGACAGACAGGGGTTTGTTGGTAATCCACCTGATGTATGCTGGGAGGCAGTTGAACAGTCTTGGGCCCCTGACACTTATTGTGTTGTCTCTCAACGTGCTAGTGGCACCCCTGCTTTTCATTGGGGGGATGATACATCGCCTGCCGATCCTTTTGCTTTCGTAGGGAGTGACTCTCGTGTGCAAGTTTGGTACTAATCCGTCGAGAATTTTCCACGTGTATATAATAATGTATCTCTCCCGCCTGCGTTCTAAGGAGTACAGGTTTAGGAACTTCAAGCGTTCCCAGTAATTGAGGTGGTTTATCGCAGTTATGCGTGCCGTGAAGGTTCTCTGCACATTTTCTAGGTCAGCAATTTCACCTGCCTTGAAAGGTGCAGTTAGTGTGCAGCAATATTCCAGCCTAGATAGAACAAGCGATTATCAATATATTGCTAGTACTTTATCAGTATATTGAGACATTCCTAGTAGTCTTAATACTTTATTGACTCTATACGGGCAGTAAACTATCACTGTACCTTTTCCAGCTCTGTTATATCTCTGCTTTGAACGGAACTGTGAACACCGAACAAATATTCAATACTAGAGAGCACAGGTGATTGAACAGTGTCACCCTTGGTATTATTTGTCTTGTTTTAAATGTTCGTTATCCACCATGTCATTTTTTCTTGCCTTCGTGGTATTTGCCTTACTTTATGCTCCCTAAATGGTAAGTTATATGACATTATTATACCCAAGCCTTTCATATTTTTCTTTTCGATCCATTAGATGGTCGTCCTGAGTTGTGGAAGCAGTGGTCCTGCCGAGCTCTTTCATTCTTGTAATATCTAAGTCAGTTGTCACCATCGATCATCAAAGTATTTTCCATTACCCAGTGGTAGACTTGACTGATATCTTCTTGCAATTTTTCCATGTCTTTGCCCCTTTTTTTTCTTTAGTGATTGTAAGTTTATACGACACAGTGAGGGGAATGTCCTTCGGGTCCCGTCAGTCTGAGAATTCCGAAAAACCCGTCTTGAAACAGTCGCCGTTTTACCTTTCTTTGATCTTATTTTTTTTAATCTATTCTTTTGAAAACCTTTTCGGCACGTTAGAAACTGATCTCCCTGACACAAACACGTTTCGTCTTGAGTCCTTCTCTGTAACTATTATTATTATTATTATTATTATTATTATTATTATTATTATTATTATTAGAATTATTATATATTCAAGGGGCCATAAAACTCGGTTTGAGGCGTTTTCTCACATATTTGAAATTTTGCCTACAATATACATATAAATAAAAGAATTGGTTATATTATGTACAACCACAATAATCTTCATATTGTTTTCACAAATTTATTCTCTAAACTGCATTTTAAAGGGAAAATTTGATGTAAATGTTAATGATTATGGGAGGAAAGGGTAACTTCAGTGTCTTAGATCAGAAACTCTTCACCAGTATTAAGGGACGTTCTTTAAAGGGAGAGAAAGAGCAAGGCACGTTCTTAGCTACCGTGTTAATGGAGATGGCCTGGTGGTCGGGCAGGCGCAGAGACCACTTGTTGCTGTGGTCTGCTCTGGTCTTCCCAGAGGTGGGCAACAACCTGACTCATCTAGTTGTACTCACCTCTTTGTGGTTGCAGGGGTCGATTCACAGCTACTGGCCCCGCCTCTTCACTGGCCGCTACTATGTCACTATTCCTGCTCCACGAGCTTTGTCATAACTCTTCTTAAAGCTATGTATGGATTATGCCTCCACCACATCACTTCCCAATCTATTCCACTTCCTGACAACTCTGTGACTGAAAAAATGCTTCCTAACATCCCTGTGATTCATCTGAGTCTTAACTTCCAACTGTGATCTTGTTGCTGTGTCATATCTCTCCTGTCCTCTAGTGTCGTCTGGTCGATTTCACTTAACCTCTCCTTACGTGCTTGGCTAGGTGTGGGTTCCAAACTGGTGCTGCATACTCTAATATAGGTCTAACGTACACGGTGTACAGGGTCTTAAACGATTCCTTATTGAGATGTCGGAATGCTATTCTTAGGTTTGCTAGGCGCCCGTATGCTGCAGCTGTTATTTGGTTGATGTGCGTCTCAGGAGATGTGTCCGGTGTTATACTTACCCCAAGATTATTTTCCTTGAGTGAGGTTTGTAGTCTCTGGCCCCCTAGACTGTACTCCGTCTGCGGTCTTCTTTGCCCTTCCCCAATCTTCATGACTTTGCACTTGGTGGGGTTGAACTCCAGGAGCCAGTTGCTGGACCAGGCCTGCAGCCTGTCCAGATCCCTTTGTAGTTCTTCCTGGTCCTCGTCCGATTGAATTATTCTCATCAACTTCACATCATCTGCAAACAGGGACACTTCTGAGTTTATTCCTTTCCTCATATCGTTCACATATCAGAAACAACACCGGTCCTAGGACTGACCCCTGTGGAACCCCGCTCGTCACAGGCGCCCACTCTGACACCTCGCCACGTACCATGACTCGCTGTTGTCTTCCCGACTGGTATTCTCTGATCCATTGCAGTGCACACGTGTGTGTGTGTGTGTGTGTGTGTGTGTGTGTGTGTGTGTGTGTGAGAAAGAGAGAGAGAGAGAGAGAGAGAGGGAGGGAGGAAGAGAGAGGGAAAGGACAAGTGAGTGACAAGTATGAGTGTGAGTATCTTACTTTACAGTAGTTTCAGGAGCACCGCTATTTTCATTATGTTTCTTATTTTGCTAATGTATCATTCTCTCTCAAACTTTGCAGTAACTCAGACGTGAGCACAGAACATTGAGCTCAGACGTGAGCACAGAACATTGAGCTCAGACGTGAGCACAGAACATTGAGCTCAGACGTGAGCACAGAACATTGAGCTCAGACGTGAGCACAGAACATTGAGCTCAGACGTGAGCACAGAACATTGAGCTCAGACGTGAGCACAGAACATTGAGCTCAGACGTGAGCACAGAACATTGAGCTCAGACGTGAGCACAAAACAGAGAAGCGAGTGTACGATGACATATTGCCTACTAGTATGGTAGTGTAGGATGGCAGATATTGCCCACTAGTATGGTAGTGTAGGATGGCAGATATTGCCCACTAGTATGGTAGTGTAGGATGGCAGATATTGCCCACTAGTATGGTAGTGTAGGATGGCAGATATTGCCCACTAGTATGGTAGTGTAGGATGGCAGATATTGCCCACTAGTATGGAAGTGTAGGCTCGCAAGTATTTCCCAGAAGTATCCGTATTTTGGAGAAAAGAATGGAAATTATAAAAAAAATAATAATTAAAGACACTGATAATTGATAATTGGTAAATAAAAAATAATATTTTAAAAACTAAATTATGTAATATTGATAAATATATTTTTAGCAATATCGATAAAATATAAATTAACGGTGTCCGCCATTTTTCGTGGTCAAACACGCAGTTTACCTTTCATTTGCCATTGATTTTGATGACGCTATAGATGGCATTTGTGTGTGTGTATGTGTGTGCCTGTGACTATATGGAAGGAGCACTGTATACCCCATCGCTGCTGCACACCAAGGTAGGTAAGGTTTGTCAGGAAATAGGACAAGTGTTTCCTGTTGCGGGTTTTAGTCATATGATGACCCGCGATTGGAACTTTCGGTCATCTGACTGAGGCCTTCCGCTGGCTTACCGGTCCACCCCTTTAAAAAATAGGGTTCTTATATATTGCACACCAGTGAAATTAACTGACATAGAATACATGAGGAAAGAGGCATTCCCTGAAGCTGGGGAACCTATACGTAGATAGGGGCTCTCCTTTATGTGGGAGGGGGATTTCCTTTTATATGGTTAGGTGGAATTTTCATTGACATAGTGGCGATTTCCCCTTTATAGGGGAAAATACGACAATAGTCAAACAATTTTTGACACAAACACCCAGTCACCCCAGGCCTTTCCTCTACTCCCACTTGTAAACACGCATATGAACGTGTATAACGGGTCTGCACACGTGAAAACACGCACATGAGCGTGTATAACAGGTGTGTGTACGCTCGCAAGTGTAGGTACACACACATTTCCAGGTTCTCACCCGACAGGTTCACGCCCTACAGGTCGCGGCTACAAGGATTACTGATGTGCAGAAAGAGCAGTGTAGGGGTGAAGACAGGAGAGCCCAGTGAGTGGGAGTGGAGTCGAGCCTTTGGAAGCCAGTGTCTTGCAAACACGTGCTTGCCGTGCTTGTGTGATGATGTCTGGCAACACATGCAGGAGCATCACGCTGCATCACCACAAAATCATCACGCTACGTCCCCCCCACAACAGCGCTCGAGTCACAGATTTCATCCCACTGAAAAACATCACGCGGGTTAATATTTCACCAGCAAATGCGGCCGAAGGCAGTCTGTAAAAGGAGACGCCAGCGAGAGCCTCTCCCCGGGAAAGGCAGACAAGGGGCAAGTAAATTCGCTCACGCTTATAAATGTAGCGGGAAGAAGCGTTGGGCGACTCCGCTGGCTCGTCAAGCACAGATTATGATACGCTCTGTATCGGGAGATTTAGACAGGAATACAGGTACGTGGGGAGAAACGAGGGATGAATCGATGAAAAAAAAATAGCTGCAAGAAACCCATTTATAACAACCCTGTGTTTTAACAAAATACCTCATTAATAAAATATCTCCTTTTTTTTAGCTTTAACAAAAGCAACGCGTTGCTTCCCTACTATATATGATAATTATATTGTGACAACAAAAGCTAGCTATGTTTTCCTGTCATATGCCGTCACACAGGATGGGTTTCATATATTAAATGATAAAATCTGTCATGCTGAGCTAGGAGATTTGTGTAAGGCGACGAGGATATCGTTAAATATTCCACTATGAGTTCGATAGCTACATTAGCTTCAAAATTTTCCCTCCATTTGGTTGGCCTTGTGTGTATCCATATGGAAAATTTTGCTCTACGGTGCACAGGATGGATATTGGGTGCACAATAAACTAGCCACTTCTGCGGCAAAATCTGAAATCTTCCTTCATCAGATCCCTATATATAATATTTACAGATACAATTATTTCGGTAAAAGCCAACTTTATAATAACAAAGCACACAAAATAACAGAGCAAGAGGTAACAACAGGATGTACCACCACTAAATGACTGGTCACCGTGGTTACAGCTGACAAAGATGACTACACGAGTGTGGCTGGTCTAGCGCACTAGGAATGCTCGTATACGTATTTCGTGTATGCAGCAGGTCTTAACTGGCGGTTGCCTAGACCTGAACAGAGTAGACTGGAAGAGACCAAGGCTGAGTGATATAGACCTGGAGGAATTCGCCGATCGTTAGGAAAGGTACTTATGCTTTGGGAGTGGGATAGGCTTGGAGCGTTAATTAAATAGGCAGGGATGGACGTACGATTTGAGGAACGTATGAAGAGAGGGACGTTCGATGGGAGGGACTTAACCAAGAATGGGACATTGGCTCTTTCGGATCATAACTGAATCATACACTGAGGAAGGAGGGAATACTTGCTCTTGAGATCCCTAAGAGAGAAGAGCTGCTCGGGGAGGCATCAACTAATGGGGAAGATCGGTTCTAGAGGCCCTTACAGAGATCTGCTCTGTCAGACATCAAATAAAGGGAGGTAAACCGGCTTTGCAGGAATTTCTAATAAGGGGTTGTGAACTGCTTCGTCGTCGAAATTAGTTCATATTTCTAATGAGAGAAAGTTGTGGGAGGAGAATATTCTTATAGCACTAGTAGTGAGGAATTGTGGATAGATGTTAAATAGAAGTCAGAGTACTGTAGCTGGAACAATTCACAACTTACCCTCAGATTTGAGAGAAATATCTAGACTACGTTTCGATCCTTCCTGGAACATTATTTAGTCATGAATGGAATAGTGTGGAGGAGACAAGTATGAGGAACTAAGACATAGGTTGCAAGACAACCTTTTATTGGGACAATATTTTGCTCTGTGTAGAACTTAAGTTAATCAGGGAGAAGAAATAGTGTGTGCTGAAAGTATTCTAGTTTATCATTATTGTTGTTTTTGTTATTTTATTATTATTATTATTAGTAGTAGTAGTAGTATATATAACATTTAAAATTTAGTGCTATAACCGTGTAGATCATGCAGGTCTCTCCCCTTGACAAATTTCTGGCCGCACCAACTGCTGTATTTTTTTAACATTTAATTGCGACCAACTTTTTAGGCCCCAACTGTGTAATGGAAATATTCTGAACTCATAATATTCTTTATTTATTCGCGGATGATACCAAAATAAGTATGAAAATCTCCTCGGTAGAATACATCGAAAAATTGCAAAAAGATATAAGCAAAGTCTTGCATTGGGCGATGGAGAATAACATGACGTTCAATGTTGACAAGATCCATCTTCTTAGATATGGACGGAATGAAGAACTCAAAAGAAACAATGTATACAAACCCAAGAGGATCACCACAAAACGAAAGGAACGTGTGAAGAGCCTGGGTGCAATCATGTCTACTGGCTGGCCTATCATTTACACAATAAGGCATATATCACGACAGCCAGGAAAATGATGAGGTAGGCAAAGAGATTATATTTTGCCGCCGAAGCTGCTAAGAGAACTTTCAAAATAAGGGAAATAACGCCAATGGTGACACTTTTTAAGTCATCTGTGCTCTCTCTTAGTACTGTTCAGTGTTGATGGCTCCATTCAGAACAGAAGATATATTAGAGATCGAAAATGTACAGCGATCATTTACAGCCTACATAAAACCAATTAAGTATTTAAATTACTTAACGGCCTAGTTCGAAATCTGCACACTTCTATAACTGCCAAGACAAGTGTAGAAGTCTTCAAGACAAAAGTGGAAAAGTGCCGGATCATGCAGGCTGTGATGGATGTGTGAGCCAGAGGGTCACCAGTACCCATCGCCAGGTTGAAAAGGCAAGCACCAGACAAGCCTGGCCAGAGCCAGGCCGAGAGAGTAGGAGAATTCTCGAAACCCTTCAAAGGTATATCAAAAGGTAATTGAGGAATATTATGCGAGGATTATGTGGAATTATACGAGGATAATGTGTATGAAATTATACGAGGATGATGTGTGTGGAATTATACGAGGATATGTGTATGTGTGTGGAATTATGCAAGGATGATGTATGTACGTGGAATTATACAAGGATGATATGTGTGAATTTTGCCTGCGTCTCCCCTTGATTACGTATATTTAAGAGGTAATCACCGGGCGGTGGGGGTTGATAGTTTACAAAATCTCCCTAACTGTTGAACTACCAGGCCTTGATGTATTAACGAGGCAATTAGCGGCAGTTACAAGCTTAGCGTCCCATCCCTCAGACCCTTACCCCCTTTCCTCCCCCCTCTTGTGCTATTTACGCTCAGTTATCTTAATAAGACCAGCGATTATCGCAGCATCCCCCCTCCTCCTCCTCCTCCTCCTCCTCCTCCTCCTCCTGTCTCTATTTCCCTCCCACCTCTCTCCCTCCCTCCCTCATCTGTTATCTAGGCTGAACCAGTTAACTACTCTGGAGGGATTCTGACGTCACTCAATTATCTCCTTAACTACCCAACCACCTCGTTTACACAGCTGGTTCACAGCCTCCCCCCTCACCCCCGTCCCCAAGTCATCTTACTTCCTCCCCCAGCCATCTTATCCCCTTCCCCAGCCTTCTTGCCCCTCCTTCGGTCACCTTGCCTCTCCAATAGCCAAATTATCCCATCTTCAATCATATCATCCCTCCCACAGTCATCGTCCATTCCCACCGTCATCTTACCGCTTCGAAAGTCATCTTACTCCCATAGTCATCTTACTCCTCCCACAGCGATCTTATTCCTCCCTCAGTCATCTCCGTATGTTCTGCTGAGGAGACAGGTGGGGTGGAGGGGAGGCCTTACGTGATGAAGATAGATGGAGGAAAGAGGGGGATATGTAATATGAATGGGGGAACGTGTAAGGGGAATAGGGAATGTGGATATGTGTAAAAAACAGTGGGAAACAGGAGAATGTGTAGTGCAAGTTAGGCGTTCAGTACGGACTTCAGACCCTGTTGCTGCTCCTGAAATACGATAAGTTTACCTACTTGTAGTCTATTCCAAAGGCCATCGCCCCTGAGGCTTCTTTTATAATTTTCGGTTACCAGAACACGTTGCCGAGGAGGATCGAGTGTTCAGTATAACAAAAAGTGCTTCGGAATACAACTTCCATACACCCTTAAAAATATATGCAGTTTATTTAGCGAATTTCTTCGATTTTTATTGTGACACTTGGCACACGACTCCTCTCAGCACAATTCTCAGCACTACTCTCTGCGCTACTCTGAGAACTCTTACACACCTTGTGACTAGGATAGGGCCCACCTCTGTCAGTATTTAACGTCAGCTGATATCGGCCACTGAGTGTTGTGAGCTTCACAGATCGTGTTGCCAAGAGGCAGGAGGAGGAGGAAGTAACATTTGTCTCTTGTACCATGACCAGGGCTCACCGCTCGCAGGTCTACCTGTTGACTAGCTACCCGTTGATGGTTTTATGGGTCTCTACCCTCCCCGCCTAACTCCGGACTAAGCCTCCGCATTCCCATAGAATATAATTACACTGGAGTTCTCTCCTAATTCCAGTGGTGAAAGGTAATTGCAATAAAGGTAATTGCTCAAAGGTACCTATTATAATAATGTAGGCAGATATCACAGAGTATATACACTGATGAATCTGATAAATAAGACGCATGTGCAACAATGGCCAGTGTTTATTGCAGAGACGTTCTGAGTACCAAACATGTTTCTTACGTCAAATGCAGTGGCGTCCTTTATATTGGAGACAGTGGTAGAAATGGAGGAGTAATTTTAAGGTGTTCGGGCCCTTAATCCTAATGGATGTTCAGTTATTTAGCCCTGAGAGGTGTTCATTCCCTTAACCCTGATAAGTGTTTCAGTCCCTAATATAACTAATTTATATAAACAAGAGTCTGGCGACAGGGCTACAGCTACCTGTGTTGTCACTACCTCAGGTAAGATTTATAGCAATCGTGTTGAGTTAGCTATAAAAATAACTAAGTTTGGCTTCTACAGTGCAAACTAAACTGTTATCCGGATAACACTAACTACAATGACCTTAACTCTTTAATCATCACTGATTTTACGTCGGCACTGAATGAGCTTGACTCGACTGATGATGACACACACTAATCTGAAAAGCACAAAATGCAGAAGTTAAGGTAAACTATAAAATGAATGAAAACAATTTTGGCATGAAAGGAAAACACGGTCAAAAAAGACTCCAGGTATATCCTTGAGAAAAGGTGTCTAGTCAGCCCGTCGTCCAACTTAGAGAGTACGTGTGAGACCATGAATGGAGATGCTAATTTAAGGAGCATACGAGAGGATGTCGTGCCTAATAGGTAAAACTGGTCAATTAGCAAGAACTCATTTAAAATTAAGTCCTTTCTAAAATTTTCTCTTATACGTTTAAATATACTTTTTTTTCATTTATGTTATACATAAAAAAATAATAATTTTTCACCAGAAGAACCTTAGAAAACTTACCTAACCTTATTATAACAAGCACAATTTAATTTAGCCTAATCCAACTAAATATATTTTAGATAAGTTTACAATAATTGAATAATAATCAAACGCAGTGAATTTTTTTTTCCGGTAGCTTCAGAATGGTTTTTGCGACGTCACGTCTCACACACACACACACACACACACACACTATATATATATATATATATATATATATATATATATATATATATATATAGGGTCGGAGACCCTTGGAGCATGGGGAAAGTGTGCTCTAAAGTTTCTCAAAGAGCTGGGTGAAAAACTCATCATAGAAACCAAGGACCACAGGGCGACCAGCTTCCTCTTTCAGAGACTCAGTGTTGCGATCCAGAAGAGAAATGCCTACAGCATTCTGGGCACGCGGCCCACTGCCGGGGAGCTGGACGAAGTATTTGACACGTAGCTCTGAGTTGTTTTCTATTTTGTTTTACTCCCTATTGTATTCTTGTCAATGTATTCTGTCAATATATTTTGTCTTGAAATAAAATTTATACACAATGAAAAGATGGGGTGGTAGGGGAAGTGGAATATTCAAATGGCTTCAGAAAGAAATCTAAATATTCTTCCTTGAAGCCTTTTTATCCACTTCTCCGAGACTATGGGTCCCACAGTTTACACCAGAGGTGGACCCCATCATATATATATATATATATATATATATATATATATATATATATGTCGTGCCGATTAGGTAAAACTGGTCAATTAGCAAGAACTCATCTAAAATTAAGTCCTTTCTAAAATTTTCTCTTATATGTTTAAAGATATATTTTTTCCTTTTATGTTAATGTAAGAATTTATAATTTTGTACCAAGAGAAACTTTGAAAACCTACCTAACCTTATTACAACAAGCGCAATTTAATTTAGCCTAACCCAATTTAATATATTTTAGATACGTTAACATTAATATAATAATAAACAAACACAATGAAATATATTTTTTTCGTTATGTTCAGAATGATTTTGGCGAAATTATTGCATACACAAATTTTCACTTGTCTTATATGGCAAGAAGAGCGTTGCTATTTAAGTCAAAATCGCAAGTTTTACCTAATCGGCACGACATATATATATATATATATATATATATATATATATATATATATATGATGGACATAGTCTAGTTGAAGATAAACTGATTTTTTCCATCCATTATCATCCTCCTCCTCCCAGTCCACAATTTTCTTCTGTACAGTGTTTATGTTTATGACTAACGCGTCTTACGCGGAACACCATTAAAGTCATTGTAGTGTGATAAGCAGCTCATGTAATCTCTCTCTCTCTCTTACAGGTATGACAGTGAGACAACTTTCGCAAGATGAACGCCTGGTAAGTGTGTGTGTGTACTCACCTAATTGTACTCACCTAATTGTGGTTGCAGGGGTCGAGACTCAGCTCCTGGTCCCGCCTCTTCGCTGTCCGCTACTGGGTCTCTGCTCTCCCTGCTCCATGAGCTTTATCGTACCTTGTCTTAAAACTATGTATGGTTCCCGCCTCCACTATATCGTTCGCTAGACTATTCCACTTCCTAACTACTCTATGGCTGAAGAAGTGCTTCCTAACATCCCTTTGACTCATCTGAGTCTTCAGCTTCCAGTTGTGTCCCCTTGTTTCTGTGTTCCCTCTCTAGAACATCCTGTCACTATCTACCTTGTCAATTCCCCGCAGTATTTTGTATGTCGTTATCATGTCTCCTCTAACCCTTCTGTCCTCCAGTGTTGTTAGTCCTATTTCCCTCAACCTTTCTTCATAGGACAGTCCCCTGAGTTGTGGAACTAGCCTTGTCGCAAACCTTTGCACTTTCTCTAATTTCTTGACATGCTTGACCAGGTGTGGGTTCCAGACTGGTGCTGCATACTCTAGTATGGGCCTGACGTACACGGTGTACAGTGTCTTGAACGATTCCTTGTGTGTGTCTCTCTCTCTCTCTCTCTCTCTCTCTCTCTCTCTCTCTCTCTCTCTCTCTCTCTCTCTCTCTCTCTCTCCTACACAATTTTACAAAGTTAGGGTAAGGATTCCTAACTTTATTTAAAAGCTAAGAGCTGTTGCCTACATCATCTCATTTGAAAGCCGTTCTATTGTTATGAAACATACAAATATGGACCAGTGTGAAGTTGGAGCCATCTTTGCGCCAGCAGTTTCATTTGATCAACTGACTGTACATGTTCCAGACTCGAGTCATCCTAGGAATAAATGATCTCAGATGAAGTGATATTCTGGAGAAGGGTACAGTCAGAGTGAAGTTGCTGCTGGCTGCCCGTCTTGTTGTGTAGAAGCTCACTTCTGGCTGTCCTCGGAGTGGAGCGAAGTATGGTACTTTGACAATATTGGCCTTGTACATAACAGTAAGGCCACCCACATCCCTCCTGTGTTGAAGGCTCTGCTGAAATGACAGATCTATCCAGGCTGGATCCAGGCGAGAGATGAGTCGTCTTGCTCTGAAAGGGGGACAGGCAATCCAAGAAAGTGGAGCATACTCAAGGTGTGAGTGTACTTGTGTCTTGTGCAGAATCGTGCAACCTCTACTGTCGAGCAGATGCGAGATACGTCGAAGTGCTGTAAGCTTCCTGGCCGCCTTGTTTGCAAGATTTACAATGTTGTTGTTCAGGGTCAGTTTGGAGTCAAATTTTACCCCAACTATATCATCTTCGTCCCCGGGTACCAACACTCTGCCGTTCATTCTTCTTCTTCCTCTTCTTCTTCTTCTTCTTCTTCTTCTTCTTCTTCTTCTTCTTCTCTCTCTCTCTCTCTCTCTCTCTCTCTCTCTCTCTCTCTCTCTCTCTCTCTCTCTCTCTCTCTCTCTCTCTCTCTCTCTCTCCCCCCTCTCTCTCTCTCTCCCCCCCCTCTCTCTCTCTCTCCCCTTTTCTGTCCCCCTTTTATTTGGACTTAAGGGTTTTACAATTTAATTAATTTACAAATCAAATTATTTAATTCACACGAAAAACAAAGCATTTTTCACCTTCTCTAACCCTTTCTTCCACTGACTCATTTAAATCCTGTTTTTTCTCTCCATTTGACCAATTTTCCATTCTTTAATTCCTTCCCCCTTTTGACCTTTGACCAATTAAGGGGGGAGAGTGTTAAACAGGATTTTAAAGAGTAAAGGGTAAGAGGATGGTATTAAGAGTAAGAGGGTATGCATTAAAAATCAAAAGATAAGTGTTAAGAGGTACATTTTGAAGGGTAAGTGGTAGGAATTAAAGGGGGCTCCCTAACTAAGGACAGTTAAGGGGAGATTGACACTCGTGACGTCCTCCTTTTTATGTGCTGCTTTTCGTTGTTTTATGGTCGAGTGAGGAATTTTCAGTCGATGTGAGGATTAATATCAACGATTACGTCGAGGTCGAGTGGTTATGGGTGGGGGAGGTCGAGTGGTTGTGTGGGAGGAGGTCGAATGGTTGTGGGTAGGGAAGGGAGGTAGACGTTGAGTGAGAGGGAGAGGGAGGTCGAGTCGAGTGGTTGTGGGTGGGGAAGGGAGGTCGAGTTTTTGTGGATGGGAAGGAGGTCGTGGTTGTGGGTGGGGAAGGGAGGTGGAGTTCGAGTTTTGTAGGGGGGTGAGGGAGGTCTGGGTCGAGTTCTTATGGAAGAGGGGTGAGGGGAGTGAATGCGGTTCAAGTATTGGAGGCAAAATTAATCCGCAGTTTCAAGAGTGGGTATGAAGGGTCTCAGGCTACCAGCAAGTAGTAGCCCATTATTCAACCACCATAAACATAAATCGGTAAGTACAAATTGGTAATTACACAGAAATACTCCCCCACCCACACACAGTAGCGACCAGAGAAGAGGCGGGGCCAGGAGCTGTGAATTGACCCCTGCATCCACAACTAGGTGACTACAACTAGGTGAGTACACACACACACACACACCTTCAATATTTTCATTTAGAAACACTTAAGATTCACTTTTTTCTCTTCCGGACCTTCTGTTTAGTCTGGTGATGCTGCTACTTCAGGTCCTGCTGGTGTTGTTTCTGGTGGTGGTGGTGGTGCTTCTGCTCTGGCTGCTTATGCTGGTGCTGTTGGTACTGCTCCTGCTATTAGTGCTGGTGCTTCTCCTGCTGGTGCTGCTACTAGTGCTGGTGCTTCTCCTGCTGGTGCTGCTACTAGTGCTGGTGCTTCTCCTGCTGGTGCTGCTACTAGTGCTGGTGCTTCTGCTGCTGGTGCTGCTACTAGTGCTGGTGCTGGTTCTGCTGCTGGTGCTGCTACTAGTGCTGGTGCTGGTTCTGCTGCTGGTGCTGCTACTAGTGCTGGTGCTGGTTCTGCTGTTGGTGCTGCTACTAGTGCTGCTGCTGGTGCTGCTACTAGTGCTGGTGCTTCTGCTGCTGGTGCTGCTACTAGTGCTGCTGCTGGTGCTGCTACTAGTGCTGCTGCTAGTGCTGCTACTAGTGCTGCTGCTGGTGCTGCTACTAGTACTGCTGCTGCTACTAGTGCTGCTGCTGGTTCTGCTGCTGCTTCTATCACCGCTGCCGCCATGCGGTCCTGCTAGAGTTTTTAATTAAACATGGGACCATAAGCAGGGGGCATAATGGCCCATGTTTTTGCCGGTTGATCACCTCTGCCCCTTCCCCTCCCAATCTTTCCATTAACCACCCGTTCCCCTCCCCAGCGTTCCTTCCCTCCGTTTTCCCTCTTCCCACCCAACCTTCCCCAACCCGTTCCCAACCCCACCCCTCCTTTTACCCTTCCTCTCCCCATTTTTTCACCCATAGGTTTTTTCTTGCTCTTGTTCACACATTTTCCTTCTTTTCCTCGTTTTTGTTCTGTGTGGAGAACCTATCTTGGAGAGTGTGGCGACGGGCTCTTGATCCAAGGAGTTGCAGCTGCCCTTCTCTTTTAGGATCAAACCTAATTACCTCCCATTCCCCGTGTGCCTCCCCATGACTAAAGTAGTGACAATTGTGGGTTGTGTATTGTTCCAGTCACAGTATTGTTCAGCTAGGGTATTGTTCCAGCCAAGGTATTGTTCCAGTTATGGTATTGTTTCAGTCACAGTATTGTTCCAGCCACGGTGTTATTCAAACCTCGGTATTGTTCCAGCCGTGGTATTGTTCCAGTCACAGTATTGTTCCTGCCACGGTATTGTTCCAGCCATGATATTGTTCCAGTCATGGTACTGTTCCAGCTACGATATTTTTCCAGTCATGGTATTGTTCCAGCCATGGTGTTATACAAGCCTCGGTATTGTCCGAGCCACGGTATTGTTCCAGCCTCGGTATTCCAGCCACGGTATTGTTCCAACCATAGTATTGTCCCAGCCACGGTATTGTTCCAGTTATGGTATTGTTCCAGCCACGGTATTGTCCCAGCCACGGTATTGTTCCAGCCACGGTATTGTTCCAGTCACGGTATTCCAGTCACGGTATTGTTCCAGCCACGGTATTGGTCTCCAGTCTCACTATTTTACCATATCTCTATATTCCCACAGATTATTCATAAAGCTTTTTCCCCGTTCTTTTTTTTTCAACAAAAATCTAAACATTTCGCCTACAGTAATGAAGCAAGACACGCATTGCAGAACAGGCTTTCCCAGGTAGAACGTTTCGCTCTGCACAGAGAGAAACGTGGTCGTAATTAAAATTATTATTTTTACTGTGTCTTTTTGCTCTTCTGGTTCTCTTCATTGGACAGGTGAAGTTAAATCGACTCCTTTGTCGACGACGTTTCGCCCATTTTAATACCACCATTTCTAGGCCTCTTAATAATATTCCATTTACAGAAGAGGAGAGCGTCCACCACAGAAAGAGACAGTAGTTTCAATGAATATTTGCCTACCATAAACAGCTAATAACCCTATGGTCCTTAACTATTTAATAACCCTATGGTCCTTAACTATTTAATAACCCTATGGTCATTAAGTCTTTCATGACCCTATGGTCATTAACTGTTTAATAACCTCGTGGTCATTAAGTGTTTAATAACCCTGTGGATTATAAGCATTAGTCACTGGATTTTATTACCTGTTAATTAACTCCCAGGGCTGTACCAAGATCTGAGCTGTGGCATAATAATGTAAGAAAGTCCAACGCTTATTTAAGTGTACTTAAAGATGATGATGCATTTTGATACAAGGCCTTAGGAGAAACAATGATCATTCATATTGAAGCACCTAGGAGGAGGAGAAACAATGATCATTCATATTGAAGCACCTAGGAGGAGGAGAAACAATGATCATTCATATTAAAGCACCTAGGAGGAGGAGAAACAATGATCATTCATATTGAAGCACCTAGGAGGAGGAGAAACAATGATCATTCATATTAAAGCACATAGGAAGAGGAGAAACAATGATCATTCATATTGAAGCACCTAGGAGGAGGAAAAATAATTGTCATTCATATTGAAGCACCTAGGAGGAGGAAAAATAATTGCCATTCATATTGAAGCACCTAGGAGGAGGAAAAATAATGATCATTCATAGTAAAGCACCTAGGAGGAGGAGAAACAATGATCATTCATATTGAAGCACCTAGGAGGAGGAAAAATAATGATCATTCATAGTAAAGCACCTAGGAGGAGGAGAAACAACATGATTTCTCTCCCAAAGTGGTCACTGCCTGTGTTTATAAGCTT
Organism: Cherax destructor; assembly: GCA_009830355.1. Classification (NCBI taxonomy): domain Eukaryota; kingdom Metazoa; phylum Arthropoda; class Malacostraca; order Decapoda; family Parastacidae; genus Cherax; species Cherax destructor. The sequence continues at coordinate 192,622 of WNWK01001674.1, read as the reverse complement.
AATGCAACTTTTTCTTTCAATGGAGAAACAGGACCACGATCTCCTGCTACATTGCGGTCCTGCTGGCCGCTAGCATCAACAGGCTGGCTGACCCGTCGGTCAGCAGGGAATCCTGGCTTCAGTGGTAGACGAACCCTCAAAACTATTAACTTCAGCTTTCAATTTTTGACTAGACATTTGAAATATTTTTTCAACTTTGAAATCTTGGTATCAACTTTGAATTTAAGCCTCAACATTTAACTTTTTCGTCAATCTTGAATTATTTCTTTATCTTTGTACTCTTACTTTAACTTTGAATTAACTTTGAAGTTCCGCACTAAGAAATTAACAGGTTTAAAAATGCAAAGGAGCTTTAGAACAAGTTACAATGAATTATTCGGAAGAGACAGGTTTCGACATTGGGTTGGTCTGCTAGTGGGTTGTCAGGTCAGTGGGTGGGCAGGCTAGTGGGTGGGCGGGTGGGTGGGCAGGCTAGTTTGGGCGGCAGCACTATTGGGATCCAATCCGTCACCATCTGTCTCAATTAACTAGTCAGGGCGAGCCTCTTATTAAGGTCTCTACCAGGCTGATATGTTTTTAAACCCCCTCCCTCACCCCTTCCTCCTATCCCTCACCCCTTCCTCCGATCCCTCACCCCTTCCTCCCATCTGTCACTCCTTCCTCCCATCCCTCACCCCTTCCTTCCATCCCTCACCCCTTCCTCCCATCCCTCATCCCTTCCCTTTCCTCTCTTCCTTAACCCTTTCCTTCCCTCCCACACCTTTTTCTTCCCTCCCTCACCCTTCCCTTCCATCCCTCCCTCACCCTTCAATTCTAATAGGCTTCAAACTTTAATCGCTGGTATACTATACTTAGATGAATGTTTAGATAGTGTTTGGATTGTGCAGGTGCCAATTTTGCCGATTTTACAAACCAAAATGTGATACTGTATTGGCTTGCTTTCAATAACTAGAGAATGCCTGTTCTGTACGCCTTCAAACTTACAGTGATGCATCTAGCCATAATGATTCATCATTATAGTTTTAGCTTGTGTAGACGAAGATTTGCTAATTTTGTAGCATAATTAAAAAGTGGGAATTATTGGTTTGTTGACGATAAAAAGAAAATGCCTCCTCTGATAGACTTTTAAACTTTCAGTGCTGGTATATTTTGCTGAAAGAAAAGTTCGCATTGTTATTGGACTCATTGGTAGACATATTTGACTATTGGTAGACATATTGGGTTTATTATTAGACATATTGGGATTCTTGATAGACATACTCGGCCTATTGATAAACATATTTGTTTATTTGTTACATATTGGGCAAATTGTTCGATATATTTCAAGATTTTAATATTTTTTTTTTTAATGTTATGCTGTAGCGCATCTTTATGGGATAATAACTGTTGTGAATTATGTAAGTTAGACCTGTGCTTAATTAAAACCATTATTGTTTCTTTAATTTCGTTTAAAACTCAGTGAATCTCGCCACCCTGGTCTCATTGCTTTTATATAGGTAAAAAGGGCACATACGACGAAAGGAGACCTTTAAGTTGAAGAACTGACCACTTGCCATCAAGACTGAGGGAGTTATTACCTCAAAATCACTTCTGTCTATAGTGTACTTGATAAAGCCTCGTGTACCTGAAGGATACGTGAACGATGCTTCCGGGGGTCAACGCCCCCGCGACCTGGTCCCAGACCAGGCCTCCCGGTGGATCAAAGTCTGATCAACCCAGCTGTTACTGCTGGCAGCACGCAGTGCAACGAACCACAGCCCCAGCTGGTCAGGAACGTATTTAAGGAACTTGTCCAGTTCTCTCTTGATGACAGCCCGACGTTTGTTAGTAGTTCCCTAGTTCCTCTTATGCACGGAAAGAGGACGTTGAGGAGTCAAGGACCCATGACACTCAGCGAATGAAACAACTGTATGTATCTTTTAACGTCATGTCTACTCCACACTTCATCTGCTTTAATATTTAACAGTGTTTGACAGGGCTGAGTGCCACTTTATGAGCCTCTTGAAGGTGTTGATCTCCAGCTCCTGGTCTTCTTGGCAGGTTAAATTAATGCTCGTAGGTCTTTTGAGGGAACTGAGGTGCAGCTCCTCTGCCTCATGAGGGTCATGAGCTTCAGCTGGTAGGCCTCATGACGGTCATGAGATACAGCTGGTGGGCCTAGTGACAGTCATGAGATACAGCTGGTGGGCCTCATGACGGTCATGAGGTACCATTGCTAGGTGTCTTACGTGAGTTGGGATACCGGGAACTGGAGTTACATGTCACGGGGGGGGGATACCTTCCTAGGCTCCTTACGCAACCGTGAAGGTGCAGTTTATGCTGTATTTTCAAGGGTTTTTTCCCCAGACATTACACAAATAACCCGCAAATAGGAGAGAGGAGGTTACGATTTTGTTAATGGTTCAAATCGGACCGAAACGTCGTCATAGCTCCTCTCACCTATGTACGGGTTATTTGTGTATTGTTCAAGTCACGGTATTGTGCCTTTTCTGTTCTTCATAAATAAGACATTTGGTTATCTTTACTCTGGGAACGTTTCGCCAGCCAGTGGCTTCATCAGTCCGATGCAGAGAACGGTGTACGATGTGTCCGGTCCATCAGATAAAAGTGCAGTGTATTCGCGTAGATGGGCCGTATTTACAGGTGGAGCAGTGGTAGGCGGAGTCACCAGTGGAAGAACTCACTAGTGGAGGTAGGTCGTGCCTGTAGGTTAGGCAAGCTTTCCCTGCATCAAGACTGGACGCATTGACTCCACGCTGAGGTACTGATTTCCTCAAACTCATCCTCGTCTTCCAACGTTCTCTGCATTGGACTGAAGACGCCACTGGTTGGCGAAGCGTTTCCGGAGTAAAGATAACCCAAATGTTGCACAAGTGTCTAAACCGTTTATTCAAGCTTTCAATATGTCTAACCTGCTGAGTGATTTTTTTCAGCCGCTGCGACTTTTGCTTTGCATTAAGGGATAATCTTCATTGTTTTTGTTCCCTCTGTTGTTTCGAAGCAGTGAAGTAGAAGACGCGGGCGTAATACCTGGTCACCTTTACCGGTGGTGACGTTTCGCCAGCCAGTTTTTTTTTTTTTCAATCCAACACCGGAGACGGTGGAGGAAATAGAGAGGTAATTTTATCGTTTAATTCTCTCAGCTCTGCCGTCCGCTGACCAGCTGTGTCTGTTTATCTCCTTTCATCGAGTTTTCCTATTTGGAGTTTTTTTTTATTGGGAGGTGTTGTCATATTTCTTCGTCTATTCTGCGTCTCTCCTCCGTCCTCGCTTCCACCTCCTGCAGACATCGCAGTTTTTCACCACTTCTTTGTCTCGTCAAAATCGTATTCGCCGAAACCGATTTGTTATGTTTTTTTGTGCTTCCTGTCAGTTTATCTTGTTATATAAATCTTTCAGCCTCTCTTGCCTTTCTATCCACACCACCTGGCCCACACCACCTGGCCCACACCACCTGGCCCACACCACCTGGCCCACACCACCTGACCCACACCACCTTGCATAACGCCTCAAACCTCCACAAAATTGTTTCTTCAGACCCTCCCACGTCACATAATTCAACACATCTTTCTTTCCCATGCCCTACACGTTTCTCATGTACTACACGTGTGCTCGCCTTCCATCCCAACTCCCTCATCCCACAGTCCCTCCCGTGCATTTCATCCCCTTTACCTATCCTCCGCTTCCCTTCTTACCAATTTTTCCCCTAACAACCTTCGTTACCAATCTGCCCTCCTTGCCCTTCCTCTCTTCCTTTGCCTCAAGGCCTGTCATCCTGTCTTGGGTTACAGTGTGGGCGTTCTGGCAGCCACCAATCCGCCTGCCTGCTTGTGACGTCACTCGTGAACTCCCCTCCCCCATCCTTTACAGTGCTCCTCGTTTTGCATAAAGACAGACATGAGTTGCAGAAGATTTTATTAGGAGAACCTTTCGCTCTGTTTAGATCTTCATCAAATAAGTTGGGAGTAGGTGAAGTTTCTTGTAGAGATGAGGTTTCTCGTAGACGGTGGTCACCTGAAGAGATTACATTTTTATGTTACCGCCGAAGCGGCTAGTTTAGTGTGCACCCCGTATCCATTCCATGGACGATAATGCCTAGTTTATTGTGGATCCATATATACATATACATCCTACGGCCGATAATGCCTAGTTTATTGTGCACCTCATATCCATCCTATGGACGGTAACGGCTAGTATTACGCGCCTTATGTTCACGCTGTGGACAATAGCGATAAAGCATATGTATAGATCAAAAGTAAAGTATATGTATAGTATATGTAAAGTATATGTAAAGCATATGTATAGACCAAAAGTAAAGACATTTGCGTAATGTGTTTGGTACTTTACTTTCAATAATATGTCACATTGTTTATTATACTGTTTAATTCAACATCTTACCAGAAGATATCAGAAACACGGCTGGAACCAGAGTAGAAGCCTTCATGAGGAAACTGGACAAGTATCTTCACGAGGTGCCGGATCAACCAGGCTGTGATGGATATGTGGGGCAACGGGCCTCCAGCAGCAACAGCCTGGTTGACCAGACAAGTACCAGACGAGCCTGGCCCATGGCCGGGCTCCGAGAGTAGTTACACTCTCGAAACTCTTCAAAGGTGTATCTCTATATTCCTCAATAATTGGAAAATCAAACACATAGTGTTCGAGAAAGTGACCATTAGGCTGGCCATATACTTTGCGTCTACCAGACTGCCAAAAGTACTTGTAACCAAGCCTAAGTCAGGCTACTGTATCAATAAGTCTGTTCACAATACAAGTTGTAGACATGCTTATCCACGTTCATGCTTCATATTTTCTGTTCCTTAAATTTATTACCGCAGTTTGATACGTTTCAACTAAATCTGGTATTCTGCATTCACGATATGCTTTACCATTCCTTGTAGATACATGCATTAAATTTCGTAATTGTGGGTCATTATAGTACTGACGATGGGGGTTTGCTAACATTGAAGAAGGAGAGTTTGAGTCTTTTTTTTCTGTTCCTTAAACCTGACAGAAAATTTTCGATAGTAGATTCGATCATCTTCAATTTTTTTTGTGTGTACCAGAAGACTCGTAACACTTATACTACTGATCCATATGAATAATATAATTATTTCTGTGATGTAGGTTAAGAATATTTTTGTTATCTTTTGTATTTGGTCTATTAGTTGCTGAAAAATATGATCAAGGTTGTGAGTATTTGGAAAGTGATCAGATCAAGGCGCACTCAGTAGCTAGTCGTAGGTCCCTGGGTGGACGGTGCAGCAGTGTAGCAAGCAGGTTCTTTATTCAGCGCTAGATGGAAGCACACTCACAAATGCAGTGTAACGAGATCCTTTATAAACAACTTTCTCATTACACTGCATTTGTATCTTGTTTTCAGTGTCGACATTTTATGTCATTTCTCTTCATCATAGTCAGCACCAGGTTGAGAATGTTGCCTAATCACAGGTTGGTCATTCTTCGCCTAACGTAATGTGTGCTAGGGGTTTGGATATGCTAAAATCACCTTTGTTTTGCTCGCTGTGATGAAGCTCTACACAGAAAAATGTCTCGACAAAGGCTTTCAGATAGTAGGCCATTTAACCCTTTAAATTTCTTACGAGCTTCCCAACGTCAATTTCGTAATGCTTATTGCAAACATATCAATACTATTTTCTTTATTGTAACTATCTTAGGTTACCGTAACATTTACAAACGTATATTCAACCACAATTAAGTAAATTAAAAGATGAAACTCGCTATAATTATAAGAACACAGTGGCTGCTGACACACTTATCCCATTCACAGTATTTGAAACAGTCCAAAATTTCAATTATTAGGCCCTTCAATTATTAGGCCCTTTCAAATTAATCTTAAATTTTTCTCTCGACTTCTAGTTTATTGTTATTAATTTCCATATTCTGGTTCCAGTTACGTTCGTCCTAAGTTCCCCCACAGCTATTCTTTCTCCTTAATCTTTTATTGCGACTTAATACTGCAGACATTGCGTTCACCTTTTTTTTTAAGTTAGTTCCCTCCCTTTCTCAAATAATAGCCAGATTCCCACAGTAAGCTTAAGCTTGAATAGCATCTTTTTCCTTTCTCTTGACAAGCCTCCATCCACTCTCCTAGTTTTTTTTGGGTTCCGTTAGTTTAATAGCCAAACAGATGACAGTTAGTTGTCACCTTCTTCTCTCTCATGATGGGGATGTTAACCCCCCTCCTTCCCCCACAAGACAAAACTGGCTGACCCCTCACGTATTGCACCATGATGCAGGTTGTGCGTGTGTTGCCTGCATGACAACTGCAAGTCTCCTGACTGTTTATGCATGGCAGTAATACTCGTGTATGCTATCTCTTGCATGACAGCCAGCCTCTCTCATACTCTACTTCTTCCAAACAAACCATTTTTCTAATGTTCCTTCTCTTCCTCTGGATATTTTGCTTTCTCTTACTCCTGTACCTTTCCTATTCTAATTTTCTTCATCTCTTTTCTCTTTCTCCGTCCTCTCCTTCACTTTTTCTATTTTTCATACACATCCTCCTCACCTACTCCGACTTTCCTTGCACCTTCCACCCTCTACACCTTCTTCACGATCACCCTCTTAATCTTTCTGCTTATTTGGGATCAGGGGCACACACACCTGCTTGAAGGTGCTGCTGCTCTGCTCTGTGCGATTTACGGAATGCCGCTGATTATGCTCTCTCCTGGGCCTTGCATGATCCATTCAGTTTGAGCTCAATATTTTCCATTTCCCTTGCTAGCGTTTCTTTTCGTTCTTCATATTCTACAGCCACTGAAAAATTCTGTTATTCTCCGTCTTCGTCTTCAGAGGGAGCGCCTCTATCTTCTCTCTCTCTTCTCTCTCTCTCTCTCTCTCTCTCTCTCTCTCTCTCTCTCTCTCTCTCTTTCTTTTTTTCTAACTTTGATCTTTTATTTTTTTTCCTTTATGGTACGTGTTTGCAACATACTTCTAGTGCTATTGAGCTCATCCTCTCCAGATACTCCTTGGGTTGGTAAGGGCTAGTTTACTGTGCACCTCATATCTGCCCTGTACAGTGTAGAGTATCGACTAGTTTGTGCATCCCATATCCTTCCTGAGGACGATAACCGCCAATCAGCGGTGAGCACGTGCTTTCCCAGGTGACAGGTGGTGGAGATTGGGAGACGGATGGGAGACAATGATGGTGATGGTGGGGAGACAGGTGATAGTGGGGAGACAGGTGATAGTGGGGAGACAGGTGGTGATAGTGGTGGACAATGAACAACTGTCATGTTGTATATTAACTGAAACATGACTGAGAATAACTGTCCTCTTCTCCCTCTTCCATCCTCTTCCTCCTTCTTTCTCCTCCCTCTGCTTTCTCTTCTCTTTGCTTCCTCCTCCCCAACTTCTTCCTACCCTCCTTCATCTTCCACTACTTCGTCTTCCCCTCCTTCCTTCTCCACTACTTCCTCCTTCCCTGCTTTCTTCTCCCCTGGTTCATTCTCACCTGCTTCCTCCTTTCTCTTCTGCCTCTTCCATTAGTTCCTCCCTTTCCTGCTTCCTCCTCCACTAGTTTTTCTTCCACTGATTACTGGGGTGTATGTACTAGCCTCGATGACGTTTTTATTGACTATTGCTCTTTTATCCTATTATGCTTTAATTTTAAAATTGATCTTTGCGATTATTGCTTTAAGGATTTTTTTTTTGTAATTTTAACTGTAGCATAAATGAGCATTTGTGTACTGTGTGTGTGTGAGCGCACGCGTTTTAATCCTGAATGTTTAATTATAAAGCGTCTAATATCTTTCCCTTCTCTCCTCTGTCCCTGTGTTTCCATCTCAGACTGCCATCTCTCCCTCCCTCTTATGTTTTTATCTCAGACTGCTGTTTTCCACTTCCTCTTCTCATGTTTCCGCCTCAGGCTGTCTTCTCTCCTCTCTTCTTTCGGCGGAAGGAGAGTGGGAAGCCCTTTGCAGGTCGCGCAAGGCTTTTGAACTGCTGCATGTTCGGGCTGACCTTCTGGAGTGTACGTAGTCTCCATGTATCTCTTGCCAGTGAGGCTGCGTTTTCTCCTTGCCTTCCTTGGCCACCACCTGAGGCATATCTTTGTAGGCGGTGGATGGCAATCCTTAAGTGTCTAGTTCGGTTCATGACCTTGACTTTTTCCGGGAGCATGATTTATTTCATGCTTTGAAGAATAAGGTCTTTACTAACAGGCCAAAGGATGGTGTTAGCTTTTAGGTGATTGCCGCTCAAGACTCGCAAGGTGCACATCAAGCAAAGGAATCTAAGTTCAATGTGGAGCTTCATGTGATCCTTGTCGCTCTCGACTTGATGTCAGATTAGGTTAATTTTGGTTCACTGTCTACTTGTATTTCCAGTGCGCTCTATCCCGGTCCAGTATGCATTTGGGTTGTCCAACCAGGGGTCCGTGTACAGCTTGTAGGTGCAATGCTTGTAGGTGCAATGCTTGTAGGTGAATGCTTGTAGGTGCAATGCTTGTAGGTGAATGCTTGTAGGTGCAATGCTTGTAGGTGAATGCTCCCTTGGATACAGTAGTATCTTTTGCTACACAACTATTTTATTAATTTTACTTAAAAATTACATGTCGATAAATTATGACTCGAGGACAATAAATAATCAGCCAAGGTCATGTTCATGGTCGTTTAGAAAGCCGGACCAGCCAGTGTGGCGAGACGCCACTGGCCGGCGATTGACCGCCCACTAAGGTCAGTTGATCACTGACGGTCCAGGGCGGCGGTAATGCATGCCATTACTGTGAAACTGTATTTGAGTTATTAATCTTGGCGCTACTCAAACAACTTTTAGTTGTCACGCTAGGCACTTGATTCCTTTGTCCCTTTCGTCACTACTTACCCATGTGAGGCAGGCTTCGCCTCTTGTGAACATAAAAGCTAAATATAGGACTAGCCTGGCACTCTCAACCACTCTTCCTCGCTGCTTCAAATTGCTCATAAGTAAAATACAAAACCAGAAGTCTCGCTGAACTGTTTATTTATGCTAAGACAAGTAATTCACATTTTTTGTTAACTTCAGCCAAATTGAGAATTTGTTTTTGTGCATTTTTTAATGTATATATTTTTTCTTATTACTAGAGTACTTTGATTCTACAAATGTACAGTAAAATGTAAATTCAATATATTTTGAATGTTAATGCGATCCTCCTTCTTCTATCAAAAATTTTATGAGGTGTAATGCGTGGGATAAATATGGTTTGAGGAGACACAAGCTAATAAAGATTAGACACCCCTGCTGTTGTAGTCCAAAAGATCGAGAAATGGTTAGCGTGTCGCCAGCAGTAACAGCCTCGTTGATCAGGCCCTGATCCACCGGGAGGCCTGGTCATAGACCGGGCCGCGGGGACGTCGATCCCCGGAATGCCCTCCAGGTAGACTCTAGGTGTCTCCTCGCCTCGCACAAAGATGTGGAATTCTCTCAGTTCCTTGGCTGTTTCCGGGTCCTGGGAAATAAACGGGCAGATGCTAAAGCAAAGGCTGCTGTTTTGAGCTTGCTTATATCAGACTTCCTCAGTGACTTCATGGGCCAAATACATAGCTATGGCCTTTGGCAGTAGCGAACACAGTGTCTCTCTTCTACATATGAAAAAAAAAAAGAAACATTGTCCATGGGTCACCAGAACTTGGGTGCTTATCTATCCTCCCTCAGCAGTCAAGATGACAATTTAAAGATGATTCTCTTTTGCTTGAGGATCGGGCAAACACATCTCACCTGCTCGCAGGTGCTCGTGATACTCTTTGTTAATTGTGTCACGAAGCTGATTGTGAAACACATTTTTAATTGTTTGACCAAGGCTTCAGCCTTTCGCTCAAGTTGCAGTTTTCATGATTACCGGGGAACCTGTAGGGATCTCGGATTTTTTTTAGGAGAGTCTTGTCATTGCCAGTGTAATGGGGATTTTAATCGGCGATGGTTATTTTAACTTGGTGTGATAATATAATTTTTTTGGTAGGGTGTTTTATCTACTAGCTTGTTGCTACTTAGTTTCACCTGCTATGCTCTTATGTGGGTTTTATATTTATTTCCATAGGCAAGTGTGTCGAAAGGCTGAGGAATCTCCCAGTTCAGAGAGTTCTTCAAATCTCAATACTTTATTTATTCATTATCCTTCTATTTCTCTGCCTTCTCCTCTTCTCGTTTTTCCATCTCAGTTTGCGTTCCCTCTTCCTTTCTGTCCCTCTTTTCTCAAGTTCCTCTTTCAGCCTGCTTTTTCACCCCCCTCTTTGCCCCTCTTCCCACGTTTCCCCTCTCAGAAGGCAGTTAGTGCCAAGGGGAAGCACCGCCGGCGAGTCTCTGATAAGGAAAAAAATTACGAGCCCAGCCAACCTTTGAAATACTGTTAGTGCCCGCATAGTCAACGACGCTACCCCCCTCCCAGCTGGTTCTCTCAGCTGGTTTCCCCCAGCTGGTACTCACAGCTGGTTTCTCCCTCCCTTTAACCTGACTCTCTCGCCCCCTCAACCTGACTCCCCCCGCCCCCGCTCTCTCTCCTAAACCTGACACTCCCCTACCTCTCCACCAGACACCCCTCACCTCTTTCCCTGACATCCCGTACCCTCCACATAACAACCTCCTACCCTCCACATGACAACCCCCTACCCTCCACATGACAACCCCCCTACCCTACACATGACAACCCCCTACTCTCCACATGACACCTTCCCTCTTCCTGACACCCCGTACCCTCCGCGTGACACCGCCTCCCCATCCACAGCCGATCTATACCCCTAAAATTTTCCTGGCGTCCCTGTCCTCCACCTCCGGGCTCCTCTATTTCCCTAGGGCTCCAGCAGTCTCCTGGGAACCCTATCTTCAAGGTTAGCTCTGTCCTCAGGTGGGCCAGTGTAGGCGACACTACGAGGAACTTTAAACAGAATAAATATGAATCTCACCTTGCTTAATAGGGTTTCTTGTGGAATATGTGTGAGCCGCCAGGGAGTGACGGATGATAAAGTTGAGGGAGCAGTAGGGAAGGAGGGAGGAAGTAAGGTTGGGAGGGGCGGTGGACGAAGAACAGGGAGGATAAGATTCAGGGAGCAGTAGGTTAGGACGGAGGAGGGCAGGAAGCCAGTTACGATAGGAGAGGAGGAGGTTACTGTAGGTATGGAGGGAGTGGGGAAGAAAAGGGAGGATAAGATGGAGGGAGCAGTCGGGAAGAAGGTAGGATGGCTGAGGGAGGTTAGGTAAGTAGTTAGAGACGCATAAACGCTGACCATGACCACATGATCATCTACACTGTTGCTGCTCCTTCCTTAAGTGGATGTGACCTGGACCTGACTAGGTTGGGTCAGTGGCATAAGCCGGTAGGTGACTTGGACCTGCCTTGCATGGGCCAGTAGGCCTTTTGCAGTGTTCCTTCTTTCTTGTGTTCTTATGTTTTTAAGACATTCTGTGTCCACTCAAATGCAAATTTTGGAGCCATATATAACAATAATAATTTCGAGGTTTTCTTTTTATTCAGATTTCAAAGTGTTAATGAAAATAACTTACGTTTCCAAATGTTTGGACAAGGTGTGATGGATCCCGCAAGTGTCGTGATGGATCCCACAAGCGTCCTGATGGAACCCAAAAGCGTCCTAATGGAACCCACAAGTGTCGTGATGGATCCCACAAGCGTCCTGATGGAACCCAAAAGCGTCCTAATGGATCCCACAAGTGTCGTGATGGATCCCGCAAGCGTTGTGATGGATCCCACAAGTGTCATGATGGATCCCGCAAGTGTCATGATGGATCCCGCAAGTGTCGTGATGGATCCCGCAAGTGTCGTGATGGATCCCACAAGCGTCCTGATGGAACCCAAAAGCGTCCTAATGGATCCCACAAGTGTCGTGATGGATCCCGCAAGCGTTGTGATGGATCCCACAAGTGTCATGATGGATCCCGCAAGTGTCATGATGGATCCCGCAAGTGTCGTGATGGATCCTGCAAGTGTCGTGATGGATCCTATAAGTGTCGTGATGGATCCCGCAAGTGTCGTGATGGATCCTGCAAGTGTCGTGATGGATCCTATAAGTGTCGTGATGGATCCTGCAAGTGTCGTGATGGATCCTATAAGTGTCGTGATGGATCCCGCAAGTGTCATGATGGATCCTACAAGTGTCGTGATGGATCCCGCAAGCGTCGTGATGGATCCCGCAAGTGTCGTGATGGATCCTATAAGTGTCGTGATGGATCCTACAAGTGTCGTGATGGATCCTACAAGTGTCGTGATGGATCCCGCAAGTGTCGTGATGCAGTCCCGCATGTGTCAAGTGTTCTTAAGGATTTTTTTAACACGTTCTTTAGTGCTACGACAGTTGGGATTAGTCAGGTTAGGCTAGGTTGGGTAAACTTAGTTTTGGTAAGGTTAAGGTAGGTTAGGTTAGGTTAGGCTAGGTTAGGTTAGGGTAGGTAATAAAGATGTTGAGTTTGCAAGAAAAAAATAATTATCTTCAATTGTTTACTGAACACAGAGTAGTGATGTGTGTTGAGTATAGCAAGGAGGGGGGGGGGTGCAAAATTAGAAATATATGTGCCTTTGATTATATATAAGGAAGTATTTAGCCGTACGTTCAGTTTTGCTGAGAAATTTTGTTCTCTTGTCTTCTTCGCATTGACTGAGGCTCTCGGTTGTATCAGAGTTTTATACTTATCCAGTAAAGTGCCTCTTCTAGTTCTTAAGAAGCTCTGTAACCTTTAAGGTCGTTTGTTACTTTGTGACACCATCGTTTCCCGTCCATCTTCCATATTTTTTTTTCCTTAATGATATAAGCCTGGAGCGTGTTTATAGTGCCACTGTGCGTATTAATAGTGCCACTGCACATATTAATAGTGCCACTGTGCGTATTAATAGTGCCACTGCACATATTAATAGTGCCAGTGTGCATATTAATAATGCCACTACACGTATTAATAGTGCCACTGCACGTATTAATAGTGCCACTGCACGTATTAATAGTGCCACTGCACGTGTTAATAGTGCCACTGCACGTATTAATAGTGTCAGTGTGCATATTAATAATGCCACTGCACGTATTAATAGTGGCACTGCACGTATTAATAGTACCACTGCACGTATTAATAGTGCCACTGCACATTAATAGTGCCACTGCACGTATTAATAGTGCCACTGTGTGTATTCTTCTGAAGTTCAGGTTTATATTTACGATAGTATTATTGTCTCAGCAACTTCCAGTAAGATCATGCTTAATTTATTCTCGAGTTTTGTTGTTACCAGTGTCTGGTGTCTGTGGTAGGAAGAGTTGAAACCCTTGTTGAACTCAGAAGAGAGAGGGGGGACCCAAGGGACACATAAACAGTAGGTACAGGACATTCAAACGTACTAGCGAGGACAGGGTTTTTCTTCCCAGAGGCATTTGTGACAGGAAAGTGGAAAAGGCCAGTGGAATAATTCATGAGAGCAAATTTTATGCACCGTTTCGGGAGCAGGTATGATAGGTTACAAGTATGATTGGAACCATATCCTTCCCTTTCCTTCCCTTTACCTCTTCCATCCCGATCAGCTGTTATCTTAGGAGAGGAAAGGAGGGAGTACTGAGCTCTGTATTCACACACACACACACACACACACACACACACACACACACACACACGGTGTGTTTGTTCATTGGCCAGGCTAATATTGACGAGGTCTTCATCTGTGACGGTGTTGATGCAGTGACCACCACTCCTGCTAGCTTCCCTAATGTTCCTCCAACCCATCCACCCATCCACCACCCACCTGTCCACTCACCCATCCACCACCCATCTGCAATCTTCCAATCTACCAGTTTCAAACCCTTTATTACTTCTAGAAAAACGTTTCTCACCCTTAGGAACACGTTTCTCGCCATTAGAAACAAGTTTCTTGCTATTAGGAACATGTTTCTTGCTATTAGGAACACGTTTCTTGCTGTTAGGAACACGTTTTTTTCTATCAGGAACACCTTTCTTGCCATTAAAAACACGTTTCTCGCCATTAGATAACACGTTTCTCGTCATTAAAAACACGTTTATTGCTATTAGAAACATGTGTCTTGGTATTAGGAATATACAAAATGCCCGTGTGGTTGGGAGGATATTAACGCCCCGTCTATTAGTTCTCTAAAGCAAGGAAAATATTATTATTAATTATTATTATTATAATTACTAATATAGGGAAGTGATGAACCCGTATGCTGTATAACCCTTCTAGGTTTAGCGCTTCATTTTTTATAATTAATAATAATAATATGATCCCGGAGACGTCATACAGAGTCTGGGGGAAATGGGAGGTCAATCCAAGGGAGGGTAGCTGGAATTCCTTGGATCAAGAGAGCTTCACCAGCATCACCCATAATCCAGTGGAAACAGTTCGTTTCCAGCATCAAAGGTCGGGGAAAATTCCCTCGAAGAACCGATCTTTACACGTCACAAACCATGGATAATTTTGTGTGGGGAAAAAGTCTCTCCCTTTACATTGAACTCTATGGATAACTTAAGAATAAAATAAAATCAAGACTAAAAGCTGAGATGGGTTTTGTGGTGGATTAATTGTATTTAAAGCCTATCGACTACATGAGGGTCATATAAGGTCGCATGTCACCTGTTCGCCAGCAGTCAAAAATACTTTAGTCTAAAAATAGGGATTCAAGTCAGCTCCCAGTGTATATCACTGTATGTATTTACCTGAGTGTTTATATATCTGTGTATATACAATGAGATATATACACCTGTGATGCTTTACTCGTCAGGTAATTAGACAAGTATGTCCTGACACGAACCTTAGCCATATGATGACCCCCTAACTAGTTAACCAACGTGTAAATGTTGAGAAATATCAATGTTTTTAATATCAGAGCCGGGTCTTAAACCCATTGAAACATAGGGTCACTACTTGGCACTATTTTGAGATGATGATGTCCTTCCGTGTGTCCAAAACATATCAAAACATATTTTTAGGAAGGGAGGGCGGTAATGATAATAATACTAATATCAATGGAGAAACATTTCGCAGATAAAACCCGCTTATTTCGTTGAAAATAGCGAGGATCTGAAGCCCTTCTCTAACGGCGTGAGGAAAAAATGGGTGAATATTTTGAAGAAATCTGGCTCGTATCATCGGCAAGGGCTGATATCTTTACATTACCCGCAGACATCGGGAAGAGCTTGATTAATATCGCCACACAGCGGGGAAAATATATTGCTGCCAACAACAGTGAAGGAAAATTTGAAGGAGGAACATGTATGTTATAACTAAAAACAGCGGCCAAAAGCCTAAACAATGATTTTGTTTTTAAATAGGGGGAACCCACCCCCGATAAGTTGCACTGGTACACCAGTGGTTGTTTAATACTTTTACCCAGCTCTGGTACACCAGTGGTTGTTTAATACTTTTACCCAGCTCTGGTACACCAGTGGTTGTTTAATACTTTTACCCAGCTCTGGTACACCAGTGGTTGTTTAATACTGATACCCAGCTCTGGTACACCAGTGGTTGTTTAATACCGATACCCAGCTCTGGTACACCAGTGGTTGTTTAATACTGATACCCAGATCTGGTACACCAGTGGATGATTAATCACTGATGCCCAGCACCCGTAGACTACCAGTTGCTCCATCACTTAACAGTTCATCATTTCACTAAGACCCACGTCAGGAGTTACCTTTCTGACGAGGTTAGGTAAGGTTTGTTAGGAAACAAGAGAAGTATTTCCTGAATCGGGTCTTAGTCATATGATGACCTGCAGCTGAAGCTTTTGGTTATTCGACCGAGGCCTTCCGCTGGCTTACCGGCGAGCATAACACCCTCACCACGACGCTGACACGACAAGTAACAGAGGAACTCTTTCTGGGGATGGGGGTTCCGGAAAGGGGTTTTGGCAAGTTCTTGAGCCCGAAATGTTTCGTCACGCCCGAAATGTTTCGTCACGCGCGAAACCGGGTGGGATATTGGAGGCGATTCCTCGTGGAGGGAAAGGAGAAAGCATGTATCTAGTGGATAGCAAGGGAAAAGGAATCCACGAACCTCGTAGTACCTATGTGTGTGTGTGTGTGTGTATATATATATATATATATATATATATATATATATATATATATATATATATATATATATATATATATATAATTTCCATTTCACAATGTTCCCCTTTGTTACAGGATGTGAAAAAACACAGGGCGTGCCAGGCATTCATATGCGAAATGTGTTTTTTGACGCTGTTGAAAGTGTCCAATCGTCCGTAGGTGAAGTTTTTAGATTTGCATCGTGAGTAGTAAGAATGTTTTGTGAGTAAGACTGTGTTGTGAGAGAGAATGTGTTGTGAGTAAGACTGTGTTATGAGAGAGAATGTGTTGTGAGTAAGACTGTGTTGTGAGAGAGAATGTGTTGTGAGAGAGAATGTTTTGTGAGTAAGACTGTGTTGTGAGAGTACACTGTGAAAGTGTATGTACTGACAACGAATTCTGACACGCAGGACGAGGTTTAATACATTTGCTTGCTTGTTAATAAATGTGATAAATCAGGAGTGTGCTGCTATTCTTTATGACGGTTACACAGTGGCATTAGAAGCTGTCTATATGTCCCTGTGTTGTTTAGTTCTATTATATAACCTTCCAGTCACCCATTATCAAGCTCCTCAGTCATCCATCATCAACTTCCCAAGTCCCACATCATCAACCTCCCAGCCCCCCACCGTCAACCCATCCACTGGCTTCCTGCGGTCATCAACGCAGTGACTGGTACAAAAAATCTCTTCAGTTCAATTCTCAGCCTGCTGCTGACTAAGGGCAAATATTTAACTCACCTGGTGGAGGCTGTGCCAACGAACCCAACCTTGTGAATCACTGGCCACTGACCATTCTGCTTTGTCTCAGACAACTGTCTCTTGAGCCTCGGCTTCTGTGACTCTGTACTACTCTGTCTCAGACAGTTGCTTTTACAGCCTCGGCCTCTGTGACTGTACTGTTCTCTGACCACTGTCCCCACAGCATTGGCTGATGACTCCTTGCTTCTCTGTGACCCTTGCTTCTACAGCCTCGAGGTTCGTGACTCGACACTGCTCTGTCGCTAACCACTGCTTCCCAGCATCAGGTTCTGAACCAGGCAATGCTTTTTCCCTCTCTGTGCTTGTGAAAGTGACTATACGAGGAAATATGAGTTGAGGCAGTTGTGGTTCTCATGGCTTTTGTTACTATTAAAAGCTCTGGAACTCTTGTTTTTGCTTCCTGGCATGGCTCTATCTAATGACAAGTAGTGAGTCTCATTACTATTGAGAAAGCTTACTGTGCTCTACTGAAATAATAATTATGATTAAACAGTAATTACTACTACTACTACTACTACTACTAATAATAATAATAATAATAATAATAATAATAATAATAATTTTATGGTACAGTGAGGAAAAATTTTCAGTGGTGTTTCCAACAATTTATTAGGACATAAACAAAATGTGAGTACAGTGGTAGATGAGGTTTAGAGTATCTACAGCCAGTGTCGGGCACCAGCAGCCAAGCAGCCATTGTTGGGCACCAGCACACCGCCTCACTGATCTTCCTCACTGCTTCATGACTGTGATTCTTCACTGCCTGCAGCAGTCGCTGCACACCTCTGTTAACATTGCAGCGGCAGTGTCACACATTGAGGCTGCAACCTACACACTTCTGCGTCTTGGCTTGCGTCAGCATCATCATCCTGCCTTCCCCTTTAACCTACTACCCCTGATCTAGCTATTTCTGCTGTCTCTCCATTTCATCTTAACCTGCTGCCTCATCCTTCCCCCCTTCCCCCTCTCTTCCATTTCCCCTCCCATCTCCCTTCCCTTTCCCCTCCCTTGTTCAAGAAAGAAATGTAAGCGCAGAGTGTATTTGTCCGGACTTGAAGAAAGCCCTTGATATTGTTTCCAGTGAGAGGCTAATTAGGAAACCGCAAGTATATAAGAATAAAAGTCAAGTTAATCCACTGGATGAGAGTGACTTTGTTTGAAAGGAAAATGCAAAAAGTTATAAGAGGAAAAAAATATCTTCGTGGGAAGAGGTCACAAGTGAGGTGCCACAAGGATCAGTTCTTGCTCCAGTAATGTCTGTAATTTATATAAATGAATTACCAGAGAGAATAAAAAGACCTATATGAATACATTTGCGGATGATGTCAAAATCGTAGGTAAAATAAGCAGTAAAAATGAATGTGTCGGGCAGGAAAGAGAATAGCCACAAAACAGGGGAAAGGATTCAAGCTCTCCTACCCAACAACAGTAACAGGGGAGATAAAACAACAGCTTAGCAACAATAGTAGCAGGAGGATACTTAACAACAGGAATAAAGATGCACTGAAATCTCCAGTAAGTACTTGACTACGTACTTTCCACCAGTGGTGTAATTGTTTTTTTTTCCACCAGTGGTATAATTGTGGTTTTCAGAAATTGGGTAAATTCTCAGCTTGGTTTAATTCATGCTTTATTTCTCAGCTTGGTTTAATTCCTGCTTTATTTCTCAACTTGTTTTATTTCTCAACTTGGTGTAATTGCCTGGCACCTGCGAGGGTGATAGGCAACTTGTCACGCTTCCCTGCAATAATTTGACTTGTGTGAGAGGGGCAGTGGAAGGAGGGAGAAGTTGGAAACTTAGTGAAAGGTCGCGAGAGAGATGGATGAAGGGAAAGGGAAAGGGAGAGAGAGTGTGGGATCAGTGGAAGAGAGGCAAGAGAGAGAGAGAGAGAGGGAGGCAAACAGGGAGAGAGGAGGGGGGAAGGTGAAACGGGGAGAAAAGGTTAAGAAGGGCAAGGCATAAACGGTGTGGTAGGAAGAGGGGAAAGTTAGAACGGGAATATAGTTAGCTTAGAGGGAGGAAATTGAGAGAAATTGTGATTATGAGACTATATGGAGAGTAAGGAAGGAGAGAGAACCAAGAGGAAGAGGCAGAGGGGAGAGGAACTCTGGAGTGAAAATTAGGGAAAGGGAGAGAGTTAACAAAGAGGGAGAGAGAAGAGAGTTAGCAAGGAGGGAGAGGGGAGAGTTTGGAAGGGAGAGGGGAGACTTAGGAAGAAAAGACATGGGAGAGGCGGGAAGAAGGGAAGGGTAGAAGTGAGAAGAACAGTTAGTAGACAGAATGATTTAGACTTTTACACATTGTGTGTGTGAGTGTGTACTCACCTAATTGTAATTGCAGGGATCGTGTCTCAGCTCCTGTCCCCGCCTCTTCACTGGTCGTTACTGGGTCACTCACTCCCTGCTCTGTGAGCTTTATCATACCTCTTCTTAGTGTGTGTGTGTGTGTGTGTGTGGATCTCTAACCTTTCGTCCCCCCCCCCCTCTTAACTTTTCTTGGCTTAGTGGTCTGTCAACATCGTATCTGCTTTTAAAGTTGTGAAGTATTGTATGCTCCAAGCGAGAAAAATACATTATAATATACACCTGGAAAATGCTAGAGGGACTGGTCCCAAATCTGCACACAGAAATCACTCCCTACGAAAGCAAGAGGCTCGGCAGACAGTGCAAAATATCCCCACTGAAAAATAAAAGTGCCAAGAGTACACTTAGAGATAACACATTAAGTATGAGAGGCTCAAGACTTTTCAACAGCCTCCCATTGTACATAAAAAAGATTGCCTTCAGACTCCTGGCTGTCTTCAAGAGGAAACTTAAGATCCTGAGGTTAGTTGTGATCAGCCGGGCTGTGGTTCGTAAATTGAACTGTGTGGGACCAGCAGTAACAGCCTGGTTGATCAGACCTTGATCTACCAGGAAGCCTGGTCTGGAACCAGGCCGGGGGGGTTGACTTTCCCAGAAAACATCCTTCAGATATCCACAATGGCACTCACCAGACCCTCTTTTACGGCTCCCTGCTTGTCCGCCCACAGGTCCCGCAAGCTTGCCCACCCGCGCCACTAACAACCCACCCAGCACAGCTGAAAAATATATCACTCCGTTGCTTTAATAATTATGATAATTTATACAGACAGAAAAACTCGACCCAACAGAAAATTTAATAAAACCTTGAAAATGCGTTGTGAGGTAGAGCAGGGAATGTTGATGCTCTCTCTCTCTCTCTCTCTCTCTCTCTCTCTCTCTCTCTCTCTCTCTCTCTCTCTCTCCCTCTCACTCATTCGGCAATTATTTCTTCGGTGTTTTAAGTTGCTTTACCCTTATGTTTACATTACGAAATATAATCATAGCAAATTTGAGTTTACCTCTTCACATGCTGCAGGCCTATCATTCGTACTGTAGTCCTATCCTGCATACTATAGTCGTATCCAGCATATTGTAGTCCTATCCTGCATACTATGGGCCTATCATCCTGCATACTGTAGGCCTATCCGGCATACTTTAGTCCTATGATGCTTACTGTAAACCTATCCTGCATATTGCAGGTCTGTCATCCTGCATACTGTAAGCCCATCATCCTGCATACTGTAAGCCCATCATCCTGCATATTGTAAGCCCATCATCCTGCATATTGTAAACCCCTCCTGTATAATGTAGGCATATTATGCATAAGCATAATATGCCTACTGTAGGCCAGTCCTGCATACTGTAGGTTTCTCCTGCATTCTGTAGGCCTATCCTTCATACTGTAGGCATATCCTGCATACTGCAGATCTATCCTACACAGTGAAGGCATATACTGCATAGGCCTATCGCCCTGCATAGTAGACATCCTGCATACTGTAGGCCATCCTGCATACTTAGGCCTATTCTGTATGCTTTACCCCAGCTATATCTCTTTGTATCTATGTATCAGAAACACTTTCTACACATTTTGCACTGTATTGCACATTCAGTCACTGCCTCATCCATCATATTCCATCACAAAGGATGGAATACATATTTGACACATTTCAACACTGAAACCAATCCTGTGTGATGGAATATGACAGGGATACATAGCTACCCTTTATTCCCATTTTGTAACTATCGTATCTTGTACATCGCTGATGTATCTGATGTTGATAAGTCCATCGCAAGGGGAGGGGAAGGAAATGATCGCAGTGGCTGATAGGTAAGACTGAGTCAGTTTGTAACTAATACTGAATATCGTGGATGTCAGTTGTCTCAAAGCCATTCACATGTCTGACTCGGAACACCTGAAATAATTTTCTAGTCTTCAGGTTCACTCCTCAGTGTTGTAGGTCCTGAAACACCTTCCCAGGTTAAGCCAGGTTCACTCCTTAGTGTTGTAGGTCCTGAAACACCTTCCCAGGCTTCAGGTTCACTCCTCAGTGTTGTGTGTAAACAACACTGTACCTACTCAGTGTTGCATTTAATTAAGCAACACTGAGTAGCAGGGGTTCTTAACCGGGCGTACCCATACCCCTTGAGGGGTATGGGAACCAGGGGTGTGGGTTTCGATCTCTGAACAATTAAAATAAAAAAGGTTGTTAGATTAAACTATCAGCTGTTGTGTTGCTAGCTATCCATATGTAAAGTAAAGCCACGCTATTGACATCTTTTGAAGTCATACTGGTGGTGGTGATGAGGATGATTTCGATAGTCTGCTGAAGGGGGTATGGGGACTTACTGGGTAATCCTTTGCGGGGGGGTCATTAATCGTAAAGAACCCCTGCTATAGTGTATCTCAGAAGCGAAACGTTGAGAGCTCCATATTTAAGCTTTCAACAAGAACCTGAACATAAGTATCTTAGACTGAATTTGGTCTCTGGCTCCGCCTTCCACATTATTATTTCACATTAATTATCTCATTATTTTAAAATAGGAACTTTAATAAACAAGATTGAAGTAATTATTCATATTCTCAATTATTGTTAGTATTATTCTCCCTAATATTAACCCCTATTCCTTACTCTAGTTATCTGGTTTCTTTTTGAACCGCTAGATCACGTAGCCATCACAGCCTGGTTGATTGGTGTGACTATGAAAGTGGTATACAATACCGACAAGTTGATAGGTAAGACACAACTACAACAGTTAGACATCTTTACTTCGAAACGTTTCGCCTTCATAGAGGAAGCAGCAGAAGCAGTACAGATATAATATATCTGTACATCTCTACTGCTCCTGCTGCCTCCTTTATATTCGACTGAAGAAGCCTACTGTGTTGGCGAAACGTGATTTGTGATATCAGCTGTTAGCAAGTTAATGAGTCTTGGTCCACGCATGTTGACATAGTGTTCTCTTGTTGTGTCCGTGTCGCTAGTATTGTCAGTATTCACTTAATATTCAGTTTGTTTATTTACATTCAGTTTTAACATTTAATCGTTAATATTACTTGTTAATCGCCAGTATTCACAATTAATTGTCAGTATTCACAGTCGTCCGTGTTAGAAAATAATCAGTATTGACATGTGACTATTAGTATTTCCGTCAGTGCATAGTCATAATTTATCAAGAGTTATTCATCAATGTTGCATCAGTAATGAATAACGTCTTGCGTGGGATGACGCTGATTATTATTCATTGTAGCGTGTAAACTTCCTCTTCTCGCTTGTATTATCGTTCAGCTCTCTGCCATTCACAACACCTAAAGTTTCCAGTTTGAAATTGCATTGGTTATTGGCACTGTCATTCCTAATATGTTACGAAGTGGTGGTTGTTGGCACTGTAGTGGTGGTGGTGGTTATTGGCACTAGTGGTAGTATGGTTATTGGCACTGTAGTGGTAGTATGGTTGTTAGCACTGTAGTAGTGGTGTGGTTGTTGGCACTGTATTGGTGGTGGTTGTTGGCACTGTAGTGGTGTGGTTGTTGGCACTGTAGTGGTGGTGGTGGTGGTGGTTGTTGGCACTGTAGTGGTGGTGGTGGTTGTTGGCACTGTAGTGGTGGTGTGGTTGTTGGCACTGTAGTGGTGGTGTGGTTGTTGGCATGGTGGTTGATGTTATGCGGTGGTGCTGGTGGATGTGTTCAGGGCCGTTCTTAATGGTGGTGGTGATGGTATTAATGATTGTGTTGTTGTAGTACCTCTGATACCTTTGCTTATTCAGGTTCTCTTGGTATTGTCACTGTTCGATTAAGTATAGAGTATAACGAGAGCTGCCAGTCTCTCTGTTCATCTGTCGCTCCGCGTCCGTCCGTCCGTCCGTGTTCGTTCGTTCTTCCTTCCTTTCGTGTCCATTCGTTCATGTGTTCCCGTCCGTCCGTGGGCATAGATAAATTTTGTCTGTAAATAGAAATCATAAATATTTTGACTTCAAATTTGGGGAAAGGGAGAGGGACCCGTCAAGTAACCTACACGCGTCATGTCACCTTCACCCACCATGTCACCTATACGCGTCATATCATTTACGCCTGACCATACGTGACTCCACCATGGTGGCATTATATACGAGTTGCCGCCTTCTTTTCCTTCCTGCTGTTCCTCATTTTCTCTACTGCTTCTCATTTTCTTTCCTCTCCTCTTGTTCTTCATCTGCCTACGCCTATTGTTGAAATTTGCTGAACACATCCGGGACTGCTAGGACTGTGAATACAAAATCTTCACCTCACTGATATCAGAGAACAACACAGATTTATCCTTCTTACAGGCCACACTGCAGGCTGTCATACGCACCTTCGGTGAGAGCAACACAAGTGTTCCCACTATAACATCCTACAGTGGACCTTTACCATCAAAGTCTTGACCGGCAGGACCACGACAACCCAGGTGTCAGGGTTTTATGTGTTTGTGATCCGAACTGGGAGAGACCTCCCGTAGCCTATATATTAGGTTGAAAGGACAGTGTGCCTGCAGGACTCAGATGAATAACGCCTGCGTAATATATAGGGACCAGTTGCCTCACACCAGTTCCCAGCTGCCTCACACCAGTTCCCAGCTGTTTCACATCAGCTCCCGACCCATCTTTCTTGAGAGGATGCCCAGCTGGTCGTAAATTGACAAACCACGACACTGATGCCTAGAAGCTGCGATGATTTGGACACTAAATTCAGTCCACTGATGGAGCTTCTAGCTTAGCCAAACCTGTAGCCTAGCTCATTTAACATAAACAAGTCAGGAGAAAGACGGGTAGGCCTCCTGCAGTTCAACCCATACAGTGGCCTCACTGACTCAATCACTCACCTATGACTTGTAAATGGTCCAGGTTGGAAAGAAACGTCGTCATAAGCTTCTGTCTCCTTGTATATTGACTGAAGAAGTTCTGTTCAACAGGCGAAACGTCTCAGTAAAGTTCCTCTCTGCAGCTGTGTCTAATTCACTACTGGTTGACTTTGTGGCATTCATCTCCTTCCTAAGTCTATTTTTTTTTGTTCATCTTCGTGCCCTTTCTCGTTGATCATCCTGTGCTTTTCCTCTTCTACTTCCCCGTCCCTCCTACCTCCATCCTCCCTAGGCCTTTATAATAATCCGAGAGTTGAGTTAATCATGACTTACGATGTTATGGCAAGAATTAAATGAGGGGGAAGGACATGAAGGTGAATATTAATGATGGTGTGAGGCAGATGCAAATATACAAGGAGACAGAAGCTTATGACGACGTTTCTTTCCAACCTGGACCATTTACAAGTCATAGGTGAGTGATTGAGTCAGTGAGGCGACTGTATGGGTTGAACTGCAGGAGGCCTACCCGTCTTTCTCCTGACTTGTTTATGTTAAATGAGCTAGGCTACAGGTTTGGCTAAGCTAGAAGCTCCATCAGTGGACTGAATTTTGTGTCCAAATCATCGCAGCTTCTAGGCATCAGTGTCGTGGTTTGTCAATTTACGACCAGCTGGGCATCCTGACTTAACTCAGTGGTGGACCTGACTTAACTCAGTGGTGGACCTGACTTAACTCAGTGAAGACGTGTCTTGTCTGCTCTCTGTCAATCTGAAGAAGATGTCCTCTCTTGAGCTACTCTACCAGCAGCTGAAGGAAGAACTGAGGGTAGCTAAGCTTGAGATACAGCGACTGACTGAGGAAAACAAGAGGATTCGTAGTAATCCTCCTGTTGAGAATCCTCAAGCCAGGAAAGGAACCTGGACAGTGGCTAAAACGCATGGGACAAAGTTAAGGCTCAAGAGGACGGGTGGAGAGGTAGAAACAACGAAGACCCAGGAGAATGTTGTGGAAACATCGAACCCATTCTCCGTGCTACCAGATGAATGTGAGTCGACTTCTGGGAGCGTCACGACGAAAGACACAAAGGAAGGTAAAAACATTGTTGTTGTTGGGGACAGTCAGGTTAGGTACATGGATAGGGCTTTCTGTTTGATTGATAGGAGTAGGAGACAGAGGGTTTGCTTTCCTGGGGCTGGGATGGAGGATATTGTTAGCCGTCTGGACGACATCATGAGAGGTAATGGGAGCAATCCTATTATCTGTCTCAGTGCTGGAGGCAACGATGTTGGCAGACGTAGGAGTGAGGACCTGACTAGCAGGTTTAGGTCAGCAATAGACATAATTAGGAAGAAGGTGGGAACCCTGTCATATGTGGTATTTTGCCAAGGAGAGGAGTTGGAAATGAATGGCTGTCCAGGGCAATTGGTGTCAATTGCTGGCTGGACAAATACTGTAAGGAAAATTCAGTAACATTCATTGACAACAGGGACCTCTTCTATGGCAGAAATGACATGTATGCCAGGGATGGGGTTCACTTATCCAGGTCTGGGGTGGGGGCACTGGCAACTGCAGTGGAGGGAGCTGTTAGGGCTTTAAACTAGAAATAGTTAGTGGTATGGGTTTTGGGGGGAAAACAGAGAAGTCCCAGTGTAGTAATATTATAAGTTGTAGGAGAACTAGTAATAGGCAGAATAAGGTGGATAGTGGAAAGCTAGTGACACTAGATGACAAGGACAGTAATAGGTATAGTGGAAAAACAGAGATGAGCAGGAAGGGTAAAGAGAAAGGAGGGTCTCTAAATATATATTACACCAATAGTCGTAGTGCTAGGAATAAGATGGACGAGTTGAGATTAGTTGCAAGTACGGGTAATATTGATGTTTTGCAATAACTGAGACATGGTTTAATATGAAAAATCGGGACTTGCCTGCCGAATGTCACATTCAGGGTTTTAAATTGTTCCAAGTAGACAGAAGTATCGGGAAAGGGGTGGGGTGGCACTCTATGTCCGTGATCATTTAAATTGTTGCATAAAAACGGGTATAAAGTCTGAACTAACACATACAGAGTCTGTCTGGATAGAATTTTCAGAGGGGTGTGAAAAATTGATTTTAGGCGTGATTTACCGTCCTCCAAACTTAGATAGGGAACAAGGGAGACTACTTTGGGAGGAAATTGTTAAGGCCACAAGACACGATAACGTAGTAATTCTAGGGGACTTTAACTTTAGTCAGATTGATTGGAATTTCATGACAGGGAATTTAGAATCTAACGACTTTTTAGAAGTAGTTCAGGATTGCTTTTGAAGCAGTTTGTAACAGAACCTACAAGGGAAATAACCTACTTGACTTGGTTCTGGCAAGCAAGGAAACCCTTGTTAATAATTTAGAAATTACAGAGGAACTCGGCTCAAGCGACCACAAGTCAATTACCTTTAGCATTGAATGGATGTATGATAGTAGGGATAATTCAGTAATGGTCCCAGATTTTCGCTTAGCAGATTATAATGGACTTAGAGAACACTTATCAACTGTGGACTGGGGTGAAGAAGAGAGGTATCAATATGACAGTTTTCTTAACACTATACAGGCTGCCCAAAGAACATTTATCCCGTATAAAGAAATTAGATCAAGTAGAAATGACCCAAAATGGATGAATAATAGGCTCAAATATCTTTTAGGGCAGAAGAAAGGAATTTATAGGCGCATAAAAGAGGTGAGGGTCATCTTATAAATCAGTATACTGACATTAAGAGGGACGTTAAAAGGGAATAAGAAAAGCTAAACGGGACTATGAAATTAAAGTTGCTAGGGATTCAAAAACTAACCCAAAAGTTTTTTCCAGGTTTATAGAACAAAAGTTAGGGATAAGATAGGTCCCTTAAAAATAACTTTGGGCATCTTACTGACAAGGAGAATGATATGTGCTCTATTTTTAATAATTATTTTCTCTCGGTTTTCACACAGGAAGACATTAATAATATCCCAGTAATTAATTTTTACAGAGGCCCAGAAGAAGATAAATTATGTAATATCACAGTCACTAGCGAAATGATTATGAAACAGCTGGACCGACTGAAACAAAATAAATCGCCGGGTCCTGATGAGCTTTTTGCAAGGGTTCTTAAGGAATGCAAAATGGAACTCTGTGAACCAATATCTAACATTTTTAATTTATCTCTTCAAACAGGTGTAGTGTCTGATATGTGGAAGATGGCTAATGTAATTCCTATTTTTAAAGCAGGGGACAAGTCACTACCGTCAAACTACCGCCCAATAAGCCTGACCTCAATTGTAGGCAAATTACTTGAGTCAATTATAGCTGATATTATTAGAAGCCATCTAGATAACCATAATTTGATTAATGATACCCAGCATGGATTCACGAGGGGCCGTTTCTGCCTATCTAATTTATTAACCTTCTTCAGTAAAGCTTTTGAGGCTGTTGATCACGATAAAGAATTCGATATTGTTTATTTAGACTTTAGTAAGGCTTTTGATAGAGTACCGCACCAGAGACTGTTAAAGAAAGTGGCAGCTCATGGCATTGGGGGAAAAGTGCTGTCATGGATCGAGTCATGGCTCACCAATAGGAAGCAGAGAGTGTGCATAAATGGGGTTAAATCCGAATGGGGACTTGTAACAAGTGGTGTTCCACAGGGATCAGTCTTAGGCCCATTGTTATTTTTAATATATATCAATGACCTTGATGAGGGAATTACTAGTGATATGAGCAAATTCGCCGACGACACGAAGATAGGTAGGATAATTGATTCAAACATAGATGTCATAGAACTTCAGGAAGATTTAGACAAACTTAATTCGTGGTCAGAAAAGTGGTAGATGCAATTCAATGTAGATAAATGCAAGGTTCTGAAGCTCGGGAGTGTCCATAACCCAAGCACTTATAAGTTAAAGGGTAGCTAAGCTTGAGATACAGCGACTGACTGAGGAAAACAAGAGGATTCGTAGTAATCCTCCTGTTGAGAATCCTCAAGCCAGGAAAGGAACCTGGACAGTGGCTAAAACGCATGGGACAAAGTTAAGGCTCAAGAGGACGGGTGGAGAGGTAGAAACAACGAAGACCCAGGAGAATGTTGTGGAAACATCGAACCCATTCTCCATGCTACCCGATGAATGTGAGTCGACTTCTG
The DNA here is from genome assembly GCA_009830355.1 of Cherax destructor. Lineage (NCBI taxonomy): Eukaryota > Metazoa > Arthropoda > Malacostraca > Decapoda > Parastacidae > Cherax > Cherax destructor. Next base: position 164,516 of record WNWK01001674.1, on the reverse strand, counting down.
GGAGCGTCACGACGAAAGACACAAAGGAAGATAAAAACATTGTTGTTGTTGGGGACAGTCAGGTTAGGTACATGGATAGGGCTTTCTGTTTGATTGATATGAGTAGGAGACAGAGGGTTTGCTTTCCTGGGGTTGGGATGGAGGATATTGTTAGCCGTCTGGACGACATCATGAGAGGTAATGGGAGCAATCCTATTATCTGTCTCAGTGCTGGAGGCAACGATGTTGGCAGACGTAGGAGTGAGGACCTGACTAGCAGGTTTAGGTCAGCAATAGACATAATTAGGAAGAAGGGTGGGAACCCTGTCATATGTGGTATTTTGCCAAGGAGAGGAGTTGGAAATGAATGGCTGTCCAGGGCAATTGGTGTCAATTGCTGGCTGGACAAATACTGTAAGGAAAATTCAGTAACATTCATTGACAACTGGGACCTCTTCTATGGCAGAAATGACATGTATGCCAGGGATGGGGTTCACTTATCCAGGTCTGGGGTGGGGGCACTGGCAACTGCAGTGGAGGGAGCTGTTAGGGCTTTAAACTAGAAATAGTTAGTGGTATGGGTTTTGGGGGAAAACAGAGAAGTCCCAGTGTAGTAATATTATAAGTTGTAGGAGAACTAGTAATAGGCAGAATAAGGTGGATAGTGGAAAGCTAGTGACACTAGATGACAAGGACAGTAATAGGTATAGTGGAAAAACAGAGATGAGCAGGAAGGGTAAAGAGAAAGGAGGGTCTCTAAATATATATTACACCAATAGTCGTAGTGCTAGGAATAAGATGGACGAGTTGAGATTAGTTGCAAGTACGGGTAATATTGATGTTTTTGCAATAACTGAGACATGGTTTAATATGAAAAATCGGGACTTGCCTGCCGAATGTCACATTCAGGGTTTTAAATTGTTCCAAGTAGACAGAAGTATCGGGAAAGGGGTGGGGTGGCACTCTATGTCCGTGATCATTTAAATTGTTGCATAAAAACGGGTATAAAGTCTGAACTAACACATACAGAGTCTGTCTGGATAGAATTTTCAGAGGGTGTGAAAAATTGATTTTAGGCGTGATTTACCGTCCTCCAAACTTAGATAGGGAACAAGGAGACTACTTTGGGAGGAAATTGTTAAGGCCACAAGACACGATAACGTAGTAATTCTAGGGGACTTTAACTTTAGTCAGATTGATTGGAATTTCATGACAGGGAATTTAGAATCTAACGACTTTTTAGAAGTAGTTCAGGATTGCTTTTTGAAGCAGTTTGTAACAGAACCTACAAGGGAAATAACCTACTTGACTTGGTTCTGGCAAGCAAGGAAACCCTTGTTAATAATTTAGAAATTACAGAGGAACTCGGCTCAAGCGACCACAAGTCAATTACCTTTAGCATTGAATGGATGTATGATAGTAGGGATAATTCAGTAATGGTCCCAGATTTTCGCTTAGCAGATTATAATGGACTTAGAGAACACTTATCAACTGTGGACTGGGGTGAAGAAGAGAGGTATCAATATGACAGTTTTCTTAACACTATACAGGCTGCCCAAAGAACATTTATCCCGTATAAAGAAATTAGATCAAGTAGAAATGACCCAAAATGGATGAATAATAGGCTCAAATATCTTTTAGGGCAGAAGAAAGGAATTTATAGGCGCATAAAAGAGGTGAGGGTCATCTTATAAATCAGTATACTGACATTAAGAGGACGTTAAAAGGAATAAGAAAAGCTAAACGGGACTATGAAATTAAAGTTGCTAGGGATTCAAAAACTAACCCAAAAGTTTTTCCAGGTTTATAGAACAAAAGTTAGGGATAAGATAGGTCCCTTAAAAATAACTTTGGGCATCTTACTGACAAGGAGAATGATATGTGCTCTATTTTTAATAATTATTTTCTCTCGGTTTTCACACAGGAAGACATTAATAATATCCCAGTAATTAATTTTTACAGAGGCCCAGAAGAAGATAAATTATGTAATATCACAGTCACTAGCGAAATGATTATGAAACAGCTGGACCGACTGAAACAAAATAAATCGCCGGGTCCTGATGAGCTTTTGCAAGGGTTCTTAAGGAATGCAAAATGGAACTCTGTGAACCAATATCTAACATTTTTAATTTATCTCTTCAAACAGGTGTAGTGTCTGATATGTGGAAGATGGCTAATGTAATTCCTATTTTTAAAGCAGGGGACAAGTCACTACCGTCAAACTACCGCCCAATAAGCCTGACCTCAATTGTAGGCAAATTACTTGAGTCAATTATAGCTGATATTATTAGAAGCCATCTAGATAACCATAATTTGATTAATGATACCCAGCATGGATTCACGAGGGCCGTTCCTGCCTATCTAATTTATTAACCTTCTTCAGTAAAGCTTTTGAGGCTGTTGATCACGATAAAGAATTCGATATTGTTTATTTAGACTTTAGTAAGGCTTTTGATAGAGTACCGCACCAGAGACTGTTAAAGAAAGTGGCAGCTCATGGCATTGGGGGAAAAGTGCTGTCATGGATCGAGTCATGGCTCACCAATAGGAAGCAGAGAGTGTGCATAAATGGGGTTAAACCGAATGGGGACTTGTAACAAGTGGTGTTCCACAGGGATCAGTCTTAGGCCCATTGTTATTTATAATATATATCAATGACCTTGATGAGGGAATTACTAGTGATATGAGCAAATTCGCCGACGACACGAAGATAGGTAGAATAATTGATTCAAACATAGATGTCATAGAACTTCAGGAAGATTTAGACAAACTTAATTCGTGGTCAGAAAAGTGGCAGATGCAGTTCAATGTAGATAAATGCAAGGTTCTGAAGCTCGGAGTGTCCATAACCCAAGCACTTATAAGTTAAATAACGTAGAACTTAGCCATACAGATTGCGAGAAGGACTTGGGGGTGATGGTAAGCAGCAACCTTAAACCAAGACAGCAATGCCTAAGCGTACGTAATAAGGCAAATAGATTACTGGGATTTATATCAAGAAGTGTTAGCAACAGAAGTCAAGAGGTTATATTACAGCTTTATACATCATTAGTAAGGCCTCACCTAGATTACGCAGCTCAGTTCTGGTCTCCATATTACAGAATGGACATAAATTCGTTAGAAAACATTCAGCGTAGAATGACTAAATTAATACATAGCATTAGAAATCTTCCTTACGAAGAAAGATTGAAGACCCTAAAATTACATTCACTTGTAAGACGTAGAATGAGGGAGACATGATCGAGGTATACAAGTGGAAAATGGGTATAAACAAAGGGGATATAAATAAGGTCTTGAGGATATCTCTCCAAGAGAGAACCCGCAATAATGGATTCAAGTTAGATAAGTTTAGATTTAGAAAGAATATAGGAAAGTATTGGTTTGGAAATAGGGTAGTTGATGAGTGGAACAGTCTGCCTAGTAGGGTTATTGAAGCTAGGACCTTGGGTAGTTTCAAATTTAGGTTGGATAAATTCATGAGTGAGAGGGGTTGGATTTGAGTGGGACTCGCGCATGAGTGGGTAGAATTGTCAAAGCTTATTTCTTGGGTAGCATTGAAAATTGGGTTGAGCAAACATTCTGTTAGTGGGACGGATTGTGAAGGACCTGCCTGGTGTGGGCCAGCGGGCCTGCTGCAGTGTTCCTCCTTTCTTATGTTCTTATGTTCTTATGTAACTGGGAGCTGGTGTGAGGCAGCTGGGAGCTGGTGTGAGGCAGCTGGGAGCTGGTGTGAGGGGGAATACAAGAGATATATATTTCTCCTGTAATAGTCTATCACTTAGGATGGGAAACATACAAGGTGTTGAAATATGTCAGCCTGAGCTGGAAGACTTCGGTAGGGCTTGGAGGATATCGTCAAGTATTCCAGCAAGGGTTCAGCAGCTACGGGAGCTTCAAAGGTTTCCTTCCAGCAGAGCTGGAGTTACTGTCAGTATAGCCTATCCCATACACAGGAGAAATGGAATTTTTATAACAATATCTCCATCTTCCCAGAATGGGTGCTGGAGAAATTATTGACAGGAGGCGCTGGACAGAAAGGAGGAAGAAGGGAGATTAATATGTATGTCACTGTTCAAAGGTTTTGATAATGTGTGAAGTCATCGCTGTTGGTCTGTAGTTTTTCGCAACTGCTTTACTGCCTCCTTTGTGAAGTGGGGCAATATCAGTCGTTTTCAGTGACTAAAAGCCTGGACACAGGTGTCAGGGATGACACCTGTGGCCAGGCTTCTCCATAAAATACAAATGGCCCAAGGTGACTTTTTTTTTTTTGGGGGCAATTTTGAAGAATGTGGAGTTTACGAGTCTGGTCCTAAAGCAAAATGTATAGCATGCTGCCTATGGAGTCTCCAGAGTCAACTGGGAAGAGACCTACATCAGAAATTTTGGAGATGTTGCCAGTGTTTTGAAACTCATTCAAGAAAAAACTCATTAGGGGTCTTCGATCTGTAGACTGATGACTGGTTCACTGAACATCGAGTCGTTTTGTGACTTCAGTATTTCACTTATTTTTTTATTGCCATCAATGTATGTTCAATCACGTTGACTTTTTTGTGGTTTTTATAACTATCAATGCATTTTGTTAGAAACTATATAATGCATTAAGAAAGACCAGAATCTAAACATATCAATTATCAACAAAACATAACTTTTTACCACTTAAAGTTGATAGGGCATAAACATTGCTGTGTCATAAAATATTTATTGACTTTAACCATGATGATGTGGCTTGGCACAGTTCTAGATACATAACACTGAGGCACTCTTGTTACCCTGCAGCAAACAAACGACTGTTTGGTTAATTCTCACAGAATCATTAATTAATTCTCTCAGAATCATTAATTAATTCTCTCAGAATCATTAAGGCTTCATGTCACATGTTCACCGCCAGTCAGTATTACTGGAATTCCTAAAATAGGGATTAAACTTCCATTGTATATACATTGAAAGATATGCACCTCCTGGTGCACTTAACCTGAAAGTACTGGTATGCATTATTCTTTTGTAGGTTTTAATGGCCTTTGCAAGTGAAGGGTTAGATAGTGTTCTCTCATTATTGGTACTAATGAGTTTATCGCACGTGATTATCAATACATGTTCATGTGGAGTGACGTACAGTGTGCCAGAGCAGGCGTCCTGCTTACTGGCTTGATCGACCAGACTATTGCTACTGCTGGTCTCACGTATACCAAGGTAAGCACCACAGCCCGGCTCATCAAATATTGACATGAAGAATTTATCCAGATTCTTTTTGAAGACAGCTAGGAGTCTGTTGGGAATTATCCTTATATAGTACCAGGCTGGTAGTTGCAAACTCACCCTCATTATTACCTCTATGTCGCTTAGCGACTCCTGCCGATCCTAGACACATACAAAGCGGTTAACGCGTTCGTTAACGATTCAACGTTTATTCTGCCGCTCTTATGCGTTCTCCTCCCTCCTTAATTTACTTTAGGATAGTGTAATAAAAATTAACCTAAATCTGCGTAAATTGCCCAAAACATTATAAAAATGCTAACGGTAAGGATGTTATCGTGCAGTAACGGTGGGAGGGCAAACATCATAAACTGTCGTGGGTTAGAACGTTGGAAAAAACACGCGCGGTATGAGGACCACCCCTCATAATCACTGTCTTGAACATAACATATTGACGTGTATGGTCGACACTCATAATCTGGAGGAGAGAAGGATGGGTGTAAGGGTAGAGAAAGGAGCGAGTGAGGGGGTAAGGGTAGGGGTGGAGCGATTGAGGGGGTAAGGGTAGGGGTGGAGTGAGTGAGGAGGTAAAGGTGGGAACAGGAACATATAAAAGAAGCAACATCTGCAGCAACATCACCATCATCTTCAGCAACAGCAGTATCAGCAACAGCAACAGCAGCAGAAGATTTGACTCATATCACAGATGAAGTTGATAAATCTTTGTAATTTTCATTTGCATTTATGCCTTGCCAGAATTGCAATTGATATTTACATTCTGAAGCAGTTGAAGTTTTTGTTGACTGCTGAAGGCAAAATTGATATTTTCTGGTAGATGAAGAGTTGAAATTGATGTGTACGACTCTTGAGAGGAACTCGGGGGTAACGAGACTCAACTCATCATTACGCAACCTGACGTCTTTTTACGACATCAGTTTCCTAACGTATTGAGGAACGTCAAGTTCTTAACCGCTTGGTGCGTCCTTTCAGTTGCTATGGTTCTTTATTTTAGGTTAAGTTAGGGACATGAAGACAACGTCCATAGGACCCGAAGACAAACACCATCCCCAGGACCCGAAGACAAACACCATCCCCAGGACCCGAAGACAGCAGCATCTGGACCTGAGGATAAACACCATCCCAGGATTTGAAGACATTTGTTGCCAGATTGGCTCTTTATTTTCTCCAATGTTCTCTCGTGTTCCATAATTTAGTGGGGCGTGAACATTGCTCAGCACGATTGACTTTATGGCCTAACTTTTATGGAGAGCGAGCGAAACAATGTGAATACCAGAGGTGTAACTTTAACGGAAGGGGTTAGAGTGAAGGGAATGGGGAAAGAAGGGAAGGAAGTAGAGGTGAAGAACATGGGGAAAATGGAGAGGGAAGTGGGATATGATGGGGAATACTTGTGAGTGGTTTGGAGGGGGTTTCTTCCCTCAAAGTCCGGCTTGGGGGCCAGGCTTACTTCTTGGTGGCCCGCTGGATTACATAGCCAACACAGACTGGCTGGTCTAGCACTTGGCGGAGCTAGTGGTCTAGCACTTGGCGGAGCTAGTGGTCTAGCACTTGGCGGAGCTAGTGGTCTAGCACTTGGCGGAGCTAGTGGTCTAGCACTTGGCGGAGCTAGTGGTCTAGCACTTGGCGGAGCTAGTGGTCTAGCACTTGGCGGAGCTAGTGGTCTAGCACTTGGCGGAGCTAGTGGTCTAGCACTTGGCGGAGCTAGTGGTCTAGCACTTGGCGGAGCTAGTGGTCTAGCACTTGGCGGAGCTAGTGGTCTAGCACTTGGCGGAGCTAGTGGTCTAGCACTTGGCGGAGCTAGTGGTCTAGCACTTGGCGGAGCTAGTGGTCTAGTTTCTTCGTCGAAATCTTAAATTTTTGCCCCAGCAATATTTCGGATATTTGCTGGTAACATGCTGAAGCGTCATGGAAAGTGGATGTACTGAGAGAATGACCAGAAAAAAAAAATAGGAAGAGGGGAGGGAGGAGTTAAGGTTAGGTTAGAGGGAAGGAGTGGGGAAAGTAGGCATTTGAGGGAGGGGGTGGAGAGGAGGTGACTGGAATTGGTGAGAGAGGTGGCTGGTAGGGAATCAGAAACATGGTCAGATGACCTATCATTTATAAATCACAATAAGTCAGGTGTTGCAAAGGTTGGGAAAATGACAAAGTTGATTATGAGAAGTTTGAAAATAAAAGAAACAATGGCAGCAGTGAAGACACTTCTCAGATCACATGTGCTCTCACGTCTAGAATATTGTTAGTGTGTTCACAGTGCCTTGCAAGGCAGGAGAGATGTCAAGGCTACAATGCATAGAGCTCATTTACTTCCGGTTAGAATCAACAAAACATCCAAGCTAATGGAAAAGCCTTCAAGCACTTGTGTCATACCACGGTAGAGAGCTCCTCCCCCCGGCTGCTTGGTGTGCGACAGTAGGAGAGGTGTGAGAGAATGGCAGTGGAACTTTAAGTGGATAACTTAAGGATACGCTCCAACGAGTACAATTCAAGGAATTCTGATGTTCCTAGTAATTGAAACGTTTGAATTTATACGTATAATGAATTTTTCCTGCACATCCTCCAGGATGCAACTTAAATTTGAATGAATGACGAAAAATGGGTAAAGATTGGAATGGGGACTCTCATCCACGTGTTAATGTCAGCCGCTTCAGCACATCTTTCACATCCTGTTAATGTTAATAATAACAACTTGATGTGCTGTTAAAGTGTAAGGAAGGTAACATTTATGAAGGGATTAGCCTGAAGGTGGGAACTAGAGTGCCTGCACTCTGAAGGACGGGTGGGGATATTTGCAGTTTGGAACTGTAGTATCGGCGCACCTCTGGTAACTCAGTGATAGAGTGAATGATGGTGAAGGCCTTTCTTCTTTTTTTTTGGGTCACCCTGCCTCGGTGGGAGACTGCCGGTGTGTTAATAATAATAATAATAATTTAATTTTCGTCTGATTCTGAACATTTATTTCTGTTTCCCTATCCTCTGTTTTTATTTTAATTGTCATTCTCTTTCCCTCCCCGAAATCTTCATCCTCACCCTCTTTTTTTTCTCGCATCCTTTTCCTTTCCGTCCTCATCTTCATTCTTGCAATTATCATCACCTCCTTTGCCCTCATCATTCTTTTCTTCCATATCCTCGTCATCCTTTTCCCTATCCTCCTCCCTATCCTCGATATCATCCTCTTCCCCATCCTCGCCATCCTCTTTTCTTTCCTCGTCATCCTCTTCTTTTCCTTCCATCCCTCCACCATTCCTATCATCCTTTACCATCTTCCCCCATCCCCCACTACTTCCCTATCAAAAACTGGATACACCAGCAATCTGCTGCTTCCCTATTCTACTAGATAGTTACAGAATAGGGTAGCAGGACATTGCTGATCTGTGCAAATAGCATCACATTGTTATTTTTTTAGATATTGCTAAAAAAAGAAGTGTGTTGGGAATTAGAGAAGGGGGCGGCGCTCCTGCTCTCCTTCAGCCAAGATTAATTCCAGTCATGAAGAAATTACTTTCGGGCGTCGAAGTTGGCCGCATGTCTAGGTTTTTTAAGTGTTAATTCCATGTGGGAGTTGGAGGGGTTGGGAAAGAGGGTGAGGTGTGGGTGCAATGGTTGGGATGTGAGTGGAGTGGTGGAATAGAGGGGGTTATGAGAGGGGTGGCTGGAGGGAATGGATTGTGAGTGAAGGTTTTTGGAGGGGTTGTGAGTGAGGGGTTTCGGGGAGAGGGTTGAGTGAGGGGGGTTTTGGGGAGAGGGGGTTCTTCCTCTGACGAGGAAGAAAAAAAAAATCTCGAAAGACCAGTATAAATTATGTTCAGCAGTTAAGTAAACTAAACTACAGAAAACTTAATATTATACAGCGCTTGTGAAATGAGATTAGATTTAATTTTATCCCAGTTTCTTGGGATAAAATCTGAATCATGGAGACAAATGGCCCAAAGTCGACACGTGATGAAAAACCACACTATTAGAAAGAGGAACTTTATAAAGACGTTTCGCCTGTGGGAAGGGCTTCTTTAGTGACGTCTGTCTCAATGGCGAAACGTCTTATTAAAGTTCCTCTCTGCAGTTGTCTTTTTCACCAGCTGACTGAATCATCACTACACATCAACAGGGTATATATTGTGTAGATATAAACTATGTATATACTGTGAACAGATCTCATCTATAATATGATGATGTTGCTACAGTCACCCCAGAACTCACCACGTGGACGTGGCTGCTCTTCTGGGTCCTACGAGAGCAAGAGGCTCGACACACCGTGCAAAATACTTCCAGTGAAAAGGAAGAGTGCAGTAAATACAGAGAGAGAGAGAGAGATAATGGGGTAAGTATAAGGTAACCAAGACATATCAGCATCCTCACTACTCCTTGCACTTTTTTTTTTTTTACTTTCCCTTATTTCCCTCCTCCACTCCCTTACTCCATGTTTTCCTACTTTCCCTCATATTCTTTCACTCGCTCTACTCTCACCAAGTGCTCTCTCTCTTTCTCTCTCTCTCTCCTTCCCTTACCCTCACTCAGGCTCCTCATTTCTTGCCTGGCTCTCCAGTTCCTCCCACGGCATGTTTTTCTTAATTGACAAGCCCGAGGGAGGAGTTCTTGTCCAAGGAACACTGTTCCAGGAGCACTGCTGTGTGTGACGAGGTGTGGGGAAGGAGGAGGGCGAGTAGGAGCACAAGGTGTAGGAATGGTGGAGTACGAGGTGTGGGGATGGAGGAGGGCGAGTAGGAGCACAAGGTGTAGGAATGGTGGAGTACGAGGTGTGGGATGAGAGGAAGTGAAGGATAGGAAAGAACAGGAAAGGAGACGGAAGAGGAGGAGGTTGTGTAGAAATGAGCAGAGGTATGGATTAGGGAAAGGAAGGAAAAGGATGAGGGAGAAACTAGGCAAATGAATGGAGAAGGAAGAGAAATTAAAGGGAGATGGGCAGGAATAGGAAGCAGTATAAAGGAGCGAAGGAAGAGGATGTGGAGAATGGGCAAAATTAAGGAGGAGTTTGGAGAGGAAGAAGAGGAAAGGCAAGAGTGAGTTTGTTAGAGGAGGAAGAGGACAAAGGAGAGGCAGAAATAGAAAGGAGTATGGCGGAGGAAAAAGGAAGTGGAAAGAAGGGGAAGTAGAGGGGTACAAAATGAGTGAATTACGGGAGAGAGAGAAAGAAAGAGGGGGAGGGCAAAACTCTGGGAAACTCACTCATATGAAGAACATTTCCAGTAACTTGCATACAGTTTGGAATCACAAGACGAGGTAAAACTTTTATTTTTTTTTATTTTAGTGGCTTCTAGATATGTTCGTCAGGAAGGGAAGGAAAGGATGAAGGAAGGTAAGAGAGAGAGAGAGAGAGAGAGAGAGAGAGAGAGAGAGAGAGAAGAGAGAGAGAGAGAGAGAGAGAGAGAGAGAGAGATAAAAACTTGGCGAGTTAGTAGAGTGGTAACGTGGTAGATACCCGTAACTCGACAGATGTCGTGGTAGTCTTCCTGGGAAGCTTGTGGTAAAGGAAGCTCTTGCTAGATACTGTGTTTATTCTGACTGCGGTGGGTCTTGTTGCTAGGTCTTCTGTCTAGGTTTGGTATTGTGGCTAGTGATTGTCTTTGTTTGTGGGGTTATTCTTCTGGACGGCTTTGGTATTGTAGCTGAGGTTGGTCTCGTGGCTGGGGTTGGTCTCGTGGCTGGGGTTGGTCTCGTGGCTGGGGTTGGTCTCGTGGCTAGAGTTTGTTTCCTTGCTGTGATTGAGCTTCTTGCTGCAAATGGGCTTCTTTCGAACAAACTATTCGTTTTAAATTTGTGGCTTCGATGGTGATATTAATTCTGTGTTACCCTATGTTACCCGAACTATTATTGTTTACAGTCTTCAAAACAGAGTGTGTAGAGAGTGACCCGATGAAAAACATGTTCCTTACACAATACTACGTTCATACAAATTATGACAAGACACTTTATTATTCACATACATGTGTTTACTTATTTGCTGCTACAGGAGCAGAGCTAAGCTCATGGTGTCCCGTCTTCGGCACTTAGCTTATAAAAAAGTAATTTATTAGCTCAAAGGTGTATCACACCATCATGTTGATGTGTGAAACACATTTATAACATCTGGGTATCTTTATCGAGAGAGGAGGTGGTTTGCCTGCGCAACAGACTTTATCAGTCTAATACAAGTGAGTGATGGAGACCTTTATACTGGAGCCAGTGGAAAAAGTAGTAAAATTCCAGCAGTTTAAGACACTGTCACAGGTGGGCAGAAGGAGGTCATGCCCAGCAGGTGGGCCAGATGTTACTAGTGAAGTTGTGAAAATATCTCTGTACCCAGATTCGATGATAAATTTAATAGAGGCTTGAGGACGCAGACTTTTACACTGGAGTCAGAGGAAGGTGAGGTACAGCAGTTGAGGACATCGGTTCATAGGAGTGTGGGTTTTGAGTGTTTGAGTAATGATGATATAGAAAGTGTCTTCAATGGTTGACATGTAGAAACAGAGACAAACCAGTGCCCAAGCTTTCAGACACAGACAACAGAAAGACAGAGGCACAGCCACACACAGACAACATAAAAAAACAAGACACAGAAGACAGAGATTGAGAGTAAGACACGCAATACTGATATAAAATTAGACGCTAGCCGATTGACGGGATGTTCAGAGTAGAATAAAACACATATACACATGTGAACATAGACTATAGCGACAGAAACTAGGAAACAGAACAGACACACACACACACACACACACACACATCATACAAATAGGACATGTCTCGAACTTCCTATGTGTAAACAGATTCTGTATACTAGTCCAGAAAAAAAAGATTATAACATAGTCCATAAATCCGCATAACATCAACACTTTTGATGATGCTCACCAGTCTGTGTTGATACAAACTTATAATATAATTTGTATTTTCAGGTACGACATCTGACGCATAGGAGAGAGAGGCAGTAGGGAACACAAACGTTGAAGGTAAGGAACAGTAACACCGTCGAGGGAGGTGCTGGGTAAGAGAGAACGACAGTAGGTAAGAAGGGGCCTGTCTGGGCAATACATAAACTTGATATTTAAGGAAATTATTTGAAGAAAATTTGGGTTGAGCTAGGCAGACTGCATATCACTGGCCTGCCAAAAGGCATTCAGCACCTCAAGGTAGATTCGAGAAACAAAGATTTGGACATGGAAAGTGCTTAGGTGGATGAAAAAGTATATGAGAGAGAGGAAAAAAAAACAGTTTGATGAAGGGTGAAACATTAGGATTTACGTCAGCCTCGTAATGTGTCCCCTAACGACCAGTATAAGAACCTATGATTTTTATACGTGAGAGATAATCTTTTCTACTTTGTCAGTTTTTCTCTGGTAAAGCAGAGTTGAAAAGAAAGATAGAACGACTACAGGACACTGCAAGACGAGCTTGACACGTTAAAGTGCCGGTCCTGGAAGATAGAGCGACTATAGGACGCTACAAGACCTGCTGGTCCTGGAAGATTATACAACTATAGAACACTACAAGACCTGCTGGTCCTGGAAGGGGGTGGTGAAATGTAATTCATACAAATATGATTAAGCCATATCGAGAAAATAGGCTAGAGGTGTATGTACCACCTGGACTGAAAATTGCTACAATGGTGCCTGCTTGTATATTCGCCTAATTATACTCATCTGTGTTGGCGGAGGTCGACTCTTGGATCCTGACCGGGCCTCGTAACTGACCATGACAGAGTTCGCTTACCTGTAGAATTATGGCCTCTTATTCTTTTTGTAAGCGTGTATATATCGGTATGCGGGAGGGAGGGGTCAGTGGTTCAGTAGAATTCACCTAAACATAAGAGATATCAAAGCCCTCCGATGGGAAAAAGGAAAATAACATGATGTTTATCGGTGACAGGTTCGAATCGGTATTATAGGGTCTGAACACAAAATAAAAGACTCAAAATAAACATAGACGAGCCTGCCCTATGTCCGGGCTCCGAGAGTAGTAAGACTCGAAACTCATCAAAGGTATATCGAAGGCTACAAAATGCAATCAGATCTTTTCATATCAAGGAAGAAACAGGTAAAAAAACAGGAATAATATAGTGTCATATGATTTATCGTTTCGATAACACAAGAAAACAAATTTCAGTCAATGGCAGAAAAATGGCAGGTTGGATTCTGAGAAATTTCAAAAGAATGTTATGTGAGGTAGCAGCAGGGGCGATTATTTCATTGTTGCATTGATGGCAAGGAATAGTGGCAGCAGAGGACAGTGAAGGCAGGGAGCAGTGGCGGCGACGGGGATCTCCATCAACCAATACTGACTGAAGAGTTCAATATTGTGAGTCACTCAGCAATTCATTGACCTGGCTGGATGAGTCTCGGCACTCAACCAAGGATAACAAGAGAGAGAGAGAGAGAAAGTGTGTGTGCTCACCTAGTTGTGGTTGCAGGGGTCGAGTCACAGCTCCTGGCCCCGCCTCTTCACTGGCCGCTACTAGGTCACTCTTCCTGCTCCATCAGCTTTATCATACCTCTTCTTAAAGCTCTGTATGGCTCCTGCCTCCACTAAATTACTTCCCAGACTATTCCACTTCCTCACAACTCTGTGACTGAAGAAATACTTCCTAACATCCCTGTGATTCATCTGAGTCTTCAACTTCCAACTGTGACCCCTTGTTGTTGTGTCCCATCTCTGGAACATCCTGTCTCTGTCCACCTGTCTCTGTCCTCCAGTGTCGTCAGGTCGATTTTCCTTAATCTCTCCTCGTAGGACATGCCCCTTAGCTCCGGGACTAGTCTTCTTGCAAACCTTTGCACTTTCTCTAGCTTTCTTACGTGCTTGGCTAGGTGTGGATTCCAAACTGGTGCTGCATACTTCAATATAGGCCTAACGTACACGGTGTACAGGGTCCTATGTGTGTGCTTAAGAGGACCTAGTGGACGAAAAGTCTTCTCGATAAAATGCCATAAAGCACTAATTGGTTCTTATGAACATAGAGGAAAGGTTTGTATGAGCCATAGGTGATGTCTGGGCTTTTACTGGCTCAAACATTCACTGTTAAGCTGATGTCTCACAGGACGTCTACATCAATATAAACCAGGTTTACATCAGTACGTTTATATTAATTTAAACAACATTTTCCTAGATAAAATAACTAGTTTGTATTGATGTTTGCTTCATGCAGTAAATGCTAGAGGGCTTTCTAGCAAAACCTTTGTTTGTCGACATATCTGTAATGAACAAATGCTCTATCAGCTTAACACTAACTGCTACAGTCAGTTTTATCCCGGGTTAACCCCGGATAGTTAACCCTGGATAACCCAAGAAAGCTGATCAGTAAGGCTTATTTTCTCTGGTATAATGGAGCCTTTTACCTTGGGATGCGACCCTCGGTAGCTGGTTAACTCCTGTTTACTGCTCTGTGAACATGGGCAGCTGTTAGAAGACTTGCCCATGCTATAGGTCTCACCTAGCCTGGGCATCGACCCTCAGTACTTTTGGTTGAGTCGTACCGGTAACTGTGGTCGTGTTTTCAGTGTCGCACTGCTTGACCTCATCGTCTTTGTCAACAGCCTCTGGGAAACGCATTGGCCTTCTGGTTCTCGACACTATCTACGTCTTAACATAGTAAGCTCCAAAATGCTTCAAGAAGCTTCAGGGAGCTTTAAGAAGCTTCAGGGAGCTTCAAGAAGCTTCAGGGATATCCTTAGACGACACGTTGAATCCCGTGGCCGGCTCCAGGGGAGTCTGTCTCTCTTGTTAAATCCTTAACATTGCCAAGGACACACTCAACTCCTATTGTGGCTAAAGAGGAGACTGGGAGAGGAGTGGGCGAGGGGGGAAAGAGAAGGAGACGAAGAGTAGGAGGAGAAAAAATAGTAAGAGAGGGAAAAAAGAGGTAGAAGAGAGAGAAGAGAAATAGGAGAGGGAGAAAAGAAGGTGGTGATAAGAAGCTGGAGAAATGCAGAGTCATTTTAATATGTGTATACAAAACAGAGTGGGAAAAGATGATAGAAGAGAAGGGTGATTTTTAAGAAATAAGCAGGGAGAAGAAAAGGAGGCAATGGGAAGAGAGTGAGAGGAAGAAAAGGAAGAGAAAGGAGAGGACACATTTACAAGTCTAATAAATTTCCCATGGCGCCATAGTTTCAACCTGATATTTTTTTTAGATTGCTTGCAACGCTGGCTAGTCTCGCTGCTTGTTTTGCAAATTGCTTGACGCGCCGGGGGATCGTCTTGATTGCTCCGTAAATGCTCTTGCACGCTGCGAGCTGCTGCTCGAGGCTCAACAAAGTGCTTTAAATGTACTGGGATGGTCTTTCGAAGTGGCGTGAATGACGCTTTCTTCGATGCAAATGGCCAACTGCAGAGAACACAGAAGACACACACACACCTGTGTGTACCTGCAACCGGTTTCGCGGGTTATTCTACTTTCGCAGCCCTGCCTGAGGGGGGGGAGGCAGGCTTTTTCTCTTGATTGCCTGTTCAACCAAGTTGTGGTGATCTAATTTCCTGTCCCTTCAAGTGAGGTGCTTTGATGCCGGTGAAGAGCTCTTGATCCAAAGAATTGAAGCTGCATTCCCTTTCTTCGGATCGAATCTGATTCATTTCTATTCCCCATGGCGCTTTATGACCCCTACGAATTTAACTCTTCCCTGTCAGTGTGTCGTAATTTGTTTTTGGTAGGAAAGTAATTAATAAAGTTTTGTGATGTATAATAATAATAATAATAATATTATTATTATTATTATTATTATTATTATTATTATTATTATTTCATATAGTGTACATGATATTTTGGGTCTTATTCTCGTCCACAATACCCAGCGGGAGCCTTTGGGTCTCTGAAAGCTTTGCACGCTGCAGTTTGAGGTTTCTTTTATCCTTTAGAAACCTCTTTTGAGTGCGTCTTGACACGTGGAGAAGGACCTGCCTGCCCGAGGCTGGTCAGCAAGCGGTCGAGAAGCCATGTTCTGAGGTGTGTGTGTGTGTGGAGGTGACGGTCTCTCACAGGGGCTGGTATGACCGTGTTATCTCTCTCGTGTCTCTCATTTGATATATTAATGTCTCGTACGTGTCTCTCAGTGTTGCCATTTTGCTTCTCGTTTTTTTCCTGTGATTTGTCCTTTCTTGTATGCTAATGTATGGGTGAAACATTCATGTATCACACACACATTGAAAGACTCGCGGGTATATATAAACTCACACAGATGCAGTATACTCTAAACTGCAGGTTGATATCCTTGACATGCATCATGTCCAGAGTAACAAGGTTTGTCAGGAAGAATGTAGTGGAGCGCTTGTAGAGGCTGTTCGTCAGTGGAAACAAACATGGATTCAGAGATGGGAGATCTTGTCTGACGGACCAACTAGAGTTCTGTGACGGTGTCAGTAATATGTACGCTAGTCTGTACTATAGAGTTTCCACATATTACTGACAACAGACTCAATGAATTAAAGTAAGACAGACAGGATTGGGTAACCTGCATCTTCCTGGGCTGCTTGATACCGATGCACAAGCTACGAAAAGAAGCAGGGATGAAAGAAAAAAAATACTCCAGTAGACAAAGGCGTATTTAAAAGATAGAATACAGAGTGACTATGCCGAGATGGGCCAGAGTAAGGAGTGGGGTCCCCCAAGAATCACTACTAGGGCCACTAAAGTTCTGGAGGTGTTCTCGTCTTCTCATTATATTTCTCTCTGCTACCATTTATCCTTCCTCGTCCACTCCTTCTCTTATCCTATACATCCTTTTCATCAGTATATTACCTCTTTATGGTCTTTTTTTCTCAGTCTCTCCCTCATCTCATTCTCTCCCACCCCTCCTCATCCTTTCTTCCTCTTCGCATTCTCTTTTTCATTCCCTCTTCTCATTCTCCCTCCTCTCCTCATTATCTCCTTCATTACTTCCTTCTCATAATCCCTCCTCCCCCACTCCTCATTCTTTCTTCCCCCACTTCTTATCCTCTTCCCCTTCTTCTCATTCTCTCCATTTTCTCTGCATTCTTTCCTTATTTTCTCCCTTCTCATTCTTTTTCCCACCTCTCCTCTCTTCATTCGTTCCCTCTATTCATCCTTTCCTTCCTGATTCTCTCTCTCCCTCATTTCCTCATTCTTTCCCTTCTCTCCTAATTCATGTCCTTTATCATTCTCACCCTTATCATCTCCCTCTATTCATAATCATTCTCCCTCATTCTCTCCCTTTCCTCATCCTCTTCCTCCCTTCATCCTCAGTCTCCTTATCCTCTCCCTCGCCTCATCCTCTCTCTCCTTATCCTCTCCCTCTCATCCTCCTCCTCTCCCTGTCATCTTCTCATCTGCCTCTCCTCATCCTTTCCCTCTCCTCTTCCTCCTCTCATCTCCACAGAATTCTTCTACAAGAGGTGTCTTTTAAATTTGGGATGAAGAAAGAGCCGGGGAAGGAGAGTAGTTGTCCTCTTTCCGTATCCTTCTACGTCGTCGCCTCTCCCTCTGTTCCATCCCCTTCTACGTCACTTGTTGTCCTCGTCCTCTCCCTCTGTTCCATCCCCTTCTACGTCACTTGTTGTCCTCGTCCTCTCCCTCTGTTCCATCCCCTTCTACGTCACTTCTTGTCCTCGTCCTCTCCCTCTGTTCCATCCCCTTCTACGTCACTTCTTGTCCTCGTCCTCTCCCTCTGTTCCATCCCCTTCTACGTCACTTCTTGTCCTCGTCCTCTCCCTCTGTTCTATCCCCTTCTACGTCACTTCTTGTCCTCGTCCTCTCCCTCTGTTCTATCCCCTTCTACGTCACTTCTTGTCCTCGTCCTCTCCCTCTGTTCCATCCCCTTCTACGTCACTTCTGTCCTCGTCCTCTCCCTCTGTTCCATCCCCTTCTACGTCACTTCTTGTCCTCGTCCTCTCCCTCTGTTCTATTCCCTTCTACGTCACTTCTTGTCCTCGTCCTCTCCCTCTGTTCCATCCCCTTCTACGTCACTTCTTGTCCTCGTCCTCTCCCTCTGTTCTATTCCCTTCTACGTCACTTCTTGTCCTCGTCCTCTCCCTCTTGTTGTGTCGCCGGAGTGGAACTTTTACAAAAGTCTTTTTAACCTCTTCCTCATATTGAACTTTTTTTTTTTTAATTTGTCCTTTTTTTTCCTCCTTGCTTCCTCCCTTTTACATCCCTAATTCTTTATCTGCTACCTCCCTGAATCCCTCCCTCGTTGTTTCCTCTCTTCTGCATCCCTAATTTTTTATCTCCTGCTTCATGAATTGTGATGTTACTTCATCATTGATATTGATATTTCGGTCCAAGATGGACCGAAACGTCGTTGTAAGCTTCCCTCTCCCATGTGTGGGCTATTTGTGTAGAGTTCCTTGCTCCTTCATTATTGGGGGGAAGAGGCTGGTGCTGCTGCTGCTTCTTATACTATTACATTCCTTTCACAGCTTACCACCTCAGTCCCACCACTGTATATATACTCGTTTCTTAGTTTTCTCTGTGTTATTACTGAGGATGCCACTTGGGCGAAACATTTCCTTAATAAATGTCCTAATCAGTACATACCTGTCGTTTGCTTACAACGACCCTCAGACATTATCAAAGTAACCTTCAACGACCCTCAGACATTATCAAGGTAACCTTCAACGACCCTCAGACATTATCAAAGTAACCTTCAACGACCCTCAGACATTATGAAAGTAACCTTCAACGACCCTCAGACATTATCAAAGTAACCTTCAACGACCCTCAGACATTATCAAGGTAACCTTCAACGACCCTCAGACATTATCAAAGTAACCTTCAACGACCCTCAGACATTATGAAAGTAACCTTCAACGACCCTCAGACATTATCAAAGTAACCTTCAACGACCCTCAGACATTATCAAGGTAACCTTCAACGACCCTCAGACATTATCAAGGTAACCTTCAACGACCCTCAGACATTATCAAGGTAACCTTCAACGACCCTCAGACATTATCAAGGTAACCTTCAACGACCCTCAGACATTATGAAGGTAACCTTCAACGACCCTCAGACATTATCAAGGTAACCTTCAAAGTGGTCTACTAACAAGTCACTATCTGTTGTTAGTTATATTCTGTCAGTTATACTGTAACCAATTTCTCATAGTTGTGAAATAAGTCAGTTAAATAATGTTTAAGCGTCATATAGTCATATTTCCTTCCCACTGGACTTTTAGTAGTGATATTCTATCAGCAGTTGAGCATTTCTCATATTTATGTCTTATTAGTATATCTGGTATATCTATCAGTGATTCTGGGGATGATCTTCCCCAGCCTCCTAGACTAGAAGGGAAAGATTACATGATAAACAACTGTTAAGAAGTACATAGGAAGGTAAAGGTATGTATGTGTACTCTCATCTTATTAATGTATTAAGTTATTGTATATCATATATCTACCTGGAGGGTATTCCGGGGATCAACGCCTCCGCGGCCCTGTCCACGACCAGGCCTCCCGGTGGATCAGGGCCTGATCAACCAGGCTGTTACTACTGTCCGCACGTAGTCCAGCGTACGAACCACAGCCCGGCTGATCCGGCACCGACTTTAAGTATCTGTCCAGCTCCCTCTTGAAAGCAGCCAGGGGCTTATTGGTAATTCCCCTTACGCATGGTGGGAGGCTGTTGAACAGTCTTGGGCCCCGGACACTTATTGTTTTTCCTCTTAGTGTACCAATGGCCCTTCCTCTACTTTTCATTGGGGGTATTTTGCACGGCCTGCCCAGTCTTTTACTTTCGTAGTAAGTGATTTCTGTGTGCAGATTCGGGACCATTCCTTCTAGTATTTTCTCAAGTGTAGATTATGATATATCTCTCTCGCCTGCGTTCCAGCGAGTACAAGTGCTTCCAAGCGTTCCCAGTAGTTGAGGTGTTTGATGGAACGTATATGTGCAGTAAAGGTTCTCTGTAAACTCTCTAGATCTGCAATTTCACCTGCTTTGAACGGAGATGTTAATGCATAGCAATATTCCAGCCTAGAAAGAACAAGTGATTTGAAAAGGATCATCATTGGCTTGGCATCTCTTGTGTATATTTTTTTCACAGTATTATTATTCCCTGAAATATAAAGTGATGATTAAGTGGAGTGTAAGTGGTGTTAAGTGGAGTGTAAGTGATGTTAAGTGCTCTCGAACGAGAGGTGAGGAAGAAGCTCGCAATCCCAGGTGTGACAATTTTTTTTTTGCGTGTATAATAGTCCATCTTGTGATATGGCAATTCCCAAGTAATAGTAACTCCAGCTCTACCAGTAACTGCCGCAGCTGCTGAAGTCATTGTAAAATGCTTGAGTTATCCTCATCGCCTCACTGGAGCCTCCCAACTCAACCTCACAGATTTCATCACTCGTATACAAAACATCCTTGGATGGAATATGATTTCAAAACACAGCTACGTTTTGCTTCTACTGTAATAGAAGTGTAGCAACACACTGCAGTGTTTCCACTATGCAACTATCATAGATAATAGGTTAACAACACATTGTGGCTGTACGCAGTTTTTTTTTTAAATAAAAGTATATAATCCTCCCTCATTAACGTATTGTTTTGTAAAACACTGAAAAGAATGATATTAAATAAATTATACTATAGAATCATACAAATTATACCCTGACTCTCATCTCTGGGGGGTTTATGGGCGGTAAAAATATACGGAATTGTATTATCAACTCTCTGAGCGCACACACTTTTAGTTGCAGTTCTTGATTTAAAATCATTATTTGATATCGAAAATAGACCTGTTATCCCTCTTGAACTAACCAAAATGATAGAAACCTATGTCGTGTCAGTATCATATATACACTTGTTTAGTGTATCTTTATAAAGCTGGTCCCTTTGCGTGTGACGTCACGGTACCCGCTGACGTCAGAGGCTCAGCGCATGTGCACAGCCTATCATAGGCAGACTGCCTCACTACGTTAGACCTACAGGCGAGACAGAAGGTGTGCTGGACTCTCCTTTCACTTACTGTAAATATACCGTAACCATCCAACGAGGAGTATCTTTGACCTCCTATATATCTCTCCCAAGACCCACACGACAAGTGGTGGCAGCGGTGGGATTAGAATATAACAACTCATAAGGCAAACGCTTGTCAACACCATACAAGGCGTAATGCGGCGTATCACCTATAGAAGCATTGAAAGCAGAATTTATAGCACATTGAACATCAGGTATAACTTCATCCCAGGTTGAACTATTGGGATTAACAGTGGCTCTCAAGACATCGAGTACTTTTTTATTAGTTCTTTCCGCTAAACCATTGCTGGCAGGATGGTGTGGAACAATGGTAGATTTAGTAACCATGTGCGATAATACTGTGTGTATTGCCATTCAGAGCCATAATGATAACAAGTCAGTGAAAAGTTCTCATAGTCCCTTAATGACTGAAAGACAGTCTCTAGCCTTTGAACAATGTGTTTGTTCTTCGAGCTTGTATCAGAGAATTGCCAGAGTGATGCGGAATGTAAAGTTCAGATTAGTTCTTGTAGAAAGTATGTGTTTCACTTATTAACGTAGCCGAGCGATCAAGGCACTAGTATTACTGTCACTCCTGTCTGGAATTCAGCCCCTACAATATCTTGCATGCAAGATAGCGTTTAGATGCCTAGGGTGCCGGAGGTATCCCGGACCGCCTTGAGTACTGAGTCTATCCTTGCAATGTTGCTAGTTCAAGTAGTAGTTCCTCTCCAGGGGACGCTTTGTTGAAGAAAGACTATTTGAATGAGTTATAGCATCTCTCGCTGATGCAAAAGCAATTGCAGAAAGCCGTTTCTGTTGCTAGTGTACTCACTAGAGTGCCAGTTGTTGTCCCTCGTGTTCCAGATAGTGTTCCTTCCAGTTGACAGTAAGTCTTTGCAGAGTAAAGTGTCGTGTGTCGAGTAATTCTTACCTGCAGTAAGAGATAGTGAGAACCGTTCTCCTTGCTCATACTTTGTGTCATTGAGCTAACTATTTCAACAGGGAGGATCCATCCACTCCACCGAGCCTGTTTATTCCTCCAGTAGGAAAGTGATCATAAGTTGTGAGCTAAAGATAGAAAATTAGAAAATCCAGTTTAGAACCGAATTATTGACTGTGTGTTTTGTTATTAGATTTCCAGTATCTAGCAAGATTGTTGTGTGTTCAAGTTCTCTCTGAGTTCTGAGTTTTAACAGTATAACCCGTGTTAGCCGAGTTTATCTTTCCTGTTAAAACTTCTTCCCTGTAAATATTTATTCTTCCTCAGAAGCCGAAGAGTACATGAATACATATCGATTGATCGATCAAATTTGCAAATTGTAATTTATGTAATCCATTATATCTAGATCCATTAAATTTCTCTTAAGTACCATTAACTCAAGAAGTGCGAGAGTAAGATTAATCTTGATCAGTTCAAAGTTATAATGTGTTTGCTATTGTATAGATTCACCCAGTACCACCTGTCTGTTCAGCTTATAGAGTTGTATAGTATGCCGAGACGTCATACGATAACATGGCCGAGCTGTCGTGTCAGTATCATATATACACTTGTTTAGTGTATCTTTATAAAGCTGGTCCCTTTGCGTGTGACGTCACGGTACCCGCTGACGTCAGAGGATCAGCGCATGTGCACAGCCTATCATAGGCAGACTGCCTCACTACGTTAGACCTACAGGCGAGACAGAAGGTGTGCTGGACTCTCCTTTCACTTACTGTAAATATACCGTAACCATCCAACGAGGAGTATCTTTGACCTCCTATATATCTCTCCCAAGACCCACACGACACCTATACATTTTGATAATAGATTGTCTGTCAAATAGACAATCATCTGATCGTCTACCCCTGTGGTTTAGCGCTTCTATTTGATTATAATAATAATAATAATAATAATAATAATCTGATCGTCTTCAAATTTTTCACCACTGTTGTGGTTTCCCAAACACAAGACTCCCGCTGCCATTGACTGACTCAAGTCCCAAGTTGCCAGTTTTGCTAAATAAATAATGATATTTTTTATTCAGTAACTAAGGAATACTTCTTTTCATTTACTTTGAAATAGTGTGTCCTCTATTGTTTACCAAAGTACCAAAATTTGTAGATGAGGGATTAAATAAATGCACTACGCGAGGTAAAGAATTACACATGTGCAACATCTGGGTATCTTTATTTGTAGACGTTTCGCCAACCAGTGGCCTTATCAGTACAATAAAAGGTCATAATGTGAAGAATTATATACAAAAGGTAATCAGTCCCTCATTTTCTGTATATAATTCTTCACATGATTTCCTTGTATTGTATTGATAAAGTCACTGTTTGGTGAAACGTCTACAAAGGTACCCGGATGTTGCACATCTTGTCTGTATTGTATACCATTTATGTACACTATGCCAAGTGTTCTCGGTTCTAGGTTATTTAATTTAATAGTATTCTTGTAAATGCACAACCTTCCTCACCTTATACAGTCATAAATTGCGTTGATAACATCATGATCCAGGAGCGGAGACTCGACCTCCTGCAACCACAAAGAGGTGAGTACAAGGCATACGAAAAAGGTATTGTTCTTAAATTTCTTCTCTCTTACCATAAAAATTTTGATAGTCATTAACTACGTTAACGACTCGTGTTCAAAGAACCATTTCATACTATCCCTGGGATAGACAGCCAGAAAAAGTTTTTTTAATTGGGTTACGAAGATATATATTTCAGCACTGGGTTATTTAATGTTTGTAAAAGTAATGTATTGGCTTGTTATATTAATGAAGTTTTTTCTTTGCCGCTGTGTCAGGGGAAACTAGATACTACACTACAAACGATGACCCTCAACTTTTAAAGTGCGTTATTTGTGTAAAGATATTACTAAATGACTCAGTGAGGCCAGTAAAGATCAAACTTCATCCAGAAGAACCAAATAAACCTAATGGGTACTGCCTAATAAAATGTGGTGCTTTTGGGGGGAAAAAAAGGCTGGGATAGATGGATCCTCCTGCCAGCCAGCTAAACAAAAGTATTGCAGAGACATCATATGAAATATCTCTGATGATCTTCTCCCAAAAAACACACACATTGTTCATGAGATTTTAATCAAGCCTTGCGTCATGTCTGTGGTTCGTCTGTTTTTTCGGGGCGTCACGTGGTACTAAGGTCCGGCAGGTACCTGTCACTGTCATTTGATACAGCCAAATCACGAATCTCTGGTGTGTCAACAGACATTCTTGATCAAGTAGTGGGAAAGATAACAGTGTCACGGTGGTGAGCTATTACTGGGGAGATTACTTGTGTCTGTTACTGGGGAGACTAGGTGTATCTGTGTGAGCACTGTGAAATAATGCGAGTATATTACCCTCTCAGTATACCATCCATTTCCTGCTACAGTGTACCAATCCTAACCCTTTTTTTCTCAATAAACACTCAACTTTCATTACCAACAGTACTTCCCCCTTCCCCATCACCCATTTACTCGCACACGGTCCTTCTCCCCTCACACCATTCCCTCTTCCCTCACGCCATTCTCTCTCCCCTCACACCATCCATCTAACCTCACACCATTCCCTCTTTCCTCACATTCCCTCTCCCCTCTCGCCATTCCCTCGATATATTTCTTTGTATAAAATATATTCAATATACATTTCTATTTGTATGATGTATATTGCACTAAGAGACATTCCTCACATTCTTCCCCTCACACCATTTCCTCTCTCCTCACACTATCGCCTCTTCTCTCACACTATTCTTTCTCCCCTCAAACCACTCCCTCTCTCCTCAAACCATTTCCTGTCTCCTCAAACCATTCTTAGTCCCCTCAAAACATTCTTCCCTCACACTATTCCCTCTTTCCTCACACCATTCCGTCCCTCTGCCCCCCTTCTTCTCTCTCAGCATATTCTATTCCTCTCACCATTTCGTCCCTCAATGCACCCTCCTTCCCATTCATTATCCCTCACTCCTCTATCCCCTACCCTTTCACCTCCTTCACCTTGCCTCCTCTCACCCTTCACTCCAACCTTTGTCTGTCTAGTACCCCAATTGGGAATCATGCTATAGTATATTTGTCTTGGGAATGACACGACCATTCTCTCTCTCTCTCTCTCTCTCTCTCTCTCTTCTCTCTCTCTCTCTCTCTCTCTCTCTCTCTCTCTCTCTCCTCTCCTCTCTCTCTCTCTCTCTCTCCCTCTCTCTCTCTCTCTCTTCTCTCTCCTCTCTCTCTCTCTCTCTCTCTCTCTCTCTCTCTCTCTCTCTCTCTCTCTCTCTCTCTCTCTCTCTCTCTCTCTCTCTCTCTCTCTCTCTCTCTCTCTCTCTCTTTTCTCTTCTCTCTCTCTCTCTCTCTCTCTTCTCTCTCTCTCTCTCTCTCTCTCTCTCTCTCTCTCTCTCTCTCTCTCTCCCCGACTGTTTCTTACCGGTTTTCCACCATGAAGATGGCTCCACTTCATTTTACAGGATCTCGGGCTAGGCAGCTCCCTCCCGTGTGCTGCCTCGTGATGGTGTCCTTCCCTATGAGCAGCAGGTGGCAGTCTTGGTAGTGATCTTTGATCGTGGCCTGACGTGGGCCTTCCACATAAAGAAGCTGAAAGTGGATGCTTGCAGGTGATAGACATTCTTTAGGTGCTCTTCCACCGTACAGGGGGGTATGTTTAATGTTCGCCAGGACCCGTGCCAGGACCCCGGTCCTGGCACGGGTCTTAGTCTAGTGATGACCTGTCTCTGGCTCCCGATGGAGAATTGGTTCTGCAGTGTTGCACAGCGTGCTGCTCATGCACTGTTCTGGACAGTGCATCTGGTACGTCTCATGTGCGTAACGGACTTGTGGACGGTGCTGGGCCTGTCTGCTTCCTTGTGTTGTTTCAGGCTGTACGGAATATGGCTGTCACACCTACTCGTCGGCCAGCTCTTGCCTGCTGCTCTTGCAGCAGCAGGCAACTCCTACGACTTTACACTGATGTATTTTGTACTTTCCCTCTTTTGAGAGGGAACTGGATCAGCCGGGCTGCGTTTGATACGCTGGAGTTCGTGTAGCCAGCAGTAACAGCCTGGTTGATCAGGCCCTGATCCACCGTGAAGCCTGGTCATGGACCGGACCGCGAGGGCTTTGATCCTGGGAACGACCACCAGGTGGCATCTATGTTGACCCTGGCGGGCTTTCTCTGGATCTCCGTCGTGAAGAGTTAATCCTGTGATGCTACCTGTTTAAGGTGTAGCATACACCTGGTAACCCAACTTATGCTATGGTCTTCGCAGTGGTGTTAGGCTTCATTTGCTGTTTTGCGTTCCAATGAGAGCTGGTCTTCAGGACTGTGGTCTGTGTCTGCGGTCAGTGAGGTTGGGTTTCCCCCCTCCCCTCCATCTTTGTGGGCAGTCAATGGGAACTCCAAAATGGTGAGTTCTGGTGACGATGTTCGGTAATTTCTTGAATCATGACTTTTTCATGCTTCAAAAACAAAGATAATAACTAGAACGTCAAAGAGCTTAGGTGGTGTTGGCATCCATAACGAGTCCTCTGTAATCACTCTGGAGAAAATACTAGAAGGAATGGTCTCGAATCTGCACACAGAAATCACTCACTACGAAAGTAAAAGACTGGGCAGGCCGTGCAAAATACCCCCAGTGAAAAGTAGGGGCGCCACTGGTACACTAAGAGAAAACACTAAGTGTCCGGGGCCCAAGACTGTTCAACAGCCTCCCACCAGCCATAATGGGCATTACCAGTAGACCCGTGGTTGTCTTCAAGAGGGAGCTGGACAGATACCTAAAGTCAGTGCCAGATCAGCCGGGCTGTGGTTCGTACGTTGGACTACGTGCAGCCAGCAGTAACAGCCTTGATGATCAGGCCCTGATCCACCAGGAGGCCTGGTCATAGACCGGGCGGCGGGGACGTTGATCGCCGGAATGCCCCCCAGGTAGACTCCAGGTAGGTAGCACAAACGTAGGGCATTTTGTTAGGTCCAGGGCATTTCTGGGGTTCCGAGAAATGAACAGATACTAAGCCGAAGGCAACATTTAGGCATCTTTATTCCGAAGTGGAATAAAGATCCAAATATTCTCTCTTGAAAAAGTTGTCCAAGGTGTTTTCTTCTTCTGTACCAAGATGCAATTGTGTTGCAGCGTCTGACAGAGTGAATATCAAAATGGTTTACAATACCGACAGGTTGGTAGGTAAGACACAGGCAACAGTTAGGCATCTTTATTTCGAAACGTTTCGACTACACAGTAGACTTCTTCAGTCGAGTACAGAAAGTAGGCAGCAGCAGTAGAGATGTGAAGACAATGTAATCAGTCCATCACCCTTGTCGGTATTGTATAACATTTTGATATTCACTTCATGGATCACACATGTCCTTGGGAAGTGGTGGACCGAGTTGTCCCTCCACCTCCTACCTCATTCCCATGTCCACCACCACTACTCCCTCTCCTACTACATACCCACTATTCCCCTCCATTTACCCCAGTTCCCCACCACAAGGATCACCAGTGTAGGTGCCCCAGGGAAGGACACCCACTGCATTTATCTTATTAATTCCCTTCCCAGCGCACTGTGCAACATCTGCCGCGGTAAGGGAGCTCAAGAAGGGGAAGGGGGTGGTAATATAGAGGTAGACAATAGTGAGGGGGAGGTAGAAGAAGGAGAAAACGAGGCTGGGGGGGGAAGGGTGAGGTGTAGAGGTATGGAAAGTTGGAGAGTAAGGTTTTAAAGTTTTTTATATACTAAATTAGATAGACCCGCATGTTGACAGCCTCATTAATAAAGCTACCAGATACAACGCCTGGGCTGGGAGTGGGCCGCAGGGGCGATGACTACAGGCTACAAGCATTCTACTAAGGGTTCAGTAGCAATGGAAGCTTCAAATGTTTTGCTCCGCCGGAGGTGGAGTTACTATATATATCTTGGCAATCACCATTTGGAGGAGGACTTGGAGTTGAGGTCTGGGTGAGGCTGTGGGGAAAACGAGGTGAGGAAGATGCGATGGGGAAGATGTTTCTGATTTATGTAAATGATCTGCAGGAAAGAATCGATTCACAAGTGTGTGTGTGTGTGTGTGTGTTTGTGTGCATTTGTGTGCGCGTGTACGCGTACGAACATGCGTGTGTGTGTGTGTGCGTGTACGAGTACGTGCGTGTGTGTTTATGTATGTGTATTTTGTGTGTATGTGCGCTTGTGTTTGTGTGTATGTGCGCGTGTGTCGTGGGTCGGATCCCTGGGAGAGTGTTAGCATACCTAAGATAAATAGGATAACAGATCTTAGTCTGTAGATTCAGCTATGTAAATAATGAAACTAGGGTCATTGCAACGGATACATCAACACAGGCGCCATCTTCCCGATAGTTACACAATTCACTAAAGACACTCTCTTATCTATGTATCTTCAACGTGTGGAAAACTAAGCCTAATTGGCTCACATTCCATATATCTAATTGGCAGACTAGCGGAAACTTGTATATATTTTTTTTTTTTTGGCTTCTGCAAGAAAAGTATAGCTGCGTGTTCTTGTTAACTGGCGACAAAAGACTTCTTCCACCTTGATCTTTTTCCTCTTTTATTTGTTAATGGAATTCTTTACTTTTTAATGGAAGTCAAACACTTTGTTTAAGAAACACGCAGCGTTAAGAGGAACTTGGAGGGGGGAGGGGGGGGAGAGGGGGGTTGTGAAGGGGATAGGGAGGGGGAAAAGTTAAGGGTATAGGTTGTTAGGATTCTTGGTTATAGCGCTTAAGTCCGAAGGGGGTTAGGTACGGATAAGATATGTTAGGTTAGGTACGGATAAGATACGTTAGGCTAGGATAGACTACATACGGATAGCATACGTTTGGTTAGGTTAGGATAGGTTAGATACGGATTAGATACGTTAGGTTAGGATAGGCTACATACGGATAGGATACGTTTGGTTAGGGTAGGTTCAGTAAGAATAGGATAGGTTTTAAGTAAGGATAGGGTACGTTGCTTCGGCCGGCACTCCCCTCCCTCGCTCGGCAACCCCTCCTTCGCTGGGCAACCCCTCCCTCGCTCAGCAACCCCTCCTTCGCTCGGCATCTGTAAACAGGAATGAACACCTGTTGTTAAAAGCAGGTGTGGGCAGCAAGTGTAAAAGCAGGTGTAAACAAGTGTAAACAGCAAGTATAAAAAACAGGTGTGAACAGCAGGTCTGAGCTCTATAGTCTAGCACGCATGTGCATTTAGAGAGAGAGAGAGAGAGAGAGAGAGAGAGAGAGAGAGAGAGAGAGAGAGAGAGAGAGAGAATAAGCAAGTTAAAGAAAAGAATGGGGAGAAAGGGATTAGTGGTTAACCAAAGAAGCAGAGGCCGAAGACATGAATAATGGGCGCATGGGTTTAAAGGAGAGGCGAGACTAATGCGAAGAATGGTTAAGGGAAAGACTAAGAGGGGAGAAGACGCTAGTAGGATGTGGTAATGGATTATAGCAATGGGTAATGGGGCTTGAAGGTTAATTGGGGGGAGAGGGAATGGGTGGTTAATGGGGGTGAAGGGCAGAATAAGATGCCGGGGATTATGGCATCTTGGGAAGGGTGATGGAGGGATGGGATCACCAAGCAGCGAGATGAATTCCAAGAGAATAGAGGGAAATGAGAGAGAAAAAAAATACGGAGTGGGAAATACAGAGAAGGGAAAAAATGAAAAGTAAAACTAGGAAATTCAAAATTATGAAGAGGAAAATCAAGAATAAGAAAATAATTATGGAATGGAAAATATTTATGGAGAAAAAGAGGTATGGAAGAGAAAATTGGTGTGGAGGAGAAAATAGGTATGGAGAAAGTAGGCATGCAGGAGAAAATAGGTATGGAAAAAGATACGCAGGAGGACACTAGATATGAAAAAGGAAAATGTTTACGAAGGTCAAAAAAATTGACAATTGGCACGTACCTTTACCTTTGATATACCTTTGAAGAGTTTCGAGAGTTTATCTACTCTCTGAGCCCGGTCATGGGCCAGGCACACTTTTGTATCATCATTTGCAGATGACACTAAAATAAGCATGAAAGTCACTACGGTAGAGGACACTGAAAAATTACAGGAGGACATAAGCAGGGTCTTCCAATGGGCAGTGGAGAACAACATGACGTTCAATGGTGATAAGTTTCAGCTGCTTAGGTATGGAAAAAATGAAGAACTCAAAAGGAACACTATATACAAAACGCAAGAGGGTCACCACATAGAACGAAAGGAACACGTAAAGGACTTGGGAATAATTATGTCTGCTGATCTGTCGTTTAAAGACCATAACAAGACAAAGATCACAACAGCCAGGAAGATGACGGGGTGGGTATTGAGAACTTTCAAAACAAGGAAATAATGCCGATGGTGACACTATTCAAATCGCTAGTGCTCCCTCACTTAGAATACTGCTCAGTGCTGACGGCCCCGTTCAGGGCAGGAGAAATAGCAGAGCTGGAACAAATCCAGAGATCGTTTACGGCTCACATTGAGCCATTGAAACATCTAAATTATTGGGAACGCCTTCAAGTCTTGAACATGTACTCATTGGAGCGGAGGAGAGAGATACATGATAATATATACATGGAAAGTACTTGAGGGCCTGGTCCCAAATCTGCACACTGCCATAACAACATACTGGAGTGAGAGATATGGGAGAAAGTGTAAAATAAACCCAGTGAGGAGCAGGGGTGCGGTGGGGACAATACGGGAGCACTGTATTAACATCCGGGGTCCCAGACTATTCAACATCTTACCAGAAGATATCCGAAACACGGCTGGAACCAGTGTAGAAGCCTTCAAGAGGAAACTGGACAAATATATTCACCAGGTGCCAGATCAACCAGGCTGTGATGGATATGTGGGGCAGCGGGCCTCCAGCAGCAACAGCCTGGTTGACCAGGCAAGCACCAGACGAGCCTGGCCCATGGCCGGGCTCAGAGAGTAGATACTCTCGAAACTCTTCAAAGGTATATATCAAAGGTGCTTGCCTGGTTAACCAGGCTGTTGAAGCTGGAGGCCCGCTGCCCCACATATCCATCACAGCCTGGTTGATCTGGCACCCGATGAAGATACTTGTCCAGTTTCCTCTTGAAGGCTTCTACACTGGTTCCAGCGATGTTTCGATATCTTCTGGTAAGATGTTGAATAGTCTGGGACCCCGGATGTTAATACAGTGCTCCCGATTGTCCCCACTGCACCCTGCTCCTCACTGGGTTTATTTTACACTTTCTCCCATATCTCTACTCCAGTATGTTGTTATGGCAGTGTGCAGATTTGGGACCAGGCCCTCAAGTACTTTCCAGGTATATATTATCATGTATCTCTCTCCTCCGTTCCAATGAGTACATGTTCAAGACTTGAAGGCGTTCCCAAATTTATATGTTTCAATGGCTCAATGTGAGCCGTAAACGATCTCTGAATTTGTTCCAGCTCTGATATTTCTCCTGCCCTGAACGGGGCCGTCAGCACTGAGCAGTATTCTAAGTGAGGGAGCACTAGCGATTTGAAGAGTGTCACCATCGGCATTATTTCCTTGTTTTGAAAGTTCTCAATACCCACCCGTCATCTTCCTGGCTGTTGAGATCTTTGTCTTGTTATGGTCTTTAAAAGACAGATCAGCAGACATAATTATTCCCAAGTCCTTACGTGTTCCTTTCGTTCTATGTGGTGACCTCTTGCTTTTGTATAGTGTTCCTTTGAGTTCTTCATTTTTCCATACCTAAGCAGCTGAAACTTATCACCATTGAACGTCATGTTGTTCTCCACTGCCCACTGGAAGACCCTGCTTATGTCTTCCTGTAATTTTTCAGTGTCCTCTACCGTAGTGACTTTCATGCTTATTTTAGTGTCATCTGCAAATGATGATACAAAAGTGTGCTGGGTGTTTTTATCTATTTCTGCTATGAGGATATCTATGTCTGCTATGATACAAGCTAGATACAAGCAAGAAATAATCATAGCCTAACAAGATGAGTGTCGGCAATACACAGCCCAAGCTCAGTGCGAGCCTTCCTTTGAGCAAAACTCACTATTGCTGGAAGTGTGAAACCGATCTGAAGAGGCATTATCCAGTTATTGCTCGTCGTCTACACAGCCTGAACTAATAAGATACTCTTCTGTCCCTAAGATGCAACACCTATTAAAATTAGAGCCGTCCAGAAGAGGCCTACTCAGATTATTTCACAGGCCTAAAAACCGTTCAATACACCTACACACCTGGTCATAGACCGGGCCGCGGGGACGTCGATCTCCGGAATGCCCTCCAGGTAGACTCCAGGTAGGTAGACTCCGGTAACAAGGCCAACCTCCTCCTAAGTAGGATATTCTGGTGTTCAGAAAGTTTGAAGCCTTTAGTTGTATGAACCTTTCCCTAGTCACAGTACACTAGCGTTCATAATTTGAAGCCGATCGGACGAGGCGTTCTCAAGTTATGATCGAAAACCTTGGAAAACCACATATTTCTTTCAACAACTTAAACGTAAATAATAATGATAATAATAATAATAAAAGTAATTATAAAAATGCTTAGAGAGCAGGATAGGATTAAGTCAATCAGCCGTTGCTGCTGATCCTGGCTGGCAGGATTTATACTATCTATTTGCGTCGAGTAATCCGATTGCAATATTTGCGCCAGAGGCGTACTGGGGTAATCCTTCTCTTAGTTTATGAAGAACACAGCCTCACAGGTGTTCCTCTCTCTCTCTCTCTCTCTCTCTCTCTCTCTCTCTCTCTCTCTCTCTCTCTCTCACTCACCTTAGAGGAATTATCATAATGAAAATGTTTACAGAACTTTCACTAAATTGGCGAGTCCACCTTGTCCAGGGGTCTTTCTAAATCTGGCTGAATTGGTTCTTGAAATTGGCGAGTTCCCTTTACGAAACTGGCAATTTGTTATGTAATTGGAGTTTTAGCTTCCCGAAATAGATTCTCTTTCCCAAATTCTTCGACTTTACCTTCCTATGTGGTCGGTGGTGTAGCTCTAAATCGGCGATAGTTTGAGGCGATCAACTATACTGGCGATAGTTTAAGAGGTTTAACCCAAATTGGCGATTGTCTGAGGCGATAGTTTGACGTGATCCTCTGAAAGGCAGAGGCTTCGACGAAGTATTGGGAACTTGTGAAGGAAAAGTACAGAGTTGCTGCTGCTGCTGCTGCTACTGTTCCTGCTGCTGCTGCTGCTGTTCCTGCTGCTGCTGTTTCTGCTGCTGCTGCTGCTACTGTTCCTGCTGCTGCTGCTGTTCCTGTAACTCATGTCCTTACCGTTGTTGTTATTGTTCTTGCGGGTGTTGCTTTTGCTGCTGGTGTTCTTGCTGCTGCCGCTGTTGTTGTTTCTGCTGTTGTTGCTATTACTCCTGTTCTTGCGGCTGCTGCTGTTTTTGCTGCTTCTGTTGCAGATAATGTTTCTGCTACTATTGGTGGTGCTTCGAGTGTTGCTGCTGTTCTTGTTTCTGCTGCTGTTGCTATTACTGTTGTTGCTGCTGCTGTTTTTGCTACTACTGTTGCTGCTGATACTGTTGTGGTACTGTTACTGTTGCTGCAGCTGCTGACATTGTTCCTGATTCCCTTGTTTATACTGTTGGTGTTGTTGCTTCCGTTGGTGTTGATCCTACTATACGTCTGGCAACGTCTACCTGAGTTATTCTCTCACAGCGAAAGGGATACATATCCCCCCCCCTCATAACACGAGGGATACACATTCAGAATTCAGCGTTCCCTATTTATCCTTGGCCAAAAAACCGGCCGCATCGCTTCCGTTTTTTAAATAGGTTTATTTGTGGTTTAATATATGTATTAAGAGATTTAAGTCATCTAACCTAACCTAAATTTAGCCTAGTTTAAAGTACAGAAAATAGCATTGACGTTCCACACCTCGCATGGGTTATCTACCTCTCCTGGGTTGCTAGCAATTATCCCGTCCCATGGGTTACTAGTAGAGTTAGCCCCTCCCATGGGTTGCTAGCAGAGTTATCCTCACCCCGTGGATTGCTAGCAGAGTTATCTCTATTAGCTGTCTTGCTACACTGTCGCTGGAACTGCCGCATCCCAGGAACAGGCACACCACCACTGAAACAGTTACACCACCACTGGGACATTCACACCACCACTGGGACATTCACACCACCACTGGAACAATTACACCACCACTGGAACAGTCACATCACTGGAACAATCACACCACCATTGGAACACTTACGCCACTTGAACAATCACACTACCACTGGGACAATCACACCACTTGGACAATAACACCACCACTGGAACAGTCATACCACCACTTGAGCAATCACATCACCAGAACAGTCACAACACCACTGGAACAATCACGGCACCACTGGAATAACCACACCATCACTGGATCAACTACACCACCCACAAAGACAACTACACCACCACTGAAAACTGCACTGTTAGGATAACTATACAGCTAGAACAATTACACAATCAGTGGAACAACTACACTGCTGGAACAAAGGCTGAACAGTAACCTCACAGTGGACACTCAAAGAGTAGCTTATCAACTTCCAAGAACTCAGTAATTTGCAACGATTCTCAGCTCATTATAAGAAATACGATCCTGCAAGGAGCAGAATACATGACTCTTGGTATTTTTTCATGGTATGTCTGATCAACGGGGCTGTTGTGACCACGCTGGCATGCGGACTGCATGATACAACAGGTTAATTGATCGGGGTCATTACCATGAAAGATTAACCCATTTTTCCTACTCCCCTCCCCCCCCCAACCACAACTGTAGCTGTGAGGGGTGGAAAGGGGGGTTATAGGTAAGGAGAGGGGTGGAAGGGGGAGGTATCTGTAAGCTAGTAAGTCACGGTGACTTACTAAGCTAGCTTATGTGAACTTATTTCCTGTCACCACCCCGACTCTTGTTACCATTCCTACCACTATCACAACCTCCACCACCACTGTCACAACGTGCACCACCACTCACATCCCACCACCACTGTCACAACCTCCACCACTACTGTCACAACCCACCACCACTCACAACCCACCACCACCACTGTCACAATCCCCCCACCCCCCACCACTGTCACAACCCCTCACCACCACTGTCACAACCCCCCACCACCACTGTCATAATCCCCCCCACCACCACTGTCACAACCCACCACCACCAGGTATATCACAGGGTCCCCTGACACGTGACCAGCAGTACCTGGCCAGCAGGCTCCATCTGTTTAAATTGCATTCAGACATCTCCCTCAAATTCCCCTCAAAATAGCCCTTATTCTCCCCTCGTGCATCTGAATGGCTCAGACGCTGGGTACAAATTACGAAATCGATGTCAATCGTAACACAATCTGCCACCCGGGTGCCAAGGCAAGCAGAGGGTAGTGTACAGTGCCAAGGCAAGCAGAGGGTAGTGTACAGTGTCAAGCAGGAGGGGGAGAGAAGTGTGTGTGTTGTGAAACAATAGGTTGTAATAGATAGGATAGAAGTGCCATGGGAAGCAGGATGAGAGAGGTTGCCATGGGAAGCAGGATGAGAGGGGTTGCCATGAGAAGTAGGATGGGAGGGGTTGCCATGGGAAACAGGATGGTAGGGGTTGTCATGAGAAGCAGGATGGGAGGGGTTGCCATGGGAAGCAGAATGAGAGAGGTTGCCATGGGAAGCAGGAGGAGTTAATTGCAAGGAAAAGATTGGTGCCATGGGAGACAGGAGGTGCCATGGACAGCAGTATGAGGTGCCATCCAGTGGCAGGCAGGAGGGGACGAGGGGTGTCGTGCCAAATTGCTGGTGAGCGGCTTGATAATCAAATTGTTGAGCCTGGCTAGCAGGGAGGGGGTGAAAGGGGAAGGAGGGGGTAGAAGGGAGGGGGGAAGGGAAGGTATAGGGAGAGAGAGCGAGGGGTAATTGAGAAGTGAAGGGAGGAAAGGGATTGGCTAACTCTCTAAGCCTCTATATTTCCCTTTTACCTCTCCTACCTTTTTTCCCTCTCTTATCCCTTTATCCCCGCTTTCCTTTTCCTTTCCCCTCTTTTCCGTTTCTTTTCCCCACTTCCCCATTTTCTTTCTGCACTCCCACGTTTCCTTTCTCCATTCCCACGTTTTCTTTCCCCACTCCCTCTTTCTTCTCCCCACTCCCTCTTTCCTTTCCCCACTCCCTCTTTCCTTTCCCCACTCCCTCTTTCCCTCCCCTTCCACCAGTTTTCATTTCTCCTTGCCTTTTACTCCTTTTAACCCAAGATGTTTTAAATTGTGTAAATATTTAGCACTCTTGATATCTTCTGGTAGTACTATATTGAATAATCTAGGTCTAAGGATGTTGATAACGTGTTCTCTTATTGTGCCCACAACGCTCCTGCTTTTCACTAGATGCAATTTACACTTCCATATTTCTCACTCCAGTACGTTGTTATGGTATTGTGTAGGTTTGGGACTAAGCCCTCCAGCATCTTCATGCATATATCATGTATTTTTCTTCGCTTTGCTCCAGTAGTTTAAATTCTTTGATGACTGTATGCTGGCAGTAAACGATCTCTGTAACTGTTCTAGCTCTGAAATCTCTGCAAGTTTATCCCACTTGTCGGGAACCCTGTGATATACCTGATATTGTAGATAAATGGTTCAGAGAACAGACAAGATGATGAATTAGACACTTGTGTAACACTTGCGTATCTTTATTGTGGAAACGTTTCGCCCATCAGTGGCTTATTCAGTCCAATGGCGAGAAAAGTGGTTGAACTTCGTCTACTCACTCATACTGTCATCTACTACAGACCTGAAGAATCGAATCTTTGCAAGACCGCTTAGCTCCTTGGCTAGCCGTTCGGCAGAGATATGGTGTTTGCCACCGGATTACGTGGGTGATGTTAGAGTAAACATATATTCCCAGAGAAAACTTACAATTTACAGTTAAATAATTTAACCTCAGAATGGCGCCGTTTATTTTTTTTTTTAGTGAATGGGGCAGTTTTTTTTTTTGTTTACTTTAGTTTTTCTTCCCTGATCTGACATTGTGTATGTGCTTGTTGCAGACGAAGAAACACAGCTTTTGTGACATTTGATGGTAATGTTTTTTCGTCCAAGCGCCTTTGTAGTTTCCTCGTGAATGTTGCCTCCGGAGCGTTGACTGACTGCAATATTGCTTCTGATGTGAGATGCTACAGATATAATTATATTTTCTGGTGCATTACTACCCTTCAGGAAGCACTCTCAGGTCATCATTCACTCTGTAAAATCACGAAAATTTGTTGTTACATAAG
Organism: Cherax destructor; assembly: GCA_009830355.1. Classification (NCBI taxonomy): domain Eukaryota; kingdom Metazoa; phylum Arthropoda; class Malacostraca; order Decapoda; family Parastacidae; genus Cherax; species Cherax destructor. Next base: position 127,259 of record WNWK01001674.1, on the reverse strand, counting down.
AACATAAGAAAGGAGGAACACTGCAGCAGGCCAGTTGGCCCATACTAGGCAGGTCCTTCACAATCCGTCCCACTAACAGAATATTTGCTCAACCCAATCTTCAATGCTACCCAAGAAATAAGCTTTGACAATTCTACCCACTCATGCGCGAGTCCCACTCAAATCCAACCCCTCTCACTCATGAATTTATCCAACCTAAATTTGAAACTACCCAAGGTCCTAGCTTCAATAACCCTACTAGGCAGACTGTTCCACTCATCAACTACCCTATTTCCAAACCAATACTTTCCTATATCCTTTCTAAATCTAAACTTATCTAACTTGAATCCATTATTGCGGGTTCTCTCTTGGAGAGATACCCTCAAGACCTTATTTATATCCCCTTTGTTAATACCCATTTTCCACTTGTATACCTCGATCATGTCTCCCCTCATTCTACGTCTTACAAGTGAATGTAATTTTAGGGTTTTCAATCTTTCTTCGTAAGGAAGATTTCTAATGCTATGTATTAATTTAGTCATTCTACGCTGAATGTTTTCTAACGAATTTATGTCCATTCTGTAATATGGAGACCAGAACTGAGCTGCGTAATCTAGGTGAGGCCTTACTAATGATGTATAAAGCTGTAATATAACCTCTGGACTTCTGTTGCTAACACTTCTTGATATAAATCCCAGTAATCTATTTGCCTTATTACGTACGCTTAGGCATTGCTGTCTTGGTTTAAGGTTGCTGCTTACCATAACCCCCAAGTCCTTCTCGCAATCTGTATGGCTAAGTTCTACGTTATTTAACTTATAAGTGCTTGGGTTATGGACACTCCGAGCTTCAGAACCTTGCATTTATCTACATTGAACTGCATCTGCCACTTTTCTGACCACGAATTAAGTTTGTCTAAATCTTCCTGAAGTTCTATGACATCTATGTTTGAATCAATTATCCTACCTATCTTCGTGTCGTCGGCGAATTTGCTCATATCACTAGTAATTCCCTCATCAAGGTCATTGATATATATTATAAATAACAATGGGCCTAAGACTGATCCCTGTGGAACACCACTTGTTACAAGTCCCCATTCGGATTTAACCCCATTTATGCACACTCTCTGCTTCCTATTGGTGAGCCATGACTCGATCCATGACAGCACTTTTCCCCCAATGCCATGAGCTGCCACTTTCTTTAACAGTCTCTGGTGCGGTACTCTATCAAAAGCCTTACTAAAGTCTAAATATACAATATCGAATTCTTTATCGTGATCAACAGCCTCAAAAGCTTTACTGAAGAAGGTTAATAAATTAGATAGGCAGGAACGGCCCCTCGTGAATCCATGCTGGGTATCATTAATCAAATTATGGTTATCTAGATGGCTTCTAATAATATCAGCTATAATTGACTCTAGTAATTTGCCTACAAATTAAAAAAAATTGAGCCACTTTAATATCTTCCTCTACTTTCTTTCTGAAATGAGTGAAAATATACGAATGTTAATTCTGCAATTAAAAAAAATAGATTTGAAGAAAAAAGGTTCAGCTTCATTGAGATCTAGGTGAGTACAAATAGGAAGCTCGTCTGTCCTGTTCTCAGCGGACAGAGGATCAAGCCTCCACCAAGTCTTGCGCTGAATGACCCACATGGGTTTAGCCAGGGCCGGATTAAGGCATGGGCTTTAGGGGCTGTAGCCCAGGAGCCTTCGCCAGCTGGAGGGCCTCCAGAGATTAAGTGAAAAGTGTTCACAGTTATTGCTGCAAGTTTGTAATTTTAGTATGTCATTACATCACGTATATGATGAAATTTTGACTGTTGTGATTAATTTATTTTCTGTTGAAGATATCACTGGGGCCTCACAGCACCTGTAGCCCAGGGACCTACAAAACCTCAATCCGCATTTAGCACTTAACATGAAATATATTTATGCTTCATTGATAATAAACGTAATTAAACCATCAACATCTTGCATTCTCGTATATTGACTCATCCACCCATAAACTATATCACGGCGGGAATTGAACTCGTGGCGAGTGAGTCGTGGCGAGTAAGTTTTACGATTCGCCACAAGTTCAATCCCCGCCCGTGGTGTGGTTTGTTTGCAATCGTGTCATTGCGATTTCGTGAGTCATCCACTCATAATTATAACATAAAACTTAATGTCTCTGAGCGTAAACATCATGAAGTAGGAAACTTATATAATTCAGGTGATCGGCAACTGCCATGGTAGTCATCTTGGGTGTTTCAAATTCCTCAAAGGTGACACAGTGGCACCTGATGGATTATCAGTCTAGACACCTAAAAGACTTTCAAGTCTGATGAAGACAATAATACGCCACCAGATACCAGCTTCAACAACAAAAAATTGGGTTTGGCAACGAGACTAATTGGTTTCAGGAGTTAACGAGAAAGAGGGGGGAAAAGGGGGAGATAAATGACGCATTATTTTTGTCAGAAATAACACACCGAATACTGAATAGAAGCAAAATGACTTTCTTCCTTTTCTCTTTCTTCCTGTTATGTATTTGACGTGTCTGTGTATAATTACTTAGTTGAATGTCCAAGGTTTAATTAACATCTGCTGTTCGGCCCATGTGTGTCTGTCTTTTTTTTTTCTCTCTCTTTAACACACTGACCGTCTTCCATCTAGGTGGGGTTATTCGAAAAAGAGGAAACGCTTTCACCGTCACTCATTCAATCACTGTCTTGCCAGAAGCGTTATGTGCGGTTTGTGTGTTCAAGAAAAGAGTTTATTCGGATTATTAATCCGAAGTTTTAATAATCTAGGATAACCCAGGTAAGCCACAGTCGTCAGACTGACATATTTCTGTTGGGTTTCTTTTATTCTCTCCCCTAGGATACAACCCCCACGGCTAACACCCGGGTACCTACTTATTGCTAGGTGACCAGCAGCAATAGGTGTAAGGAAACATGTTCATTATTTCCTCTCGCCCTGGAACCGAACTCTAGGACCTGAGTTGTGAGCTGAGACCGCTACCAATTGAGCCAAGAACACCAATTGAACCATTATTTATTGTGTGTGTGTACTCACCTAATTGTGGTTGCAGGGGTCGAATCATAGCTCTTGGCCCCGCCTCTTCACTGTTCGCAACTGTGTGTGTGTGTGCGTGTGTGCGTGCGCGCGCGCTTGTCCCCTTTTCGAAATCAAGATGCTGGACATAGGGACAATCAGAATAGTGTAAGGATGGTGTAGGGAAGGTCCCAGATAGTGTAGGGATGGTCCAGATAGTGTAGGGATGGTGCCAGATAGTGTAGGGATGGTCCAGATAGTGCAGTGATAGTCTAGATAGTGTAGGGATGGCACAGACGCTTGCGAAAATAGTCGAGTAGGGGGGTGTGATGGCGTGGGGGGCTGGGGATTGAATGTGGAAAGGGGAAAGGAGAATCAGAGGAGTGGGGAAGGGGATTGGTAAAGGGGTAGCGCCACTCTCTAACATGGTTTTCGCCAATTTGAGAGCATTAACTTCCATTTCCATACCATGACGACTACACCTCCCTCCCACCTTATTCTGAGACCAGACCTCAACCAACACCATACCCTTTCTTTCCCTCCTTTCTCTGCCTTCTCCCCTTTTCCCCTCTTTCTCCTCAGTTTTGCCCACAGTGCTTCTTCCTTCTCCCTTCCCCCACCATGTACCTTGGCTTGATTTTTTTATACCACTTTTAAGTTAATGTTAATAATATGACATGTATTCCTCCCGCATGTGATGTTTGTATGCCTGAGGTGTTGTGTATGTGTCTATAAGTGACTTTGTGTCTGTCAGCGAGTGTATGTGCATGTAAGCGAGTGTTTGTGTCTGTAAGCGAGTGTATGTGCCTGACGTGTTGGATATACTGTTATGGTCAAGTACAGTTAAGAAATACGTACTCTTAGTTATGCTTTGCTAATATATATTCATGTCGAACCATCATCATTTGATAATTGCATGTGTAGACGGTGCTATGTGAACATTATGAATGTATATTATGTATGTATATGTTTGCCTCTAATTATATATATTCGTGTACTCATCTGATTATGTATGTGTGCATTTACACGAGTGTATACGTGGGACAGAGTAATGTAATGCAGTACATCTTGGTTAGGCCTACGTTTCGTGGGTGAAGCTTAGTACAAGTGAACTAGCATCCAGGAGGTAAAATAGAAATTGGTGTGAAATGAAAACCTCTTCAAGTTTTTTTGCGCTCTGGTAGGATTGACTTATAAATTTTTCAAATTTCTACTTGCAGATTGGTATATACACTCACCTTTGCTTTCCTGTGTGCTTATTAATTGTTCTTAATCCTGTAATATTTCCTGTCTTGGCTTGAAGACCGGGCCGTGGGAAAAATAATCTTTTGAACTTCATAACAGTTTGTTTCATAATGTTTAGGCTGGTTGTTGCTAGGCTAGTGTGGGTATGGTATGTAGTCTTAAGCATGAAACACTTTTAAAATATTTAGTCCATTTTTTCTCCTCCCTTCCTTTCTTTTTCTTCTCTCTCTCTCTCTCTCTCTCACACACACAGCCACACGTGTGTGTTTGTGTGTGTGAAATTTAAATGGCATTTCTCGTGTTTAGAGATAGGTCATCCTGAGAGATGGTATTTGCTCAGTAACTCCAACTCTGCTGGAACGAAACCTTTGAAACTTCCTTAGCTTCTGAACCTTTAATAGAATACTTGATGTTCTTATTGTCCTACTGAAGTCTTTCAGCTCGGGGCTGACAGTTGTCATCACTGTATGAAATCCATCCTGTTTAATGGAATACGACGGTGTAAACATAGCTAGCTTTTGTTTCACTGTGTAACTATCTTATAGAATATTGTAGCAGCACATTTTTGCTGAATAAAAATAAATGCTTACCTCGGCAGGTCTCTCACACGCAAGTTCTGCTGTGATGAATTGATTGATTTAAAGCCTAGTAGTGTGAGGGAGGGAAGAGGAGAGAAGCGGTTGGGAGCGGTAGTGGAGCAGGGCAATAGGGAAAGTGGAAGAGAAACAAAATGAGGTGAGGGGGCAATCTTTTTTTTTTTTGGGTCAATTTCTTCCCTTTTTAGAAGTATTTTGTATGTCATAGTCATGTCTCCTCTTCATGCGGGCTGGTGATGCTCGTGAAATCTTGCTTCGTAGCTTTTTGTTAGTTCGGAAACCTGGTGACGAACTTTTGTACCATTTCTTTTATTTTCTTTAATTTATTTGAGTTAGTTGATTACAGTCAGCGTACATCGCTATTAGGAAACGAAGGTTCGAGCTCTCACTACCCTTGTGTTAAATGACCCGACCCACAAGAATTTGCTGCTTCATGTAAAAATAATACAATTATTATTATTATTATTGTTGTTATTTTGTGTGTGGAAGTTCTATTTGGTGTGGGTTCCACACTGGTGCTACGTATTAGAAAATTGGTGGAACATGTGCTGTGTATAGCTTCTGAATGATTCATTAATAAACTTGTATAGCTTCTAAACGATTCATTGACAGATGTGTATAGCTTATGAATGTGTTCAAATCTCTGAATAGCGTTCATGCAGTGTGATGTGTGGCGTATTCTGTTGATGTTCAGTTTGTGAGTGCTTGCGAAGAAATATTAAAATGTTGTGTTTGCTCAGTGCTCTTTTTCGTTACTTGGCTGTGCGAGTTTGACCTCGCTCGCTTTGTATGATTTTTTTTTTTATGTTCTCTCCATCTCTCATTTTTTCTTACATGGATTTATTTTTTATGTTCTCTCTTTTCGTCTCCCATTTTTCTTACTTGGAATTTGCTGGGTTGTATTCCAGCAGGGTTCTTCAACTTATGGGGTAAAACAATTAAAAACAGGTCTCACTGCTGTTTGTCTCACTGCTGCTTATTTATAGTAGTTGTTAAGCGATATGGGTGCAGTTTTAAGTCATCCTTTGTGTGGTTTTTCATTGTGGAACGCGGCATTTAATAGCGTATTATCTGTTGTTGTTGTATGTTCGCCGGTACATCCGGCCCGGGTCTTCTCCAAATGGTGACCCGGCAAGCGTATTATCTCTTATGGGGTCGACGTTTGTAGTGGGCTGGCAGCAGATTCCTGGACCAATTCACACTACTGACCTCTGGTTGATGACCTTCCAGTTGTTGATTTGACCTTATGTTATACTGCTACACAGAAGTGTCAGTTCTTGGAGGAATCATTTCTGGAAATCGACGCACATTTTCCCTTCCCTGCCATTGTCTTCCGTGCTTGTTGGTGTTCGTGGATCCAGAGACTGACAGGACAATGTACAATGGTGTAATTGCTTGTATCATTCACCTGACCTTCCCTCTCTCTCTACCTACTCATTTGTGTAGATATAGGCATGTGTGGATTGCTATGATCTCATTACTTGTGTCGTGTTCAGCTTTGTCAATAGGTGTTATACTTCCACGTGTGTGTGTTTGTGTGTGTCTTAGGCGAAGAGGAAGGCGAGTTGAGGGAAGCAGTATTATTTTTTTGCTCAAAAAAAAAAAATGTGGTTCTTTAGTTTTTGTTTGTGTGGTGCAGAGTATTGGTGAGCGACGCCTTGTGTTGTCATGTTGAGTGAGCATCTACTTGGTCCCATCTCGAATTACACACTGGTGTGGGTGCTGCTGGCGGGGAAGGGTGCTGATGGAGGAGGGGAAGGGTAAAAGAATGCCACCCACTCCCTACTCAATCACCCGGCCTGCCCTACTCCTATTCTCCCCCACTCGCACTTTCCTGTTCCCATTCCCTCCTTTACTCCTTGCCTCCCTCCACTCTCTTCTACCTCCATTCCTCCCCACTCCATTCCTCCTCACTCTGTTTCTCCCCACTCCATATCTGTTTAAGTTGGCTCAAGAGGTCATCCTCCCCTCGGTTTGGTCTCAAACCAGGCCTCGTAGGTTGGAAAGGAAATATTACGGCATTAAGAACTATTAAAAAGCACACATGAAAATAAATAATGTATATAATGAATGAAGCAGAAATTTGTAACATTTACCTGTTATTTTACGTTATGATGAGACAGAAAAGAATCAGCAATTCTTCCAGAGTGCAAAACATTTAACAGGTTTCCATTTCACACATACGCCAAAGCCTGGTCACAACCAGCCTGGATATCATGAAACAAACTCTACTTCACTTGTACTGACTACCAAGCAACGCCCATTAAATGTAGGCTGACATAAGATAAAACGGGCGGGGAGAAGATGTATTACCTTGCAGTAATTTATATGAGAGGTCAGGATGTTAGACTAGCTTGGTGCTAAGACAAACAAGGGAAGGGGTTAGGGAGGTTAGTGGGTGAGGTTTGTTAAGAGGTGCTCTCATCAGTGATCAAGGGGTTAGGGAGGTTAGTGGCGGGGGTTGTTAAGAGGTGCTCTCATCAGTGATAAGGGAGTAATAGGAAGCATTAAACACAAGTAACGCTTCGTGGCTAAAAATAAAATAATTGGAGATAGGTAATACGAATGTAAGGGGGGGAGGTGTTGAGATGACAGGGAGGGAGAAGTGGAGGAAGGGAGAGGGAAAAGAAATGTGGAGGGAGAGAGAAGAGAAAAGGCAGGTGTAGAAAGGGAGGGATTAAGGCAGCGTAGTGTACACACGTGGAGCACAGCGTCATGTCATGCAAGATATTAACTTTTTACTTCATTTTTATATATTTCTCCAATCTTTATTGTATAAAATTGACAAATACAAATTCCTGAAATTTTTACTAGATTTTTTTCCCACCAGTAACCTGTTTTTCCAAACTTATGTCCCACAGTTCTTCAAAATTTTCAAATATTCTTTTTTTTTTTTTTTTTGGTTATCATACTCGCTTGGCCAGAGGAATTTACCGAGGGCAGTATATTGTGTTATCCACTTTAACCATTTTTCACCCCCCCCCCCTTTCCAAAGAAAAAATCTTTGGAAAATTTTGAATATACTTTAAAAAAAAATTCTTTCTCCCTGTTAAAGTTTGTACAATATATTTAGCTAACTTTTTTTTTACCAGTTCATATTTTTACGGTATTTTTTTCCCTCACCCCAATATTTATTATTATTATTAGTTTTTCTCCAAATTGATTTTTGCTCAATATAATTTTCAGTTTTACAGTTGTCATGGAGATAGGGGAAAGTGGCTTTTAGGTTCCACGTTAAGAATAGTTAATGACGCATGAGAAATATTCTTAAACACTTGTGTAGTATATATTAGAAAGAGACACATGCTAAATTCTTACAATACCTTCCTTAAAATACTGGACACGAAGTGTGTTAGGCCAGATTTGATTGGTGTGTTGTACTGACGACTCTACCAACTCTGTCTAGTAAGACTCTCTCATCTCTAAAAACTCTGCCTTGTACAGAGTCTCTCATCTCTACCAACTCTGCCTCGTACAGACTCTCCCATCTCTACCAACTCTGTCTAGTAAGACTCTCTCTCATTTCTACCAACTCTACCTTGTACAGACTTTCCCATCTCTACCAACTCTGTTTTGTAAGACTCTCTCATCTCTACCAACTCTGCCTCATATAAACTTTCCCATCTCTACCAACTCTATTTACTAAAACACTCTCTCATCTCTACCAACTTTGTCTACTAAGACTCTCTCTAATCTCTACCAACTCTGTCTACTAAGACTCTCTCTAATATCTACCAACTCTGTCTACTAAGACTCTAATCTCTACCAACTCTGTCTAGTAAGACTCATATTTCTACCAACTCTGCCTTCTACAGACTTTCCCATCTCTACCAAGTCTGTCTAGTACTGGCTCGCTCATCTCTGCCAACTCTGTCTAGTACTGGCTCGCTCATCTCTGCCAACTCTGCCCTGGTATAAGCTCTCTCTAATAAAGTATACTAAGGGATAACTAAGCATAAAGTTTCAAAGGCTCCAACATCTTCCCTTCATATACACGGGGAATCACCAACGGAGCCCTGTCGTCAAGAGGAAGCTTGTAAGTTCCTATAATCTGTTCCTGATCAGCAGGGATACAACTACCAACAGCCTGGCTGATCAGTCCCTGATGATTGCTGGAACCATCACCAGGTAGGAAAAATTTGTCTCAATATCCTGGCTGGAACATTTCATAATTAACCCACACTGTCTCATCTCCAGATCCTGGATCAGCTGTGCGTCCCAGTTCTCAAAATGAACTGTGACGTTTTTTTATATAAAAAACAGGATATGTGACAGCAGTATACTGTGATCGTCAGTACAGACAATGGTTAGTGCTTGTAATTGCCGGCAGTTATTTGAGAAAACAATCTTAAAACATACTATAGTATTATTTAGTATATCGTTACTCAGTGTTTTAGAATATGGTCGCTCTCCTGGGTGTGTGTTTAATATCATCATCGCCATGTGGCACCAGTCACTACGTGGCACCAGACACTATGTGAGACCGGTCGCTACGTGGCACCAGGCACTAGACGAAGCCAAGAGCAGTTGTGTTGCTACAGTACACATGGCCGCTGCCTTTGATGGGGGATAGCGCCGCAACCTCTTGGGAAAGCAATAGGAATCCCTTCAAGGGAGGGGAGGCACTTTGATGCTGCCGAAAGGCTCTTCATCCAAGGAATTGGAGCTACCTTCCTCTTCCTTGCATTAACCCTAATTACCTCCCAGTCACTGGGCTGTGTTGGAATATAAAGCGCAAGGGAGTCTGGTTCTGTTCTTTTTATGAATTATTGCTTATGTGATGAGCTTTAAACTCTCAGGTGTCATACAGCGCCTGGGGGAAATGGGAGGGAAGGGAAGGGTAGGTTCAGTCCTGGGATCAAGAGCCCTTCACCAGAAACAAGGCAGTACCCTACAAGGGGCCCTTGTTACACCCTGCAACACGTTAAAAGAGCGAAGTGTTTCCCCCAATAAAGAATGACCTTATAATTAAGATGTTTCTAGTGTCGGTCTCTGATATCTGCTGAAGCAGGATAACAACTCTGAGGTTTGTAAAATACTACATAAACTCTCATCCTCTAGGACACTTTAGTGTATACATACGAAGGAGGGAAAGGAAAATTGACAGGAGTAATGGAAGGGCAGAGATCAGGAAGTAGAATGGGAGTAAGGAGGAATACGAAAAAGAGAAGGGGAGAACAGGAAGGAGAAAGGGAAGATCTGAGAGAGAGAGAGAACGTCGGGGGAAAACTGAGGAATAGTGGGGATGGAAAACGGAGGAAGAAGTAGCAGGGAAGAAGACTAGGAAATGTGGATAAACAAGTGAGAGGACATACATGAAAATAAACCTGGCATCAAAAGATCTTTGTGTGTATACCAAGGTTATCATCTGGGTACACTGCAATACTCTTGCTGGAACTGCCACAACTCCTATCTGGGCAGATGAGATCAAGATGGAAAAGGGGAGGGAGAGAATGGAGTGAAATAACATAGAGAGAAAGAGGGACGGAGGGGTGAGAGAAAGGAGTGTTCGAGTGGCAGAGAATGAGTGCCGAAGAGACTGGAAAAAAGAGAAAGAGAAGAGGAGGAGGGAGAAAAAGAGCATGTTTGGCAGGTTGTATTTGCTGTGGTGAAAAAGCAGATGTTTGTGGTCTCTTTAACTATATGATGATATTACTAAAAGAGCGATGAATCCAAATGTACTGCCGGCAATATTTAAGAATAGATACTCTGCAGAACAAGGCTTTAATTTTTTAGTTATTCTGTAACGTGAGTCTTTTCTTCAAGACTCAGCTATGAAATTAATACCCTGGGCGTGAAATTTGTCTTTGAAATGTCAGTGAAAAACCTGTATAATATTCCAAGTAAGGTCAGACACAAACAGCTCTTACTTGCTCGAGAGTAATGACTGGGAAACTTTATACCAATGCAAGGTCGCTTACCTTGAGTATTCACCACTCTCTTGGATTGTCTGCTGCCCATCTCATCTTCATGTTTTCTACAAAATTGAAGACTATCCATCATGACTTTGAGCCAGTACCTGCCTGGATGTCCCTGTCTTGCCATCAGAGTCTACAACACAACAGACTGTACAGCGGGTAAACTGACTCACGAAATCGTAATAACCGATCGCAAACAAATCACAGAACGAATGGGCCTCGCACTCGTGGCAAGCGAGTCTTAAAACTCGCAGGCCAGCGAGTTTTAAGACTCTCTTGCCATGGGTTCGAACCTCACCGGTTTTGTGATTTGATTTTATGTAGGTAACTTGTCCTGTACAGGGTCAGTGTTATTAAAGTTCTTTCCCTCCTTAATACAACTTTGTGGGCAACGGGAAGACAGCTATTACACCACAAGATGAACAGTTACCAGCAAATTCATTCAGACTTTACCTTTCTTAAGGTTATCCCTCGTCAGCGATCATTCACCAAAAACCCGGACTTAGGAGAAGAGCTAATGACAACTTGATGGTTTTTCGTGGATTGTTTCAGTCACGAAACTGCTATTTTTTATTCATCAGCAACCATTCATTGACAGAGATGGAGAAAGAGTGGAGGCCAAGGGAAGCTATTTAATGAGAATATACCAAATATAACAACACCTTGGCCACTCTACATTCCTTAGACAAAGGAAGTCTCTGGGTAGTCGGTTTGTCACTGATCTCTCCTCCATTACTCTTGTTAGATAAAGAGACTTAAGAAAGGAATGATTCTTCTAGCTACGGTGATTCGAACACAATTGTTGCAGTGTAAGAAAGGAGTTGGATGGTAAGGTGAGAAAGGAAGGGTGAGGGGAAAGTGAGAGGACACAGGGTTGGGTGAAACTGGAGATGAGAGAGAAAAAGGGAAAAGCGAGTTCTGGAGATAAGAAAGGGGAATGGGAAAGAGGAAACAGAGAGAAGTTTAAGGGATGAGTAGTAAAGAAAATGAACAAAAAGAAGAGCGAATGAGAGAGGGGAAAGTAAAAGGGAGAGATGTGGAAGACTGTAGTGAGTTTCAGGTATTTTTAAGGTAACTGAAGGTAGGTAGGTGCAAAGGTTTTAAGGTGACTGTAAACAGGTGCTAAGCCTGCTGACTACACGAGGGTCTTGAAAGCCACAGTTTGCTTACACACAAACGTGAAAGAGATTGTCCTCCGAAGTGACTACAATTTTTATGTTACTGCGTAATTCGTGTTATGATTAGCATAGTACAAATGAGCAACTTAAACATACAGACCACATATACCTTCCAATGTTGCTTGCTTTTTTTCAGTCGCATTTAAATAGACTGTACCCAGATATCCATATTTAGCTGTCAGTCTTCAGTAAGGGGCTATGTGAAGACTAAGCATTACATTTGACACAGCGAGGAGTCCACTAATAAACACAATTTTCTTGCATTTGCGTGGTTTATGACCTGTCTCTGCAACAATAGCTGTAGTATTTGTTTTTATGTATTTATTGTTGGGAAAAATAAAAAGTCACAGTAGCGTGGATGGAACAATTTAACAAAATCCCGTACTTAGGAGAGGAACCTTATGACGACATTCCGTTCCTCCTGGACTATTGTCAGGTCACAAGTGGAGCAGTAAATGTGGCTTTTACTGCTGGCTCTGATGTGACAGTTACTGGGTTGGTTGTTGGCTCTGATGTGACACTGGGTTGGTTGTTGGCTCTGATGTGACAGTTTCTGGGTTGGTTGTTGGCTCTGATGTGACAGTTACTGGGTTGGTTGTTGGCTTTGATGTGACAGTTACTGGATTGGTTGTTGGCTCTGATGTGACAGTTACTGGGTTGGTTGTTGGCTCTGATGTGAGTTACCAGTATGGTGGTATACACCCAAACACAACAAATACAGTTACAACCACTCTCACACTATCACCACACAACGACACTACACAAACACTATCACAATACTTACAATCACACTCACACTACCAACACACTCATAGCAACATCTGCATTACTACCACACTTAAAACCACATCTATTCCCACACTTATTCCACAGAAGCACACCCACCCTTCACATTAATCAACCCCCACACTCCCGCATTAATCCCACACAAACACACGAACTTCTACATTAATCCCTCAGTACCACCACACTTGCAACCACACATCCCTCACACTAACTAAACACAACCACTCCCACCTCCCACATTAGCGAAAAACAACCCCCGACCCCCCCAACTAACGTAACCACACCCACTCCCACACTTATACTCACCTTCCCCACGTTACTGGGCAATAATAGCACAGGTGGCATTCAGAAATTCTCTTTTTATTTAGAAAGTAAAAAAAGCTGAGAGCATAGTGAATTTTCTCACTCTTTTCCATTATCATATTCTACCTCTTACTGTGACGTGCGTGCGGTTTCTCTCTCTCTCTCTCTCTCTCTCTCTCTCTCTCTCTCTCTCTCTCTCTCTCTCTCTCTCTCACTGCTTCTATAGGATCAAGAATCAGAGATTCTCATACGGAGGACAATCCGACTTTAAACACAACTAAGTGAGGTACACCGAGGAGCTGTGACTCGACCCCAGCAAACACCACAGAGTGTCAGCACGTTTAGCACTTGTCCGTAATCACCTTAAAACCTTTGCACCTACCTGCAGTTACCTTAAAACTTTCTGAAACCCACTACAGCTTTCCACATCTCTTCCTTTTTTCTTTTAGTTCCCCTCTCTTATTCGCTATTTTATTTTTCTTATTTTTTTTCTTCTACTCATCCCTTATCCCCTCTCCTTTTCTCTCTCCCATTCCCCTTTCTTATCTCCCGAACTCGCTTTCCCCTTTTCTTCTCTCATCTCCAGTTTCACCCAACCCTGTGTCCTCTCACTTTCCCCTCACCCTTCCTTTCTCACCTTACCATCCAACTCCTTTCTTACACTGCAACAATTGTGTTCGAATCACCGTAACAAGAAGAATCATTCCTTCCTTAAGTCTCTTTATCTAACAAGAGTAATGGAGGAGAGATCAGTGACAAACCGACTACCCAGAGACTCTTCCTTTGTCTAAGGAATGTAGAGTGGCCAAGGTGTGGTTATATTTGGTATATTCTCATTAAATAGCTTCCCTTGGCCTCCACTCTTTCTCCATCTCTGTCAATGAATGGTTGCTGATGAATAAAAAATAGCAGTTTCGTGACTGAAACAATTCACGAAAAACCATCAAGTTGTCATTAGCTCTTCTCCTAAGTCCGGGTTTTTGGTGAATGATCGCTGACGAGGGATAACCTTAAGAAAGGTAAAGTCTGAATGAATTTGCTGGTAACTGTTCATCTTGTGGTGTAATAGCTGTCTTCCCGTTGCCCACATAGCTGTATTAAGGAGGAAAAGAACTTTAATAACACTGACCTTGTACAAGACAAGTTACCTACATAAAATCAAATCACAAAACCTGTGAGGTTCGAACCCATGGCAAGAGAGTCTTAAAACTCGCTGGCCTGCGAGTTTTAAGACTCGCTGGCCTGCGAGTTTTAAGACTCGCTTGCCACGAGTGCGAGGCCCATTCGTTCTGTGATTTGTTTGCGATCGGTTATTACGATTTCGTGAGTCAGTTTACCCGCTGTGCAGTTGTAGACTCTGATGACAAGACAGGTCATCCAAGTAGGTACTGGTTCAGAGGCACGATGGATGGTGTGCAGGTTTGTCCAAAATATGGAGATGAGATGGGCAGGAGGTCATCCAGGAGAGTGGTGAATACTCGAGCTAAGAAAGAGAGATTACACTCGCATAGTTTACCAGTCACTACTCACAAGCAATAAGAAGAGCTTACAGGGTTCCTCTGATCTTGAAAACATATTACATGATCCTCTGGTGTCAAACATGATAAAACAACAGTTACTTAGATTTGAAAATAGTAGTTACTTAGATGTCAAGATAACTATTACTTAAGACTTCAAAATAACAATTACCTAATGTCAAAATAACAATACCAGTCACACCAAAGTGCTTCCTGAAGTATTTCTCACATTCTAATTTCTTGCAAATGCTTTTTAGTTAATAAAGGGTCTCACCTCAAGGCTATTAGCCCGCTTTCTGTATATCACTCGTGACTTACCAGCAACTCTCCAGAACTGAGCGAAATCCAGAGGATCTGCCACCCTCATGGGAGGTTTCCTTGATGCAGGCGAGGGGCGCTTGATCCTAGGAATTGGACTTGTCCCCCGCCCCTTCTTTACATCGAAAGTGATTACCACCCATTTCCAAGGCACTCTATGATCCATACGGGCTTAGCGCATCCCCCAAATAGACAACAACTCCATAGGATTTACAACAGTGCCTTTGAGAATTACTCACTGGATCATGGCAACTTTCTAGTAATTAAGGACTACAGTTATGTTAATTTGGGGTAGACTATAAAAGCACTATTTCAAATTATTAGTAAAATTCAGATATACTATATATATATATATATATATATATATATATATATATATATATATATATATATATATATATATATATATATATATATATATAATCTAATAATTGAAATTTAATAAAATAAGAAGTAAAAAGTTAAACATGCATCAGCAATTAATTCCTCAAACACAGTGATAATAAACTTGCGCTGGCACTTACCTGGCAGCTGGTGTAAACAAATGCTTCCACAACAATCACGTAGCAGCTTTAGATTCCAGCCCATCATGGAGCATCCACACCAAGCTCTGCTACACACCAGCCAGAGAAAGTGTGTCATACAAGCCTCCTTTACCCAAGCTGTATACACAATCAGTTTCAATTCAACCAAATCCATACATGTGTAGATAAATGCAGCAATTCGTATAATGCAACATGTAGGGTTATTTTACATTAATTAATATGGAAGAGTGACTTTAACAAGCTTAATAATAATAATAATAATAATATTTATTTTCACAAGGACAAGCGGCTGCTAACGCGTTTTACACCATAACAATGTAATTTCAAACAAAAAGAGCATATACGTGTTCTATATGATTACTTGGGATAAGTTATCGTATACCAGCAAGCATAACAGTAGATAACATCGACAACTTAGTCGTAAGGTTTTCTTCTGTTCTGTGGGATATTGCGTGTGCTGATGCTGCTACTGGTAGTGGTTGCTGCTAGTGCTGCCAGTCCTGGAGCTGCTGCTGTTGTTGCTACTGCTAGTCCTGGAGCTGTTGCTGCTAGTGTTAGAGCTGTTATTGGCACTGGTGCTGGTACTGTTGCCGCTGCTCATGCTGATGCCGTTGTTACTTATAGTACTGTTCTTGTTTCTGCTGTTGTTGGTGCTGCTCTCGATGTTGCTGGTACTGCTATTCCTTCTCCTTTTCCTCCACTTTCTCCTCGACATCTGCACGTCAGCCCAGCGAATGGCGTAATTTGAAGTCTGCCGATGAACAAGAGAGATAGTGGAATACGGTAAAAATGGAAGAGTGCGCATCTGTCTCTTTTGAGGTTGTGCCCCAACACTGTGAATAGCAATGAGCAGGCCGGGGGGGGATAGGTTCAGGAGGGGTAGGGAGTGCCGGAGGGTGGGGGTGTTGGAAGTTGTGGGGTGCTGGAGGGTGGAAGTACAGAAAAAAGGAGGCTGCTAGAGGGTGGTGGCACTGGAGGGTGGTGGCACCGGAGGGTGGTGGCACCGGAGGGTGGTGGCGCTGGAGGGTGTTGGCACTGGAGGGTGGTGGCACTGGAGGGTGGTGGCACTGGAGGGTGGTGGTACTGGAGGGTGGTGGTACTGGAGGGTGGTGGCACTGGAGGGTAGTGGTACTGGAGGGTGGTGGCACTGGAGGGTGGTGGCACTGGAGGGTGGTGGCACTGGAGGGTGGTGGCACCGGAGGGTGGTGGTACTGGAGGGCGGAACACCCACAGTACGCTGCTGCTACGCTACTCTATATGAGTTACACAGTGGGGACAAGTCTCATTACCTCGTATATGTTACGCATCACACAGGATATGTCACATACACGAGCTAATGAAGTTTGTCAGCCTTAGCTGCGAGACTTCAGTAAGACT
This sequence comes from Cherax destructor, assembly GCA_009830355.1. Taxonomy (NCBI): domain Eukaryota; kingdom Metazoa; phylum Arthropoda; class Malacostraca; order Decapoda; family Parastacidae; genus Cherax; species Cherax destructor. Next base: position 110,460 of record WNWK01001674.1, on the reverse strand, counting down.
GAGGATAGAGATAAGCAGTGTACTGATTGGTAGCTTATCTGTTTATGATAAACAGAGGAAGGGTCGAACCTCTCTTCCCCCCACTTTGCTCTAGAGGGTTCACCGGGGTTTAAGCGCTTTAAATCACAGAAAGAGTGGGGCTTAAACCTCTCGAAGGCGAGTCCTAAAGCTCACAGACCAGCTCACTACACTGAGAAGGAATTGTGAGGCTGTCGTCAAGCATTTCACTGTGGGTTCAGTGGCTACGGGAGCTTCAAGCGTCTGGTTTCAGCAGAGCTGGAGTTACTATCACTTGGAATTACTGTCTCTCAGGAGAGCTATCACGGGAGCGTGGGGTGGTGATGGTGGGAGAGAGTGGGCTAATGGTGGTGGGGAGAGAAGAGAGTGGGGTGATGGTGGTAGTGGAAAGAAGAGAGAGTGGGGTGGTGATGGTGAGGAGAGGAGAGTAGGGTGGTGATGGTGGGGAGAGGAGGGAGAGGGGTGATGATATTGGGGAGAAAAGAGAGTAGGTTGACGATGGTGGGGAGAAGAGAGGTGAGCTGGGAGGATTGTGGGGGTGTTAAGAGGGGAGAAATTGGCGTCTGGAAGGGAGGGGTGCAGAGAATGACGATCGCGGTGAAATGAAAATTGGAACCTGAAACGGAAAGAGGGGAATGAACAGAAAGAGATTAGAGAGGAAAGTCAGGGGGGAGTAGAAGGGACCAACCATGGGGAGTAGAAGAGGGAAGAGAGGAGGAGGAGGAAGAAAAGGGGGTTAGGGAGGGAAGCTTCAATCATCTAGGGGTCATTATCTGCTCCTTATCAACAGCCGTCCTCCACCCTCGAGTTATTACTCAGAATATCTGAAAGGAGAGCATAATTTGTAGAGCAATAATTGGCCCGGAGTGAGGTGGTGCTTGAGGTGGGGCAGGGGTGAAGGGCGGATTGGGCTACGATGTGAGGAGGGGCAGGGGGAAAGTGCTAAAGAGGATGCAGGAAGTGGGGAGGAGCAGGGGGATGTGCTAGAGGAGGTGCAGGAAGTAGAGAGGTCAGAAGGGGCCGTAGAGGTGAGGAGGTGCAGGACTAAACAGTGACTTCATTGAAACAAATGCAGTGCTTGTAGCTGTCACTGTAACCACAATAAGGAGTAATGTAGCTAACTAAACACAGGCACCTTGCAGTGCACGAGGAATACAGGTCACAGTGCACGAGGAATACAGGTCACAGTGCACGAGGAATACAGGTCACAGTGCACGAGGAATACAGGTCACAGTGCACGAGGAATACAGGTCACAGAGCACTGGGAACACAGGATACAGTGCACTAAAACACAGTGCACGGGGAACACAGGTCACAATGCACTAAGAACAGTGCACGGGGAACACAGGTCACAGTGCACTGGGAACACAGGATACAGTGCACTAAAACACAGTGCACGGGGAACACAGGTCACAATGCACTAAGAACAGTGCACGGGGAACACAGGTCACAGTTCTAGGTCTACACGGTCATAACTCATTCATATGCGCACTCTCTCTCCACACCTCAAACCATATATACCAAGTTAATTTGTGTAGTATAATCGGTTAGTTCTTCAATTTAGTTCGGTTACTTTAGTTCAATTAATTATTAAGTGTAATTCACTTAGTTAAACTCAGTTTAGTTAGTTTATTTGGTTTGCATGACTCGACCGCACGTTACTCCTCAGGCAAGTTTTAGTCATTACCTGAATAGTAACTAGAATATTGGGATTCCTAGAATGAGGATTAAAGTAATCCCTCTCAGTGTATATTGACCGAGAGATACACGCTTCTGTGTATATTCACTGAGATTTGTTCATTAGCATATATTCACTGAGTTAACACACCTTGGTATATATTCGCAGAGATATGCTTACCTCTGTGTATATTCGGTGTAAATACACAGAGATATACACGCACGCATATACAACAGGCCTAGTGTCTAATCGACATGTGCCTAGGACAAAATGGTAACTAACCTCTCAGTATGGGCGAACAGGCCTGCTGCAGTGTTCCTCCTTTCTTATGTTCTTATGTTCAGTCTATGAATCGTGTTCAGCAGGAAGACTCCAGGACTTCATGGAAACTCTTATAAACACTGTGTTAATGGTTATGGGAGCATCGCTCCTGCAGCCAGCTCTTAAACCAAGCCTCATGCAGTGGACGGGGACTCTTACATGAAATTCAACTAATAAGAGATACGCAGGAAAGTAAAGTGTATACTGAATGGAGTTAAAAATTTGTGAAATGTGTTAGTCATCTTACGTGGTCAGATGGAAAGGCAAGACCAGCAATCCTATATGAAAAAGCAAATATCTGTTGTATATGGAGAACTTATATGTAGGAGACGTTTCGCCCACCGGGGGCTCCTTCACTCCAATACAGAGTACATAAAATCGGAGACTGTGTAATCGAAGGAAGGTCAGATGTAGTGAGGTTAGGTCACCTGACGGAAGCCTCCTATAAGATTAATAACTTGGTCAGGACTATTCATATGTTCTGTGAGGCACTGGAAGACCTGGTCTGCATCGACTTGGAGGTTTGCTGTGTCCTCAGTGGATGCCCCTCTCTCTCTCGTACAAATTTTAGTATCGTTTGCAAAGGATGATACGGTGGTATTTGTCTATGTCGCATATGATAAGTAAGACACATGTGCAACAGTTGGGTATCTTTATTCCAAAATGTTTCGCAAAGACAGTAGGCTTTTTCAGTCGAATACAGCAGAGGAGGCTGTAGAGATGTAATCAGTCCATCACCCTCGAGGACGTAGTATTGAGGTGGTCAGTCCCTCAGCCTGTAGAAGAGTTGTGCTCCATAGTCTGGAATAGTGTGAAGCTGAAACATCTGAATGGAGATTAATATACAGTCAAAGTGAGGCGCAGAAAATGTCCATGACAGAAGAGGCTACACACTGCTTCTCAAGGATTACATTCTTGCTTCTACTAGTGGCCCCGCCTCTTCTATCATCAAGATTTTCTGCGCCTTACCATAACAGTGTATAAGTGTCCATTCTGTTTTAGGCTATGTTCCTGCATGACGAAACTCTTTCTTTCTTTTAACGATGATAATATTTCTTGAAAGCATATGCAGTATGGCTTTCTTCGGGAAATTATAATCAGTTACTACACAAGAGGGTTAAGCCATCAAGGGTGTAAACTTTTCCAGGGAGCTCTCGAGGTTGCTGCAACGAAAGCCTGATTGGTCACAAGGAAAGCCTTGCTTCGGGCCGGGTTGCAAAGGAATAAACAAAGGTTTTTTGAGCTATCATGATGTTAGAGTTAAGCCACTAGGGGGTAAGCCACTAGTGGTAAGCTACTAAGGGGTAAGACACCGGAGGGGGGGAAGCTACTAAATGCAAGCCACTAAGGGTTAAAACAAATATACATGAAGGGTTGAACAAAGAGAGGACTTAGTAATATTGGTAGAATTACCGACAGTATGTTAGGTAAAAGGACTCGTGCAACTAATGTGACATTTTATTGTGGCAACGTTCCGCTCTCCAGGTCTGTCAATTTGTCAACGCTTGACAAAGCTCCTGGAGAGCGAAACGCTGCCACCATAAAATGTCACATTAGTTGCACCTGTGATCTAGTACCTAACAAAGAGAGAAATTAGTTAAACCTAATCTTCTTCTTCTTCATCTTCTCATTCTCTTGCTCCTTCAAGGTTTTCGTTGATAACTTAAGTTCGCCTGATCCAGTCAGTTAAAAACTAGCACTTGTGTACTGTACTTCATGCAAGTAACCAGTGGCATGTATATGTGCCCTCAGATCAGTTTTATATAGATAATTCTGTGCAATAACTTCAAAAAGCCTCTTCTGATAGGCTTCAAACGTTCCACACCAGTGCAAATAACATAGAAGAAAGCTAGTTGTTATTGGTATGTGTTGGATCCAATCTGACGGTTTTATTTTTAAAATAGCGTGTGATTATTTTTTAGTCATGAAACTTATGTCTCTGTTGAACGGTTTTAAGTTTTAATGGCTGGTGCTTTTAAAAAAAATGGATGGCAGTTTTGGGTTTAGGCTGTGTAGGTGCAAATTTACCAGTGTACTATCCGGGTTGATGGAAAGTACCTTTGGTGTGTCTTACTTAATTATAGGGGTGGGTTGGTTTTGAGACGTATGGGCACCAATATACCATTTGCACTGAGGAAAATTGGAAAATTGAAATACTGATTTTCATGCGATAATTAGTGAATAATTTTATTCTGGTCAATTATCAAGAACTCATTTAAAATTAAGTCGTTTCTAAAATTTTCTCTTATACGTTTAAAGATACATTTTTTTTTCATTTATGTTAATGTAAAAATTAATAATTTTGTACCAAAGGAACCTTAGAAAACTTACCAAACCTTATTATAACAAGCGCAATTTAATTTAGCCTAATCCAACTAAATATATTTTAGATAAGTTTACAATAATTTAATAATAAACAAACACAATTACATATATTTTTTTTCGTTAGGTGAAAAAAGCTTTTTGCAAAATTATTCCATACACAAATTTTCGTTTGCCTTCTTCGGCAAGAAGAGCGTTGCTATTTAAGCCAAAATCTCAAGATTTTACCTATTCGGCACGACATATATATATACCAGGGGCGTGGTTTCATTTAAATTTTTTCATGTTGAAAGCTGGGAGGAGTTAGTGTTAGTGAGGATGCTCGCCAGGGAGGGTTTAAGTGTTGAACACAAGTTCACCAGGAATTTCTCTTTTCTGGCTGAAGCAGTGAAGTTAGACTTTAAACTTGTGTTGGTTCCGAGGGGATGAGTGCGCGTGCGCGCGCGGAACTGTGTGTGTGTGGAGAGTCACAGCTCCTGGCCTCGCCTCTTAAATTAGTTGCTGGCATAATTGGTTCCTGGCCTCACCTGCCTTATTATACCTACTCTTGAAACTGTGTATTTAGTTTGACTACCATTTCCTCATCTACCATATTCCACTTATTTACGAAAAGAAACCATTGCTTTATATCCTCTGTGGTTCATATGGGTTTTAAAGTTCCATCTGTGACCCCCCTGGTCCTCTGTGCCTCGCTTTTCAAAAAAGTTTGTCCCTATCTACTTCGTCCAATCCTCTGAGTATCATTTATGTTGTTATGGTCAGGATCTATTTGTTTAGTCTCTACTCTTCTCAATCTCCACAGCTCCGGTACTAGTCTTGTTGCTTTATACTTCATGATAGTCTTGACAAATGTCTTAAAAAGTGCTAAAGCATTCTTTATTGAAGTTTCTGAAAACAATTCTAAGATTGGTTAACCTCGCATATGCAGCAGATATGATGTGATTTATGTGCGTCTCTGGCGATATGCTGGATGTGATGCTAACTCCAAGATCTTTCTTCTGGAGTGATAGTTGTAGCTTCTTACTTATGCTGTATTCTGTCTCTGGTCTTCTTTCCCCATGCAAAGTTTTCCACTTGGACTGAAATCCAGTAACCACATGTTTGACTACTGTTGCATACTGTTCAAGTCTTCCTGGAGTCGGTCTCTATCCTCTCCTATTTTTATTCTGCTCTTTATTTGCACGTCATTGGTAAGTAGTGATACATATAATTAAGTTTCCTCTGTCAGGTCATTTACATATATTACGAATAGTAATGGAGCAAGTAGTGATCCTTGGGAACCCCACGTTCATGCTTTTATATAACCTTTTTGAGATTGTTTCCTCCCACCAACCATCGTGGGCACCTCCGGTGTTTTTCAGTCTCCCAATGACTCGTTTTTTTAACAATGGCAGCCATTTTGTAGCTCTTTGGAGTTTTTCTTAAGTGTTATTTTTTTTTAATGTGGACAACACACAACCGCTCCATTTTCCAATTTTGACTTATTTTATGTTGCAGTCTTTTTTTAGTATTTCTCCATAAATTTGAAAGCTATTTTATATTTCTTAAGTGTATCATATGAGTCTTTCACAATTTTGTTTTTAAGATATAACAGAGAAATCTTTTTGTTAATACCTCCTAGGTACCTGCCGTCTCTGCCTAGTACTTTCAATATTTTTTTACTATATTCTTCACGTGACCTGAGTTTTGCTTTCTCCCATTTCCATTACATGGCAATTATCTACATTAACAGTTGAAGAGTCTATCATTTAGTATTAATGTTAGTGTTATGGCTCTGCTGGGGGAAGCTAAATAGGGTTACAGTTAATCCCAGTATGTTATTAATGAGACCTGTTATATGGAACTACCGTCTCCTGAAAGGTCAGGGTTCTCTCGCACGAACTTAATGACGGATAAAGGCATCTATCTGTTACTGGCGTTCTTTACGGGGGAACGCTGGATAAAGCGGACTTGGCACATCACACGCTCACTTGATGATACTGTCGTCCCAGAGAACGTTCGTTGAAACACTTTATCTCGGAATTTATGATAGATTAACCCTTTCATACTGTGTGTGTGTGTGTGTGTGTGTGTGTGTGTGTGTGTGTGTGTGTGAAGGATATCGTCTACATGCTGTTCTAGCAGTCTGTAGCGGAAAGACCCATCTCAGTTTAAAACTGAGGGCTTTGCGTCTTAGCACCAAACGAGTGTAGCCATCATCCATCTTTACTTCATAAAAAACAGTTTGCAATGTTTTGTGTGTTCGTTGATCCACTTCATGTTGCTGTTAATGCTGTTATTCGCATTTCTGCTGTTTGAGTTATTACTGTTGGCGTTACTGTTGATTCAACAGAGAGGCAGGGGTGGACTGGAGCAAATTACTGCTAGTTTGTAGATCCGAAAGTGGGGAAATGTGGGAACACTACTATAGATCAGGAAAATGGAAGGAAGAACACCCACAGTGGATCAGGGAGATGGAAGGGAGAACAGCCATAGTGGATCATGGAAATGGAAGGGAGAACAGCTAGATACTGATTGTTTAAAAAATGAATGCAATAGCTGTGTGCTACTCCCTGTTGTATATTGTGGAAAGTACAGTACTTAAGTTTCCCTGACTCCCTCACACAGGATGGGTTTTATAATAATATAATATACTCTATCGTAGATCCGGGGGATAAGAGGGGAAAAATATGTAGCTTTCTGCAGCTACGGTAATGTGTGAGGGGAGACGAGAGGGAAATGGGAGAAGGAAATGGAAGAGGATGGGAGAAGAGGGATGAGGGGAAACAGGGATCAGTACTTAGTATGACGGATGAGTCAATCTCGGTAGTGTTTTATCTGATGGTTAATGGACATGTATTGAGGGCAGAGAGAGAGAGAGAGAGAGAGAGAGAGAGAGAGAGAGAGAGAGAGAGATTGCATTTTGCCGCCAAAGTGGCTAGTTTACTGTGCACACCATATCCATCCTGTGGACGGTAGCGCAAAAGCATATGGATACCGAAAAGACTAGGAACTAGGCCCCAAAAGGGTTTACATGATGAGTACATTTGGATTTATATCTACAGTTCACTTATCTGTTGCAAGCAAATTTAGGAAATTTGCTTAATATGTTTGGTCAGATGCTTCATGTCGTGTCGTGTCGTGGGTGGTCACGCGGGGTGGAGCTCCGTCTTAAATTGCGTTTACTGATAGTAGCTGAGGAGACACAGTGCGAGAATTAAGTGTGTGTAACCATAAAGTGCATATACGCATTTGAACCAACATAAGAGAAATCGCAGTGAACATTAAATAGGAAAAATATAGACTATAGTGTAAATTCTAGAGTGCCGGTGGAGCAACCGTTACCGTGGGAATAGGCCTGGAGGCCAGTGAATTATTGCCAGATACATCCAAATTCGGAGGTGAAAATTAACAAACATATATTGAACTAACTAAGTAATATAGCGAGTGGCAAGGATATATATGTGCAGTGATACAGTGAACCAAATCTGTAGTAAGAGAAATAGTAATAAATCCCCAGTATAGCTTAAAAGATATGGTATAGCATATGGAAACATACTACAAGGATTGGCACTAGTGAAAATTGCCAGAGGTCCTGAGAAGCAGAAATAACAGATAAGTAAATTCTATAGTTATAAGAAACAAAAACAAGTGATGGTGGCACTGAGGTGCAGGGAATCACAGTATACATAATTGGAGTATAAAACCATGTGAAGTGTCTTTCTCGCTGCCACTACTAAGTGTGGAAGTTTTTGCCATGGAAATGTAAGGGAAACTACCGGAAGCATAGGTATCGTGTGGAAATAAAGCAATGACCACAGTATTAGTTCAGTGAAAAGAAAAGGTATCTGGAATAAATATAGTGTATATCCTTGTAATAACCAGTGTACAGCACAGTGATAAACTATTAGGTATAAAATAAAAGTAAATTAAATCCAATAGTAGTGTGGCAGTGCGGGTGACCACTTGCCCTGGAGTGGTCAATGTGCCAAGCGACTTTTATAGATCTGAGTTACCACTTATAACGAATAGACTAGGATACCAGGACAGAATAAGAAAGACCTAGTGAACCCAATTGGCAGTAGAAAACACAAGGATAGTGATCTAAGAAAATGAAAGTGGTCTAAAACGGGGCATCGCATGGCAGTATAGGACTGAGTGGTGTGCTTTAGTCATACGCCTGGCAGTGCTGAAGTCAGCCACGGAGGCCTACCATACACACCCATAAAAACACCATATACACCATACCACAATATCCTGTCTAGACCAGTGTGGGGATCTCAGTGAGAATAATACATTAAAATGTATATAGGACTGATCAGAGAGGAATAAATATAGAAAGAGTTATACAGTGAGCAAACAGAAGTAAATACATATTATAACGCATGGGCCAGTAGGCCTGCTGCAGTGTTCCTTCTTTCTTATGTTCTTATGTTCTTATAACAATAATATAATATAAGGTGTAGTAAGTCTCCATAATCAGTACATCCCACATATACTAATACAAATAGGATACAGGCAGGATGGCAGTACAGTATATCTGTGGGACTTGTGAAAAGGCTCTTGGGAAAAGATCTAGAATCACATGCAACCTTTGCTTTTCAAAACATCATGTCACATGTTCAAAAATTAACACAGTAACAAGAAGTGACATCCGTCTAGAAAGGTGTTTCTGGATCTGCAACAAGGATGTGGAACTATGGACAGATATCAGGAAAGCACTCAGGAGGCTAATAAACAATAAGCATGAAGAAAAAGAGGAACTATTGAATAGTCTCCCGGTATTTATAGAACTTGGGAAGATAAGAAAGGGGTAAAGTATAACACACAGAATGACCAGTCTACAACAATTGACCCAAAAATAAACAGTCATCCACGGGAAAAACACAGGAGACAAAAACATTAGCTAACTCAGCCCCCAGTCCCAGGACGGACCCAGACCCAGCCCCCAGCCATAGTGAACATCCGGTTTTGGTTAAGGACGCCACCACAGCCATAGCCTCTAATACAGATATAGTAGGGAGTCCTCTTCCAGGGAAAATGTTGGCCCCATGTCATCAAAGGAGAAAAGCGCAGATAACGAGGAAAACCAAGGAGTGGAAAGAGAGGAAAAAACGCAGATAATTCTGCAGATCTTTGGGAAAATACAAAGTCAGTAAATATAGGCAGCCAAAATATATGCAAATTCTATGCTAAAGGTATGTGCCTTTATGACAGAGATTGTTGGAATAAACACACCAGAAAATGTGCCAACATGTTAAGGAAAGGAAAGTGTCGGTTTAACAAGAGTGCAGATACTTCCATCCAGTGATGTGTCAAGCTTCAACACAGTCCAGAGAATGTTATGACATGAGCTGCCCAGACCACCATATAAAGGGAACAGTACGATACAGAGAAAGCAGGGAAAGGGAAAATGAAAAAGAACAGCAATCTTTTTAGATATAAGGAGAAACAACCAGATAAAAGAAAGAGACAAAAGGTGGAAATGGTACAGAGGGGACAGATGGGCAGAACAGTGGGACAAGACAAGACAGGCACCAGCTCATCAGGGCTGTATAAACAATCAAAGTCAGTACTGGAGAAACCAGGGGTATGGGCACCAGGGGCCATACCAGGTAGGACATCACCAGTGGTACTAACCAAACACAAAGAAAGACCAAACATCCCAAATGGTAACTCCTGCTTCATATTTGCAAATATTCAGGGTCTGAAATCAAATAAAAATGACAAAGTTAGTTATGTTAGTGGACTCCTATCAGAAGCAAATGCCATGTTTGGAGCATTTACAGAAACACATACAAGGGATGTTTTGGACGGAGAGATTAAGATAGAAAACTATAACATGTATAGATGTGATAGAATTAATAGGTCACAGGGAGGAGTAGGACTCTATATAAAAGATACTCTCTGTTGCACAGAAGTTTTGAACGCTACGAATGATATAGTAGAAATCCTCGGCATTAAAGTGGAAAATAAGAATCTAGTAATTATCCTAGTATACAAACCACCATCAGCAACTGCGGAGGAATTCACAGAGCAGTTAAAGAAGATAGATAGCTATCTGGATAGGCTAGAGAATCCCACCCCAAACATTTTAATCCTTGGAGATTTTAATCTCCTCATGTAAAATGGAAGATGAGGCACCATAATGTTATACCAGAAATAACTCCTGGAAGCACCCTGGCTCAACAGGCACATACCAGGAACTAATGAGGCTTTGTGAAAAGTACTCACTAAACCAACAGATAATTGATCCCACTAGAAATGAAAATACCCTGGATTTGATATTCACAAACAACGAGGAATTAATCAGAGACATAACAGTTACAAAAACAATATACTCTGATCATAACATCATAGAAGTTCAAACTAGTATTAACTCAGGGTTAGGGAACTGCGACACTAATGTTAGAGACGGAATGTTCAGTAAGTTTAATTTTAATAACCATAGAATTGACTGGAAAAAATAAACCAAGAGCTATCAGACATATCATGGGAATCAGACATGAGCACCCTAAATCCCCACCAGTGCCTAGAAGAACTGAATACAGAAGCATACAAGGTATGTATGAAACACGTACCATTGAGGAAACCCCGAAGAAGATCAGATATAGAGAGAGAGCGTAGGAGATGGTACAGGAGAAGAAAACGGGTTACTGAATTGCTGAAAAACACAGTTATGTTGGAACAGAAGAGAGATAGCCTTAACCGAGAGATCACGGAATTAGAGCAAAAACTTAAGATGTCATACCTGACAGAAGAAGTACAAAGGGAACAAAGAGCCATACAGGATATTGCAAGAAACCCAAAATATTTCTACTCCTATGCAAAATCCAAGCTAAGAACTACCTGTAGAATTGGACCATTATTGAGAGGAGATTCGTATACGGACGATGAACAGGAAATGAGTGAAATTCTAAAAGAACAGTATGAGTCAGTGTTCAGCAACCCACTAAATGACAGCAAGGTAGAAAATGCAGAAATATTTTCACTCCAGCAGAAGGCTGCGCAGACCACCTAACCGACATTAGTACAAATCCCATAGATTTCGAAAAAGAAATGGCCAACATGCCCACTCACTCAGCACCTGGACCAGATTCATGGAATGCTTTATTTATAAAGCAGTGCAAAGTACCATTAGCAAGAGCCCTTAGTATTCTGTGGAGAAAGAGCTTAGATCTAGGTGAAATTCCAGAGGCCTTAAAGAGTGCAGACATAGCTCCTTTGCATAAGGGAGGTAGTAGAGCACTAGCTAAAAATTACAGACCAGTAGCCCTCACTTCTCACATCATAAAAATCTTTGAAAGAGTGATGAGACGGCAGATTACAAAGTTCATGGACCAGCACAACCAACATAACCCGAACCAGCATGGCTTTAGAGCGGGTCGATCATGCCTGTCACAGCTGCTGAACCATTATGACAGAATTACAGAGGCATTGGAGGACGACCAAAACGCAGATGTGATTTACACAGATTTTGCAAAGGCGTTTGACAAATGCGATCATGGAGTGATAGCGCACAAAATGAGGGCCATAGGCATTACGGGGAAGGTAGGCAGATGGATTTTTGAGTTCCTAACACAAAGAACACAAAGTAGTAGTGAACAGGGCAAGATCCAGCATCAGCGATGTCAAAAGCTCAGTGCCCCAAGGCACTGTCCTGGCACCTCTGCTGTTTCTAATCCTCATAGCAGACATAGATAAAAACACCCAGCACACTTTTGTATCATCATTTGCAGATGACACTAAAATAAGCATGAAAGTCACTACGGTAGAGGACACTGAAAAATTACAGGAGGACATAAGCAGGGTCTTCCAATGGGCAGTGGAGAACAACATGACGTTCAATGGTGATAAGTTTCAGCTGCTTAGGTATGGAAAAAATGAAGAACTCAAAAGGAACACTATATACAAAACGCAAGAGGGTCACCACATAGAACGAAAGGAACACGTAAAGGACTTGGGAATAATTATGTCTGCTGATCTGTCGTTTAAAGACCATAACAAGACAAAGATCACAACAGCCAGGAAGATGACGGGGTGGGTATTGAGAACTTTCAAAACAAGGGAAATAATGCCGATGGTGACACTATTCAAATCGCTAGTGCTCCCTCACTTAGAATACTGCTCAGTGCTGACGGCCCCGTTCAGGGCAGGAGAAATAGCAGAGCTGGAACAAATCCAGAGATCGTTTACGGCTCACATTGAGCCATTGAAACATCTAAATTATTGGGAACGCCTTCAAGTCTTGAACATGTACTCATTGGAGCGGAGGAGAGAGAGATACATGATAATATATACATGGAAAGTACTTGAGGGCCTGGTCCCAAATCTGCACACTGCCATAACAACATACTGGAGTGAGAGATATGGGAAAAAGTGTAAAATAAATCCAGTGAGGAGCAGGGGTGCGGTGGGGACAATACGGGAGCACTGTATTAACATCCGGGGTCCCAGACTATTCAACATCTTACCAGAAGATATCCGAAACACGGCTGGAACCAGTGTAGAAGCCTTCAAGAGGAAACTGGACAAATATCTTCACCAGGTGCCAGATCAACCAGGCTGTGATGGATATGTGGGGCAGCGGGCCTCCAGCAGCAACAGCCTGGTTGACCAGGCAGCACCAGACGAGCCTGGCCCATGGCCGGGCTCAGAGAGTAGATACTCTCGAAACTCTTCAAAGGTATATCAAAGGTATACCAGAGTTTAAGGAATTCTTCAATGCTTGCCTATCTAATATAGGAATGACCTACTTCCACACTAGTGGATTTTTGCCACTGGTGACGCCACCTACAACTGCTTCACCTCCCTTTCTCCAGCATATAAGCCCATTCTCTGCGCACATGTTGTATTTTTATCAAGACCGATGGACTGAACACATCTCCAGACTGAGGGACTGACTGCCTCAAACTCCTTATCTTCCACCGTTCTTGCATGTACTGGACTGATGAAGGCACTGGCTGGCGAAACGTTTCCACGGTAAAGATACACAAATGTTGCACAAGTGTCTCATTCTTCAACCTGGAGGAATACCTTGATACTGAGCAAGTTAGTTACACTCCCCTTATTCGAATGAAATCTGATTACCTTTACAGGTATAATGTTTCTCAGTGAATATATTAAAAATAATAATAACAATAATAATGCGACATACCTATTAGATCCCTTTTTTTTTAAACTCCAAGTCTTGCATATGGCCAGACATCCCTGATTTCATGTTCAACTAGGTTGTTAGTGTTAGTGGCCTGCTGGTCCACATATCCCTCACAACCTGGTTGATCTGGGCTCGTGGCGGAGGTAGTGGTCCAGTTTCTTCTTGAAGAATTCTATACTTGTTACGGAAACATTTCTTATTGTTCCCATGGAGTCCTGTTTCTCATTAGGTTAACTTTACACTTCCTTCCATATCTCACATTCCATAACGTTATGGTAGTGTTTGGATTTGGGACCAGAGCTTTGAGTATCTTCCCTGTACATCTTACCAGGTTTCTCTCTATTCTCCGCTGAGGAGAACATTTCAAGTACATTCCAAGTGTTTGCAGTAATTTAAATCCTTATTGGCTTTATGGGGAAGGTAAAATGACACTGTATATGCATTCTCCAGCCCTTAATTTTTTCCTGCCCTGAACGGAGCTGCGAGCGAATATTACAGAACTATATTCCACATGTGAAAGCACAAGTAATCTGAAGAGAACCACAAACTGGAGTTTTGTCTCTTGAAGGTTCTCATTATCCAACCTGTCACTGTAATGATCTTTGCTGCAGTTAGTCATTTTGTGTTCTCTAAATGAGTTACCCCACATTATTATACCCAAGTATTTGAGATGGTCCTTCTGTGCTCTGTGTCCTGTGCTCTGTGCTCTGTGTCCTGTGCTCTGTGCTCTGTGTCCTGTGCTCTGTGTCCTGTGCTCTGTGTCCTGTGCTCTGTGTCCTGTGCTCTGTGTCCTGTGCTCTGTGTCCTGTGCTCTGTGTCCTGTGCTCTGTGCTCTGTGTCCTGTGCTCGCACATTTTCAGTTCTTTATTCTTTCCACGTATAAGCAACTGCAATTTGCCACCATTCAAAATTACGATATTTCAATTGCCCAATGGAAGATAATAATAAAAATAATAATAATAATAATAATAATAATAATAATAATAATAATAATAACAACAAACTTCCTATCTTTATTTTACTTGAGAAAGAATTCTTGCTTTCAATTCCTTTTTTTTTCCTGGATCAATTAACCAGATAACAGGTTATTTAAAATGTTTGCAAAATATGATGTTACTTATAGTAGTAGCCCATCAATCTGTAATATAAAATTTTAAAAGGGGAATTAAATTATGTTCAGGAGAAATTGTTTTTACAGAATATATCAGGTATTAGTAGTAGGATGGTAGACAGCAACCCCCCAGAGAGGTACTACCGTCTTGCCAAGTGAGTGTAAACTTTCGTTTTTCTTTTTAGGTCACCCTGCTTCGGTGGGATATGGCCGGTTTGTTGAAAATAATAATAATAATAATTACTATTATTATTTAAATAAATTAAAATTTTAAGAAAAATCCTTTCTATTAAACTATAGAGAAAAATCAATGCGATTCTTCCTACCCGTTGTCTACCTGTTATAGATTCCGGAGGTCATCGCCCCCACGAACCGGACCCAGATTAGGTCTTCTGGTTAATGGCTTGACCAATCAGACTGGTAATGCTAGCAACACGCACTCCTAGGAGCCAGAGCCCAGCTGATCAAGAACTGACCTAAGGAACTTGTGAAGTTTCCTCTTGATAAATTCTAAGTGGTAAAATTTTCCTGAGGAGAGAGAGAGAAGAGAGAGAGAGAGAACAGAGAAAGAGAGAGATAGAAGAGAGAAGAGAGAGAGAAGAGAGAGAGATAGAAGAGAGAAGAGAGAGAGAAGAGAGAGAGAGAAGAGAGAGAGAAGAGAGAGAAGAGAGAAGAGAGAGGAGAGAGAGAGAGAGAGAGAGAGAGAGAGAGAGAGAGAGAGAGAGAGAGAGAGAGAGAGAGAGAGTGAGAGAGGGAAGGGGAAGCCCAATTAAAAATTAATTAACCTAATCTAAGTGCTACACACAAAAAAAAATAATTAGAAACAACTTTCACCCCTTCATTTGCTTTCTTTCTTTCGTTTCTTCTAAGTCTTCATTTGCACTGGGTGAGGCAATATTCGGATAACGGGTAATCATGGGCGCCCGGGTCTGCTGGCCGCGTTTTTAACCCGACCATCATCCGGATTAGTGAGTAAGTCCCATGTAATGAAGAGACCCAACTTTCTCACAGTCTCTGTCTGTCTGTCTCTCTTTCCGTGATCAGTTCGGAGAGTTTTTCTACGACCAAAGTTCTGTCTGAGGCAAAATTTACCAGCTGGTGGCAAGATCATCCAGGCAAATGTTACTTGCATTCCTCTAGCCCAGCCTCTTGATAAAAGTCAGCATTTCACTGTTGCTAAGACAGTCAAATGGATGTCTGTTGACGAGTTATAAACAGTGATTTTCTATTTTCTTGTGCATTCGGTGGGTCCCATTTTTCTGTTTGCTTGTCAGAACATTTGACTGTCTGTATGTTATGTTTGTTTCATCGGCGTTGCTAGAGAATAATCTAACGTAAATAAAGCCATATCTTGTTCTTGTTACCAAGCTATGGATAAAATTCTTTGTTACCACTAACGAATCCTGTCCAAACAGACAGAATTCCGATTCAAAGTACTTGACTTACCCTGGTACCTATTTTGCCATATTGAGGCCTATAATGGTGGGACAATGGAAGTACCTCATGCTGCTTATGCCTATATTCCTAGTCTAACTAGTTTGAGGCTGAACAAGTAAGACAGGCGAGAATCTTACGCTACAATCTTACGCTAGGCGCTTAACTTACTAGTAGCTTACAATGAACTAATACACAATTAAGACCTAAGGTAGAAGTTCAGGCCCCTTTCCCTCAAGAAAAAATCCTTCATTGTATTTATAATGGTTTTAGCCCTGGCTTCTAGCCTAGTTTTCCCACAGATCATTCCCTATGAAAGCACGAAACTTGGCAGAAGATGCAAAGAACCTCCAATGAAAAGTAGAGGCCAAGTATACTAAGTAAGAACTCGATGAGTGTGAGAGAAGTCCCGGAATTCCAATGCCTTTCCTTCCTTCATAAGGAGATTTACTAACAAACCTCTGGCTGTCTTCAAGAGGGAACTTGATAATTTCCTCAAATCAATTCCAACCCATTACAGCTAACAGTAACAGCCTGACTGATCGGACCTTGATCCAGGAGGCATGATCTGGGACCCGGGGGAGTAGCCCTTCCCTAAGATGTAACCCATAACGCCTAGATATCTATTTACTGTTAGGTAATAGTGGCAGCAGGTACAATGTGACATACCAATGCGCACAACTTTTATTAAAACAGCGGATGAGCTGCTGGCCACACACCAACAATGATCTCATTATGTAACTCTGTAAATGCAAGCCGTTTCCTCATGTCTGTTTAATATCCAGTATCCCTTCAAACATAAGGGAGTCTTCAAGACTGAACTTGACAAGTTTCTCAAGCCACTACCTGATGAGTAGGTCTCTAGTGTTTACGTTGGACTTCGTGAAACTAGCACCAATAGCCTGGTTGATTAGGTCATCCGTCGGGAGGCCTGGTCTGAGACTGGGCACCCAGAGCGATGATCCTCGGAACACAGACTCCAGGAAGATTTCATACTGACAGCGTAAGTTTTCTCGCAATTCCTATCAATAGAAGACTTCTAGACTTCATAACACGGCGAGGATGGGAGCTGTATGGTTCCTGAGTATGATAGCATTTTTATTATAATCAAAAGAAGCGCTAAACCACAAGGGTTATACAGCCCTGAGTATGACATAAAACAACGTGACGTAAAACTGAATTCCTTTACAAAGACAATTTTCAAAGCAGCAGGAAGGAGCAAGGGGAAAAAATCTAATTTTGTCAGCAGTTCACAGACAAGACTGAAAGACGGGAAGGAGGAAGAGATTTTAAAGCGGTGGTTCATGGACCTCTAGACGGTCCGTGAACCTCTAGACGGTCCGTGGACCTCTAGACGGTCCGTGGACCTCTAGACGGTCCGTGGACCTCTAGACGGTCCGTGGACCTCTAGACGGTCCGTGGACCTCTAGACGGTCCGTGGACCACCAGTTACGAACCCTTGCTCCTCTCTCTTCTTCCTATGTTAAAGACTTAGTCACTTTTATGTTACTTGATATCTTTCGGTCTGTCATTTCCTTAGAGTCAAGAGGACGAACGCTGACGATGTAATTACATGGTATAGAATTTTACGCTGGTAAATTTTAACTTGTGGGAGGGAGAGCAGAAGAAAGAGAACTAAAAAAATAATATGAGGATATAGAGGAGGAGGGGGGGAAGACAACCAGAAACTGGGTGAAATGGAGGATGAGAAGAGGTGGACGTAGAGAATGGGGAGAGGAGAGTGCGGAAGAAAATAAAGATTGCAAACAGGAGCGGAAGATAAAAAAAAAATGGTCTAGAGAAGGAAAGATGACAACATGACGGTATTAAGTACCTCTAATATACCGCAGAGGGAGGCAGGCAGGTACTGACTGCAGGCCTACACTCCATGTAACAAGGTCGAAAAAATAAAAAAAACATACACATGGGAGAGAGAGAAGTATTTCGACGCAGTCCAACTGCTCTAATACATTGTTAGTAAGTTCAGGAGTGACCTCTCTGAAACACTGAAATCCAAACTATTTTGTATTTGCTGTAATAAACTTTTTCCTTCTTACTGATCCATATATATATATATATATATATATACAGTGGACCCCCGGTGTTCGTAATTAATTCATTCCAGAATGCTGTTCAAGTGCCGTTACCAAACGAATTTGTTCCCATAAGGAATAATGTAAATTCGCTTAGTCCTTTTAGACCCCCAAAAATACACTTACAAAAGCACTTACAAAAATACACTTACATAATTGTTCGAGTTTGGAGCAGTACGAAAACCGGGGGTCCACTATACAGTATATATATATATATATATATATATATATATATATATATATATATATTATATACTTAATATATATATATATATATATTATATAAATTGCTCCATAATTAATAAGTTATAAGTCCTTTCTAAAGTTTTTTCTTATACATTTAAATATATATTCTTTTTCATTTATGTTAATATAAAAATTAATGATTTTGTACCAAAAAGAACCTTAGAAAAAATACGTAACATTATAAAAAAGCAATTTAATTTAGCCCAGTCCAACTAAATCCTATATTTCATATAGGTTTACAATAATTTAATAATAAACAAACACAATGAAGTATATTTTTTTCGTTAGGTTCAGAATGATTTTTGCGAAATTATTGCATACACAAATTTTCGCTTGCCTTGGAAAAATTTGTGTATGCAATAATTTCGCAAAAATCATTCTGAACGTAACGAAAAAAATATATTTCATTGTGTTTGTTTATTATCAAATTATTGTAAACTTATCTAAAATATATTTAGTTGGATTAGGCTAAATTAAATTGCGCTTGTTATAATAAGGTTAGGTAAGTTTTCTAAGGTTCTTTTGGTACAAAATTATTAATTTTTACATTATCATAAATGAAAAAACTATATCTTTAAACGTATAAGAGAAAATTTTAGAAAGGACTTAATTTTAAATAAGTTCTTGCTAATTGACCAGTTTTACTATATAGCACGACATCATTATATGTTTGCCCATTATTATATGTTTGTTCCCAAAGGCTCGGAGACCCTTGGCTCATGGGGAAAAAGTGCATCTAAGTTCCTCAAGGAGCTGGGCAAAAGACTCATCAGGGTAACTAGGGATCCCAGGGCAGCTAGTTTTCTATTCCAGCATCTCAGCGCTGCTGTTCAGAGGGGTAATGCATGCTATATGTTGGGCACGCGCCCAGCTCTGAGGAGCTGGATGAGATTTTCGCATTATAATCAGTGACAAACACGTTACAATATGTACTAGACATGTATCTCTCACACCTCATGTACTGTATATGCCATCTTTATATCAACAATGTATCTCTTATATCTTTTGTGCCATATTATGTAATAAAATATACCTATTGGTAAAAAAACAAAAAAATGAGGTGGCAGGGGAAGTGGAATATTCAAATGGCTTCAGGAAGAAATCCAAATATTCGTCCTTGAAGCCTTTTTATCCACTTTTCCGAGGGTATGGGTCCCACAATTTACACCAGAGGTGGAACCATATTTATATATATATATATATATATATATATATATATATATATATATATATAAAAATTTTTATATATATATATATATATATATATATATATATATATATATATATATATATATATATATAAACGTACGTACAAGCGTGAACATTTTCTTTTGAACGTAAGCGTCCTGAATTTGAATATGTGAATTATTCAGGTGATGTATATTAAAACTGGCACGTCTTTGTGTTGTGTTTACGAGAGCAGTAACTTCTAGGATGGCTCTCGTCTCCTCTTAAGATAGTTCTTTTCTCCTAAGATGGCTCTCTTCTCCTACCATGATAGTTCTCTCCTTCCCCTAAGATGGCTCTCTCTTGCTCCCAAGATGGCTTTCTCCTCCTAAGATTTCTCTCTTCCTCTCTTACTAAGGGTCTCTCCTCCTACACACACACACTGCAGCAGTAACTGCTGGTGTCTCGCCTCCTGCACACACACACACACTGCAGAAGTAACTGCTGGTGTCTCGCCTCCTGCACACACACACACACTGCAGAAGTAACTGCTGGTGTCTCGCCTCCTGCACACACTGCAGAAGTAACTGCTGGTGTCTCGCCTCCTGCACACACTGCAGAAGTAACTGCTGGTGTCTCGCCTCTTGCACACACACACACTGCAGAAGTAACTGCTGGTGTCTCGCCTCCTGCACACACACTGCAGAAGTAACTGCTGGTGTCTCGCCTCCTGCACACACACACTGCAGAAGTAACTGCTGGTGTCTCGCCTCCTGCACACACTGCAGAAGTAACTGCTGGTGTCTCGCCTCCTGCACACACACACACTACAGAAGTAACTGCTGGTATCTCGCCTCCTGCACACACTGCAGAAGTAACTGCTGGTGTCTCGCCTCCTGCTTCTTTCATTGCTTCCTTAAATTACTGTCGTGTGTGGGTCGGACTGTAGATTTGGTAATAAACACAAACGTAAATTGGCTTGGTAACTTATATTAGTGGAAATATATGGGTAGCACTCAGAGCCTGGTCGCCTGGCCTGTTTACTCTCTACTCTCTTGTCTTGAACTGACGCTAGTGAGCGAGAACGCTCACGGCATTCAAAGGGTGACCCCTGACATCAGCAGAAACTAGTAACGGACAGTGATCACGTGAAAGGCTTGTGACTCTCTCCGAACCCAGGGATGGAGCTCTTAGGGAGCCCTCCCCCTAGTAAGGAACCCTCAACCTCCCCAACCCACCCGTTTTCCCCCCTCCCCTCTCTTTCTCTGTAGCGTGAAAACTGGCTACAACCCCAACTATGGCGTTGTGAGAATAGTGAGAATGATGTACATAGTCTATATTAGATTCATAATTAGTTATGCTGAGCCCATGTTCATAATAGCTAAAGAAAATTATATCTGCTTGTTGAAGCTTATGCAAAACGAGGCCTTAAAACTACCATGGTTCATAATATAAGGAAAGAGCTTTGTGTTCCTATTATCAGTGATGACACTAATACTAACACTGTACTTGGTATTACAATGTAAACAAATGAACCAAACACTGTCACTAAGAATCGTATTAAATGTCTTGAAGTAAATACACATACATCTAAATGGGTTGCAAAAAGGCAGATTTTATTAAGTTTTATAACCAGCACGACCTGTATCACTGTAGCACGACCTGTATCACTGTAGCACGACCTGTATCACTGTAGCCAACAAGAGCACTTCACCCTTCATGGAAGATGTGTTCATTTAATATCACATACCTGCAAGCCCCTCCTCCCAAGAAGCTAGTAATCAATTCCTTAAATCACTTGCAAAGGGAACTGATCAATTAGAAATTTCTCGCTTAACTGTTAGTAATGACATATCACAAATTATATACACTGATGGGTCTAATCAGGTGTTTATTGGCAGGGCTGCGTCTATTCTTGCCACCTCAAGAACAGAAGTGTTTGTCATCCTAATGGCGTTAATTAACTTATTACACTGAGCTTGACTCTACGATTATTACTGATTCTATATCATTCCTAAAGGCTCTTGATTCACATAATTACTAGCAATATATTCATTAGAGAAGCCAGATACAGATACTCAAAAATCAGAGAAAAATTAATTAGTGTACAATTTTTATGGATTTCATCCACACACTGAATTACTCCTTCATCATACAGATCAAAAGTTAGCCAAAAAAATTGCCCTCCGAAGGAAAATGCATCTGGAGGAGTTTATCAGGAAGGTATTTCGGTGATCAACGCCTCCGCGGCCCGGGCCATGACGAGGCCTCCCGGGGTAGAATATAACTTTGGTATATCATAGTAATGCAGCTAGAAGCTTGATTAGATCTATCACTCGCTATGATAATATGCACGTAGATAAGTATATTTATGGAGTAACTTGCAATGTTTACAGACTGACTAATGTTGTAGTAGCCAGGCTTAGGCTTGGTTACTTCTGGTAGTTTGGCAAACACTGTAGATGATCCAACTAAATGAAAAGTATGTGGTTAACCTTATGGTCAGTCTCTTGAACACTGTGTGTTTCAATGTCCACTTACTGAGGAATATAGAGATAGTATAATAATCTATGTGACATGTTAAGACATTAGTGGAAATAAAATACTAGACGTATTAAGGAAACATCCTAAAGTTGTTTGTACCAGGTAAGACAATTGTAGAAATATATCGAGATGTACTCCTGTTATATACCTTATACCTTTGAAGATTTTCGAGAGTTTATCTACTCTCTGAGCCCGGCCATGGGCCAGGCTGTTAACCCTTTTCGGGGCCCAGGTCCATCCACAGGATGGATATGATGGCGCACAATAAACTAGCCACTTCGGAGGCAAAATCTAAATCTAATCTAATCTAGTCTCTCTCTCTCTCTCTCTCTCTCTCTCTCTCTCTCTCTCTCTCTCTCTGTCTCTCTCTGTCTCTCTTCTCTCTCTCTCTCTCTCTCCCTCTCTCTCTCTGTCGTCGTTGTTGCTACTGTTGTTACTATTGGTTTAACTGTTGTTATTACCGTAGTTGTTACTAATATTGTTACAGTCGTTGTTACTGCTGCTGCTGCTGCTGTTACTACCGTTACTGTTGTTGCTATTGTTAACATCATGTTCACTAGTGTTGTTGTTGGTGAGGTCACTAATAATCCTGTTAAATCTCCTGCTAGAAGGTTAACGGTAAGAACATTTTCTCGTGGTGATGATGAAGTCTGTCAAATACAGAAAACGTGATCCAAGAGACAGCTGGTGCTCTACAACCACTGGAGACTCGAACAATGGGATCAAACTGGACTTGAACCAAGTGGCAAGCCAGTCGTAAAACCAGAAGACCAATTTATGTGACCCCACACAACACGAGACACTCTTAACTTAGTCCTACTCTTGTGACTTCAATAGGTGACCGCAAATGGGCAAGCATGAATTGGTAATCACGAAGTACTGACCGGTGGGTAATCACCAGTAGTTAATCTCTCTCACGTTCAGAGGAGTAATTTACAAATCTCCAAGGCCGTTTTAGGGTTAATGAGAGCACTCCTCTGGATAAAGGAAAATGGCTGACAAACAACAGAAGAGATAGGTTAGGTTTGTAGTGACAGATGTTGACCTGGAGGGACGTAACCTCTGTCGTTCCCCAAGGTTCAGTCCTTATTTCTGCAAGGTTCAGTCCCTCAATTCCAAGGTTCAGTCCTCTCAGCTCACCTAGGTACACTCCACTCACCAGTAACGTAAGACACCAACCTGTCTGCAGTGATTAATCCCGCATGATGGTGTTCATATTTACCTATGACCGGTTTCAAGGGTTCTACTCTGGCAGCCCAGTCTGAGACCAGGTTTCCTAGAAATTATATTATCGTCTACGCTGCATGATAAAGCTACAACACCTTTCTATATCACACATGACATTGACCGAATTGTAGATTATTTGAAGAACTGTGGAGGTCTCTGATTTAACTTTGTTGACTGTTGCTATCCATCTTTTTCCTCCGTCAATTCTATGGTTCACTTTATCCTTCCTAGACCCTTCTGCTGACAAGTTCACTCCCAAATACCTGAACACATTTACTTCCTCCATACTCCATACAATCCGATATCCAATCTTTCAATGAAATTTTTTTTTATTCTCATTACCTTGCTATTTCCTATGTTCACTTGTAATTTCCTTCTTCTATATTCCCTCCCAAATTCATCTAGCAACCTTCGCAGCTTTCCCTCAGAGTCTCCCAAAAGAACCGTGTTATCGGGAAGAAGCAACTGTGATAATTCTCACTTTGTATTGGGTTCATTATCTTTTAATCCCACACCTCACCCCAACATTCTAGGGTTTCCTTCACTTATTTTACAACACCATCTATAAATACGCTAAATAACCATGGTCACATCACACATACCTGCCAAAGACCTACTTTCACTGGAAAATAATCTAAAATAATCTCTGTTTTACCTATATATCCTATTTTCTCTCTACCTGTCTCTCTCTTTACACATACACACACACACACACACACACACACAAACACACACACACACACACAGAATATATGCAGAACAACCACTGTGAAAGAATAGCGAAATTCCAAACGCTTTCGTGACTTCTCACATTATCAAGGAACTATGATAATGTTCTTTGATAATGTTAGATAATGTAAAAAGTCACGAAAGC
The DNA here is from genome assembly GCA_009830355.1 of Cherax destructor. NCBI lineage: Eukaryota > Metazoa > Arthropoda > Malacostraca > Decapoda > Parastacidae > Cherax > Cherax destructor. Next base: position 86,289 of record WNWK01001674.1, on the reverse strand, counting down.
GCTTGAAATTTCGCTATTCTTTCACAATGGTTGTTCTGCATATTGTGATATTACCCATTTACTGTGATTTTATTGCATGCATATGTTGTTTATCCATATATATATATATATATATATATATATATATATATATATATATATATATATATATATATATATGCAAAAAGATCACAGTAAACAGGTGATATCAAAATATACAAGACAACCACTATGGAAAATAGAGGAATTCAAGCTTGTGACTACTCACATTATCATAGTTCCTTGATAATGTGAGTAGTCACGAAAGCGCTTGGAATTCCTCTATTTTTCATAGTGGTTGTCTTGCATATATATATATATATATATATATATATATATATATATATATATATATATATATATATATATATATATATATATATATATATATATATCCATTCAGCCACAAATGCTTCAAAAGCTGGGCAGCCTGGTTCACAAGCCATGTTTTTTTTTTCATTCTGGGCACGTCAGTAAGCCTCAAGCATGGATTAAAGCTACGTATTTCAATCTCCTCCTGTGACTGAGTGGATATGAGCGCTGCCTGGGAATCTTGCTCGTTTCTCAGTAGCAGTATCGAGTCCTGCTGACTGAGATCTTTCTTTGTATATACCCGCTTGTTTCTGCGTGATGCATTGATATAAAAATCGCTTGTGAGGTCAGAACATACAGGAGGAGATTGAAATAGCTTGAGTCCATGCTAGAGGCTCACTGACGTGCCCGGGCTGGGAAAGAAACATGGCTTGTGACCCAGGCTACCTGGAGGGTATTCCGGGGATCAACGCCCCGGCGGCCCGGTCCACGACCAGGTCTCCCGGTGGATCAGGGTTTGATCAACGAGGCTGTTGCTGCTGGCCGCACATAGTCCAACGTACGAACCACAATTGCAATTTCACATGCTTGGAACGGAGATGTTAATTTACAGCAGTATTTCAGCGTAGGGAAAACAAGTGATTTGAAAAGGATCATCACTGGCTTGGCATCTCTTGCTTTGAACGATCTCATTATCCATCCTATCATTTTCTTTGCAGATGTGATAGTGGCACTGTTGTGATCCTTGAAAGTGAGATCCTCAGACATTACCACTATCAGGTCCTTCACATTACTTTTCCGCTCTATTGTGTGATTGGAGTTTGTAGTATACTCAGTCCTAGTTATTATTTCCTCCAGTTTTCCATAACGGAGTAGTTGGAATTTGTCTTCATTAAACATCATGCTGTTTTCGGTTGCCCATTGGAAAACTTGGTTTATATCTTCTTGGAGGTTAACCGTGTCCTCAATAGATGACACTCTCATGCAGATCCTAGTATCGTCTGCAAAGGATGACACGGTGTTGTGGATTACATCTCTGTCTATGTCTGAAATGAGGATGAGGAACAGGATTGGAGCGAGTACTGTGCCTTGTGGAACAGAGCTCTTCACTATGGCAGCTTCTGATTTAACTCTGTTTACCATTACTCTTTGTGATTGATTGGTTAGGAAGTTGAAGATCCATCTCCCCACTTTGCCAGTTATTCCTTTAGCACGAAATTTTGTGAGCTATTACACCATGATCACACTTGTCAAAGGCTTTTGCAAAGTCTGTGAATATTACGTCTGCATTCTGTTTTTGCTTCCAGTGCATCCAAGACCATATCATAGTGATCCAATAGTTGCGAGAGGCAGGAGCGACCTGCTCTGAACTCATGATGGCCTGGATTGTGCAGTTTTTTTGGAATCCAAGTGGTTTGCAATCGTGCTTTGTAGCACTCTTTCAAAGATTTTTAGGATGGGGAACGTTAGAGCTATTGGTCTATAGTTCTTAGCTAATGCTTTACTACCACCTTTATGGAGTGGGGTTATATCCGTTGCTTTTAGTGACTGGAATTTCGCCCATGTCTAAGCTCCTTCTCTATAATATACTTAGGGCACGCGACAGGGGTTTCTTACAGTTCTTAATGAACACAGTTCCACGAGTCTGGGCCTGAGGCTGAGTGCATGAGCTGTTAGTGTCCTCTCCATAGTATACTTAGAGCAGCTTTTGAGACATTTCTGGCTGAGTGGATAAGAGCGCTGCCTGGGAATCTTGAGCGTCTCTCAGTAGCAGTATCGAGTCCTGCTGATTGCGTGTTCTCTCTCTCTCTCTCTCTCTCTCTCTCTCTCTCTCTCTCTAATATATATATATATATATATATATATATATATATATATATATATATATATATATATATATATATATATAATACATATATATATATATATATACCTTTGATATACCTTTGAAGAGTTTCGAGAGTATCTACTCTCTGAGCCCGGCCATGGGCCAGGCTCGTCTGGTGCTTGCCTGGTCAACCAGGCTGTTGCTGCTGGAGGCCCGCTGCCCCACATATCCATCACAGCCTGGTTGATCTGGCACCTGGTGAAGATATTTGTCCAGTTTCCTCTTGAAGGCTTCTACACTGGTTCCAGCCGTGTTTCGGATATCTTCTGGTAAGATGTTGAATAGTCTGGGACCCCGGATGTTAATACAGTGCTCCCGTATTGTCCCCACCGCACCCCTGCTCCTCACTGGGTTTATTTTACACTTTCTCCCATATCTCTCACTCCAGTATGTTGTTATGGCAGTGTGCAGATTTGGGACCAGGCCCTCAAGTACTTTCCATGTATATATTATCATGTATCTCTCTCTCCTCCGCTCCAATGAGTACATGTTCAAGACTTGAAGGCGTTCCCAATAATTTAGATGTTTCAATGGCTCAATGTGAGCCGTAAACGATCTCTGGATTTGTTCCAGCTCTGCTATTTCTCCTGCCCTGAACGGGGCCGTCAGCACTGAGCAGTATTCTAAGTGAGGGAGCACTAGCGATTTGAATAGTGTCGTGCCGAAAAGGTAAAACTTGCTATTTTGGTTTAAATAGCAAAGTTCTTCTTGCCTTATTCGGCAAGAAGAGCGTTGCTATTTAAGCCAAAATCGCAAGTTTACCTATTCGGCATGAATTGCAAGTAGCCTAATCCAACTAAATATATTTTAGATATTTTTACAATAATTTAATAATAAACAAACACAATGAAATATACTTTTTTCGTTAGGTCCAGAATGATTTTTGCGAAATTATTGTATACGCAAGAAAAGAATTGCTATTTAAGCCAAAATCGCAAGTTTTACCTATTTGGCACGACACACGTGTATATATATATATATATATATATATATATATATATATATATATATATATATATATATATATATATATATATATATATATATATGCTAGACATGAGGTCAACCTCGCCACAGCCCGTTGCCCAGCTCAACGGGAACTCCAAGTGCAGAGGTTTGACCGAAGTCAAAAGCGTCCTGATGGAGCCACTATGCTACCCTGGAAGGATGGTAAGCAGATTGTCTGGGACTACACTTGTGCCGCCACAATGGCAGACACCTACTTGCCATACTCTGAAGCTGAAGAGGGTGGAGCCGCCAGCTACAGGAAGACCCAGAAGACCAGCAAATATGAAGACCTTCCCCCTTGCTATAACTTCATCCCAGTAGGGTCGTAGACCCTTGGAGCATGGGACAAATGTGCTCTAAAGTTTCTCAAAGAGATGGGTGAAAAACTCATCACAGAAACCAAGGATCACAGCGCGGCCAGCTACCTCTTTCAGAGACTCAGTGTTGCGATCCAGAGGGGAAATGCCTGCAGCAACCTGGGCACGCGGCCCACCGCCGGGGAGCTGGACGAAGTATTCGAGATATAGCTCTGAAATATTATCTATGTTGTTCTACTACCTATTGTATTTTTGTCAATATATTTTGTCTTTAAATAAAGTCTATATAGAATATAGAATATAGAGGGGTGGTAGGAGAAGACAATATTCAAACAGCTCCGGGAAGAACCTTGAGTTTTCCCTTAAGTAAGTTTATTCTTTTCTCTGAAGATGAGGGTCCCCAGGACAGTTCCCGAGGTGGTACCTACTCCCTATATATATATATATATATATATATATATATATATATATATATATATACAGAGAGAGAGAAATTAGATAATATCAGCCATTACCATAGCCAACCATTTAGTGAGCCACAAATCCCTATTGGTCAATCACCATCTCACTCGAGCTTTATAAGCCAATCATCATCAATTTCATCATCACGTGAGTCAATCACGACCAGGGAACCCTCACTTCATTGACCAATTAGCGCACTGAATTATGCCATGTCTTGTGACGTCACTGATAAGGAATGACGGGCTCGCTGGAGTCATTTATAGCGACAGGGGTCGAGGATGGTGTTCGTGTGCGGCTGAGATGAAAGATAGTGGTATCGTGTGCCTGGCAGTGAAAACAATGGCGGCTGGTGGTGTTATGGTCACGTCAGAAATGTAAGATTTAAGTTGGACTCAAGACGAGAACTCAAGGGAAAAAAACCGACCTTATAGAATTTGAAGAGAGTTTGAAAGAGTGAGAGAAAGAGGAAGGCAGGTTGAAGACTATATATTCAACTGTGAATACTGCATGTTATTTTCAAAATTATTTTTTTTATGAAACTTGATTGTGTTATATTTCTCTCAACCATGGACCTGCTAGATATAATTTTCACAGTATTGAAAATAATATGAATTTTGCTTTAGGATTACATAAATTAGATTCATTTATAATTAATAAAATTTGGGAAGAATTTAAGAAACATTAGACAAGTTAAAATTCTTAATCCTTTAAGTCACACAAGGTTTTAAACTATCACACTACTTTTAAGACTGTCACATGCAGCTTTCTCCACCTGACCCAGCATTCTCCACCTGACTATACCCTATATATATCTTCATGTTACTCATTTTCCAGGTAGATCTGTCTGTGACTCGATAAAGCCCACTGCGTGGGCGAAACGTTGTCAATAAAGAATCACATTATACTGCTTATGTGTTTATTTTTCCACTTACTAAAGCGGAGGAGAGATATATGAGGGCCTAGAATCTAGTCCCAGATCTGCACATTACCATAACAACATACTGGAGTGAGAGATATGAGAGGAAGTGCAATATAAAACCAGGTGAAAAGGGTGACGTGGGTACTATAAGAGAACATCATATCAGCATCCGTGATCCCAGATTCTTACCAGAAGAAATCAGAAACACTGCTGGGTCAAGTGTACAAGTCTTCAAAAGGAAACTGGAGAAGCAGTAACAGCTTGGGTGACCAGTAAGCACCAGATGAGCCCCGCCCAAGACTGGTCTCCGGGAGCAGAAAAATTGTCGCAATTCATTAAAGGTTAAGGTATAAAGATATGCATAAAATATACCAAGCAGTATTCTCTAGTGCATGGACGACATAAAATATATATTCTAGTTGCACCTTTTGAATTACTGATCTGACACAGGGACACAGGCCAGTGATCCCCTGAACCATCATGCACAGAAGTAGCTGAGATATACTGTGGCTCTACTCATCAGTGGTTGGTTACCAGGATCGTTACCCAACGGCTGCTTCTTAGGCCAGACCCTGTGGATGAGGCCAGCTAGGCTGCTGGTGCTTGCTACATGTGGTCCGAGTTATGCACCACAGCCCGGCTCATCAGGATTCTGGAGAAACTTTTCAATATCCCTTTCGAAGACACCTAGAGGACTGTTGGTAATTCTATTTGTGTATGAAGGGAGAGAGTTGGTAAGACGTGGGTCCCTTTACGCTTAATGAATTATCTCTGAGTGCATGCACTGCACTCCTTTACGTAGAGGGTATTGAAGTGTATTGAAGCATACTAGAAAATATTGAAGGAAATTGGAACGTTTGTTGTTACTGAGAGCATATTTGCGCATGCTGAGCCCCCTTCTCTCTTTCTCTCTCTCTCTCTCTCTTATTTTTTCTTTCAGTGCCCCTCCCTACTCCCCATCTCCCTTGTCTCTTCCCTCGTCGCCCCTTTCCTCATAACACACAAACTCGTGGTATTGAACGTTTTTGTGTAAATATCCACAATCGATTTAGTTTCCTTTTTAATGTATCTGCAGTAAATGGCTTGTGCCTTCCCCCATACGTAATTCGATAATTACAGCGGCACCTACACCGCCTCACGCTATGTACCCGCCCTCCACGGTTCCTAATTACTACCCTGGTCATGTAATGCATCAGTTATTGTAGTTTCCCCATGGTAATGTAGAGAACGGGGAGAGAAGTCGAGGATTACAAGGGAAGAAGAGGAATAAAGGAAAGGAAATAAGAAGAGGATGAGAAATAATAGAAAAAAAAGATAAAAGATGAAATGGAGGAATAAGAGAAGGGAGAAGAATTGGTAAAGAGTTGGTACCTGTCATTCTCCCCCCTTCCCCCTTCCTTCACCCCTTTCCTTCCCCTTTACCGCTCCTAATCCTTAATCATCAAGAAGTCATGCACTGTTCAACCCAAAAATAGGAAAGGTTAAGATGTACAATTTCCACATCAATAAAGCTGAAGGTTACCCGAGTGACAATATGTCTACAAAAAAACATTCATTATATTGAACACGCAATGTTACACCCAAAGACGAACAAGTTTTTTCCAATTTTCTTCCGCTCTACCATAAATTATTGCTCCTAGAAAAAAACGTACAGATTTTTCTGAACTTAAGCAAGTCAATCAGCACGATTTACAATTAATTGGACAAATCTTTGGGAATCTAAATATAAATATCACTGGTATCATAGAAGAAAAATATTCACACTGGCATCCTGCGTAAACACTAATATTGTATTTTGAGAGGATTAAGTCGTACTGGATATAAATTGTATAAAAATCTCAAAAGTTTGGAAGTGCGTGAGAAGACTGACACAGACGAGCATCAGCAAGACACTTCAGACACTAGGCTTCCTGCCATCCAATAACATGCAGAGAAAATGTCTTTGACAGACCGAGACTTAAGACCCTGATATTCATCTCTCTCGTTGCTTAATACTCCCTAATAGATTTTTTTTTTTTTTTTTTTTTTTGCTTTTCGTTGATTTATCAGGAGGTGGTCAGCCAGTCGTCTTGGAATCCAATAACACGAGGAGGATCCAAGAGTTTCCCCGCAGCGCGTCGATCGAGCTCTTTTGTTTCGTTGTTTTAGGTTTACGGCATCTATAATCTCCATGTTCCCTGGCAGTCGCGTTACACTTGTTTTGGGCAGTTTTAGTACCGTCATTTTCTCAGAAACCTTGATGTAGTTCTCCAGTTATAGTATTTTAATTAATTTGTTCGAGGGTTTTATCCGACCTAGTAAGTCCTAGTTGTGTTGTATTCTTATTATAATTGTTTGTTTATCAAATTTTTCTTCTTATATCCAAATCTGATAAGCGGGAAGTGGTGTCTTATCACACAGTTATTAAGAAACCGAAGAAAAAAAAAAGATTGTATTGAAACAATATGTTCAAAAGATTTACTTATCATTTTACTTGTCCATGAGACAAATTACAAGCAGTCTTATCTGAGTCCAAAGCGTTTAACAGGCTCTCTAGATCCTGCCTTGAAAGGGGTTGTTAGTGTATAGCAGTATTCCGGCCTAGAGAGAACAAGTGACTTAAAAAGGATCATCAGTGGCATTGCATCTCTTGTTTTGAAAGTTCTCATTATCCATCTTATCATTTTCCTCGCAGATGTGATAATGATGTTGTGATCCTTAAAGGTGAGATTCTCTGGCATTAACACTTTCAAGTCTTTCACACTAGTTTTTCGCTTTATTGTGTGGTAGAGTTTGTAGTTTGTTGCTTAGATCTTCTTGCAATTTTTCAGCGTCTTCTGCTTATTTTAGTGTCATCTGCAAATAATACAAAACTGTGACGAGTGTTGTTATCTATGTCTGCTATGAGGATAAGAAACAGCAGAGGTGCCAGGACAGTGCCTTGGGGTACTAAGCTTTTTATTTCGCTGTTGCTTGATTTTGATCTGCTTACTACTTACTACTCTTTGTGTTCTATTTGTCAGAAAGCTGTAAAATCCATATACCTCCTTCCCAGATATGCCTATGGCTCTCATTTTGTGTGCAATCACCCCATGATCGCATTTCTCAAACGTCTTTGCAAAATCCGTGTACATTACATCTGCGTTTTATCTTCCAACGCCTCCGTAATTCTGTTAGACTGGTTTAGCAGTTGTGACAGGCAAGATCTTTCTAAACCTTGCTGGTTTGGGTTATGCAGAATGTGCTGTTCCATAAAGTTCATAATTTGTCATCACATCAATCTTTCGAAGACTTTTATGTGGGATGTTGGGGGGTACTGGTCTGTAATTTTTGGCTAGCGCTCTACTACTCACCTATGCAAAGGATCTATGTCTGCCCTCTTTAAAAACCATTGACATAGCACCACTACACGAAGATGGCAGAAAAGAAATTACGGAAAACTATGGACTGGCAGTGCTGAAGTCTGTATATTACATATACATTTTTTAGGCTATTGCACCAAGATCACACGTGCCGAAGGTTTTCTCACACGTGCCGACAGGAGTCGGTTAAGAGTAGCATCGTCCAAAAAATATTCTCTCATGATTCAATATCAGCATTTACTGGTATGCTTAAATAGTATCCAGCATTTCCCAACATGCTCTAGTATGTCCCAGTATGCTGCAGCATGTCATAATATTCCTCAGTATGCCGGCCCAGCAGCTGGTTCCCATCACTCCCTCTCACTGTATCTCAATACGCACTTAATCGATTTAAAAATTGCAAACCCGGCCTCGGCAGACCTCCAAGGTGGGGTGAAGGAGAGGGAAGGAAGGTGAGGGTGAAGGAGAGGGAAGGAAGGTGAGGGTGAAGGAGAGGGAAGGAAGGTGGGGGTGAAGGAGAGGGAAGGAAGGTGAGGGTGAAGGAGAGGGAAGGAAGGTGAGGGTGAAGGAGAGGGAAGGAAGGTGGGGGTGAAGGAGAGGGAAGGAAGGTGGGGGTGAAGGAGAGGGAAGGAAGGTGGGGGTGAAGGAGAGGGAAGGAAGGTGGGGGTGAAGGAGAGGAAGGAAGGTGGGGTGAAGGAGAGGAAGGAAGGTGGGGGTGAAGGAGAGGGAAGGAAGGTGGGGGTGAAGGAGAGGGAAGGAAGGTGAGGGTGAAGGAGAGGGAAGGAAGGTGGGGTGTAGGAGAGGGAAGGAAGGTGGGGTGAAGGAGAGGGAAGGAAGGTGGGGGTGAAGGAGAGAGAAGGAAGGTGGAGGTGAAGGAGAGGGAAGGAAGGTGGGGTGAAGGAGAGGAAGGAAGGTGGGGTGTAGGAGAGGGAAGGAAGGTGGGGTGAAGGAGAGGGAAGGAAGGTGGGGTGAAGGAGAGGGAAGGAAGGTGGGGGTGAAGGAGAGGAAGGAAGGTGGGGGTGAAGGAGAGGAAGGAAGGTGGGGTGAAGGAGAGGGAAGGAAGGTGGGGGTGAAGGAGAGGGAAGGAAGGTGACGGTGAAGGAGAGGGAAGGAAGGTGGGGTGAAGGAGAGGGAAGGAAGGTAGGGTTGAAGGAGAGGAAAGGAAGTGGGGTGAAGGAAGGTGGGGTGAAGAAGAGGGAAGGAAGGTGGGGTGTATAAGAGGGAAGGAAGGTGGGGGTGAAGGAGAGAAAGGAAGGTGGGGGTGAAGGAGAGGAAAGGAAGGTGGGGTGAAGGAGAGGGAAGGAAGGTGGGGGTGAAGGAGAGGAAGGAAGGTGGGGTGAAGGAGAGGGAAGGAAGGTGGGGTGTAGGAGAGGAAGGAAGGTGGGTGAAGGAGAGGAAAGGAAGGTGGGGGTGAAGGAGAGGAAAGGAAGGTGGGGTGAAGGAGAGGGAAGGAAGGTGGGGTGAAGGAGAGGGAAGGAAGGTGGGGTGAAGGAGAGGAAGGAAGGTGGGGTGTAGGAGAGCGAAGGAAGGTGGGGTGAAGGAGAGGAAAGGAAGGTGGGGTGAAGGAGAGGAAAGGAAGGTGGGGTGAAGGAGAGAAAGGAAGGTGGGGTGAAGGAGAGGGAAGGAAGGTGGGGTGAAGGAGAGGGAAGGAAGGTAGGGGTGAAGGAGAGGGAAGGAAGGTGGGGGTGAAGGAGAGGGAAGGAAGGTGGGGGTGAAGGAGAGAGAAGGAAGGTGGGGTGAAGGAGAGGGAAGGAAGGTGGGGTGAAGGAGAGAGAAGGAAGGTGGGGTGAAGGAGAGGGAAGGAAGGTGGGGGTGAAGGAGAGGGAAGGAAGGTGGGGGTGAAGGAGAGGGAAGGAAGGTGGGGTGAAGGAGAGGGAAGGAAGGTGGGGGTGAAGGAGAGGGAAGGAAGGTGGGGGTGAAGGAGAGGGAAGGAAGGTGGGGGTGAAGGAGAGGGAAGGAAGGTGGGGTGAAGGAGAGGAAGGAAGGTGGGGTGAAGGAGAGGGAAGGAAGGTAGGGGTGAAGGAGAAGGAAGGAAGGTGGGGGTGAAGGAGAGGAAGGAAGGTAGGGGTGAAGGAGAGGGAAGGAAGATGGGGTGAAGGAGAGGGAAGGAAGGTAGGGGTGAAGGAGAGGGAAGGACGGTAGGAGTGAAGGAGAGAGAAGGAAGGTGGGGGTGAAGGAGAGGGAAGGAAGGTGGGGGTGAAGGAGAGGGAAGGAAGGTAGGGGTGAAGGAGAGGGAAGGAAGGTGGGGTGTAGGAGAGGGAAGGAAGGTGGGGGTGAAGGAGATGAAAGGAAGGTGGGGGTGAAGGAGAGTGAAGGAAGGTGGGGTGAAGGAGAGGGAAGGAAGGTGGGGTGAAGGAGAGGGAAAGGAAGGTGGGAGTGAAGGAGAGGTAAGGAAGGTGGGGGTGAAGGAGAGGGAAGGAAGGTGGGGGTGAAGGAGAGGGAAGGAAGGTGGGGTGAAGGAGAGGGAAGGAAGGTGGGGTGAAGGAGAGGGAAGGAACGTGGGGTGAAGGAGAGGGAAGGAAGGTGGGGTGAAGGAGAGGGAAGGAAGGATAGGTGAAGGAGAGGGATGGAAGGTAGAGGTGAAGGAGAGGGAAGGAAGGTAGGGGTGAAGGAGAGGGAAGGAAGGTCGGGGTGAAGGAGAGGGAAGGAAGGTGGGGGTGAAGGAGAGGGAAGGAAGGTGGGGTGAAGGAGAGGGAAGGAACGTGGGGTGAAGGAGAGGGAAGGAACGTGGGGTGAAGGAAAGAAGGGAGAGAGGTAAGAAGGGATAGAAGAATAGATAAAAAAGAGGAATACGTATAATTAAAACTCCCCTATCACACACACACACACACACACACACACACAAACACACACACACACACACACACAAACACACACACACACACACACACAACGCTTACGTTCTTACAGATACCAAAAAAAGGGGGGGAAATGAACCATCAGGATTTCTTTAGGAAGGAAAGGGATGGGGAAAGGAGGCGAAGGGAGAGGGAATAGAGATACTGAGGAAGAAAGAGAAGGTAGGGAGAGAAAACAAAAACAAGCCTTCCAATGCCTCATATTCGATTAACTATCCATTACATAAACGAAGGAAAATTAAGAGTGAAGGTAGGGAGAAAGAGACGGGATGGAAAACAAGGAGAGAAATGGAAAGAGAAGGAGAGAAGAGGGAGGAAAAGACACGGTAAGAAAAAGAAAAAAGGCAGGAGCGTGAGAAGGTAAGGTGTGAGGGGGAGACAGAAGAGGAAGTAAGGAGTAGAAAAGAACAAAATGACAGGAAAGGAAGGAAGAGAAGGAAGGTGTGGGATGAAAAACCAAGGAATGAGAGAGAAGGAGAGAGAGAGATGGAAGCAAGGGAAGAGAGAAAGGAAAAAACAAGAGAATGTGGGAGGAGGAAGGTGGATGAGGGAGAGGACTTGATGGAAGAAGGGTGACGGAGAAAAGAGTAAGGTAGAAAGGGAGTCAAGAAGAAAGGGTTGAGGGAAACGAGGTGAGGAAGAGAGGGTTGAAAGAAACGGGGAAAATAGGGATGATGAGGTGGAGAGAGGGAAGATGAGTGGAAGACAAAGAAGGTTGGGAATACGGAAATAAGGAGTGATGAGTCTAAAGCAGGGAAGATGAGGGGAAGATGAGGGGAACACATTGTGAAAAGAGAAAGAAGAATGAGTCATGTCTTGAGGTGGTTAGTTACGTTAGTGAAACTTCCCTTCCCAGTATCTGCGCCCCTCCCATTTCCCTCCTTCCTTGGTGTGAAATGGTGTAGTGAAGTGGAAGCAATAAGCTCACTTCTCCCTTCCTCTCATCCCTCAACTCTCTCCCCTCTCCAAGAATACTCCCTGACCTCTGTCTCCCTCCGTATACTCCCTCCCCTCTCTCTTTTTCTTCCCATCCATCATTCCTCTTCTCTCTTCCTTTTTCAAGTATTCTCCTTTTGTTCTCTTTCTTCCTCTGTCTCCTCCCTCTCTACTCCCCCTCTCTACATCCTTCAAATGTATCTTGCCTCCTATGGCTTTCTCCCTCAAGTATCTTCCCTTCCGTCTCTTTTTCCCCTCTGATCATCTTTCTCCTCCACATCCATCACTCTCTCTCTCTCTCTCTCTCTCTCTCTCTCTCTCTCTCTCTCTCTCTCTCTCTTCTTCTTCTTCTTCTTCTTCTTTCCAAGACAGGAATTCATCCTTCTCAGTAAGGTGGAGTCTGGCGAGGTAGTGCCACGCGAGTTAGTCCAAGGCGAGGTAGTGCCAGGCGAAGTAGTGCCAGGCGAGATAGTGCCAGGCGAGGTAGTGCCAGGCGAGATAGTGCCAGGCCAGGTAGTGCCAGGCCAGGTAGTGCCAGGCCAGGTAGTGCCAGGCCAGGTAGTGCCAGGCCAGGTACACCACAGCTTTAGACCTGAAGCTTACCTGTAGTTGATTCTGGGGGTCACCGTTCCCATGGCCCGGTCCCAGACCAGACCTCCTTGTTGAAGACCTGATTAATAAGGCTGTTGGTGCTAGCAGCACGCGGCCCAAGGTAGGCAACACAGCCCGGGTGATTAGGAACTTATGAAGTTCCCTGTGTGTGAAGGTAGTGTTGAAGAAAAGTTCCTAATGTGTGAAGGCAGAGTGTTGAAGTCACTTACTGAGTTATCTTTTAGTATCCTCACAGCACCATAACTTTTCTCAGGGGTTATTCGGTAAGTAGATTTGCTTAGAATTTATTCAATGCTTGGTGACTTCAATTTCAGACTAAGAGGCTGGTGGTAATAGGTTTCCTCCCACGTGTTTTCACAGAAAGAGCCTCTTCCGCCTAGAATTTTTTTAAAAATATTATCAACTCCCACAAAAACTAAAATCCTTAACACATTTCCAAATCTTAATGAGCCTACCATGGAGCGCATCACTCCGACCTCACTAAAATTCCTCTTCTGTGGCCCACCGGAATATCTGTTTTATGTCGTTTGGTGTATCCTTCATGGAAGTGTAAAATGAACCAAGTGAGGAGCAGGGTGCGGTGGGGACAATAAGGGAACACTGTATCAACATTCGGGGTCCCAGACTATTCAACATCTTACCAGAAGATATCAGAAATACGGCTGGAACCAGTGTTGAAGCCTTCAAGAGGAAACTGGACAAGTATCTTCACCAGGTGCCAAATCAACTAGGTTGTGATGGATATGTGGGGCAGCGGGCCTCCAGCAGCAACAGCCTGGTTGACCAGGCAAGCACCAGACTAGCCTATCCCCATGGCCGGGCTCAGAAAATAGAGAAACTCGAAACTCTTCCAAGTATATCAAAGGTAAAGATATGGACGGCCACTCTCACAGGTGAGGACCCACACCCACCCACACACCCACACCCACACAAACACCCACACACACCCAAACCTACACCCATACACACACACACCCAGACCCATTCACACACACACACACACCCACACATACACACACACACACACACACACACACACACACACACAAGACAGAACAGAGGGGGGCCACCAACAAGGAATATACCAACAACTGTTGGATGAAATACACGCAACTGAGGAGGAGGTGAAGAAGCTGCTAAGTGGCCTTGATACATCAAAGGCCTTGGGACCGGACCACATCTCTCCGTGGGTCCTTAGAGAGCAGAGACGCTGTATGCGTGCCACCAACCACAATTTTCAACACATCCCTTGAAACTGGGCAACTACTTGAGGTATGGAAGACGGCAAATGTAGTCCCCATTTTTAAGAAAGGAGACAGAAACGAGGCACTAAACTATAGACCAGTGTCACTGACGTGTATAGTATGCAAAGTCATGGAGAAGATTATCAGGAGAGTGGTGGAGCACCTGGAGCGGAACAAGATTATAAACGACAACCAGCACGGATTCATGGAAGGCAAATCCTGTGTCACAAACCTTCTGGAGTTTTAGGACAAGGTAACAGAAGTACGACACGAGAGAGAGGGATGGGTTGATTGCATTTTCTTGGATTGCAAGAAGGCCTTCGATACAGTTCCTCACAAGAGAGTAATGAAGAAGCTAGAGGATCAGGCACGTATAACAAGAAGGGCACTGCAATGGATCAGAGAATACTTGACAGGGAGGCAACAACGAGTCATGGTACGTGATATCACAATGGGCGCCTGTGACGAGCGGGGTCCCACAGGGGTCAGTCTTAGGACCAGTGCTATTTTTGGTATATGTGAATGACAAGATGGTAGGGATAGACTCAGAAGTGTCCCTGTTTGCAGATGATGTGAAGTTAATGAGGAGAATTAAATCAGATAAGGATCAGGCAGGACTACAAAGAGACCTGGACAGGCTGGACACGTGGTCCAGCAACTGGCTACTCGAATTTAACCCCGCCAAATGCAAAGTCATGAAGATCGGGGAAGGGCAAAGAAGACTGCAGACAAAGTATAGGCTAGGTGGCCAAAGACTGCAAACCTCACTCAAGGAGAAAGATCTTGGGGAGAGTATAATACCGAGCACGTCTCCGGAAGCACACATCAACCAGATAACTGCTGCATCATATGGGCGCCTGGCAAACCTGAGAATAGCGTTCCGATACCTCAGTAAGGAATCATTAAAGACACTGTACACCGTGTACGTCAGGCCCATATTCGAGTATGCAGCACCAGTTTGAAATCCACACTTGGTCAAGCACGTCAAGAAATTAGAGAAAGTGCAAAGGTTTGCAACAAGGCTAGGTCCAGAGCTAAGGGAAATGTCCTACGAAGAAAGGTTAAGGGAAATCGGCCTGACGACACTGGAGGACAGAAGGGTTAGGGGAGACATGATAACGACATACAAAATACTGCGAGGAATAGATAATGTGGACAGAAACAGGATGTTCCAGAGATTGGACACAACAAGGGGTCACAATTGGAAGTTGAAGACTCAGACGAGTCAAAGGGATGTTAGGAAGTATTTCTTCAGCCACAGAGTTGTCAGGAAGTGGAATACTCTGGCAAGTGAGGTAGTGGATGCAGGAACAATACATAGCTTTAAGACGAGGTATGATAAAGCTCATGGAGCAGGGAGAGAGAGGACCTAGTAGCGAACAGTGAAGAGGCGGGGCCAGGCCAGGAGCTGAGTCTCGACGCCTGCAACCACAAATAGGTGAGTATACACACACCCATATATATATATATATATATATATATATATATATATATATATATATATATATATATATATATATCACAGGCCTAGTGTCTAATCAACATGTGCCTAGGACAAAATGGTAACTAACACCCACACTTCATATATATATATATATATATATATATATATATATATATATATATATATATATATCAATATATATCATGCCGAATAGGTAAAATTGGTCAGTTAGCAAGAACGCATTTAAAATTAAGTCCTTTCTAAAAAAAATTCTCACACGTTTAAAGATATATTTTTTTTATACATAATATATAAATTAATAATTTTGTACCAAAAGCACCTAAGAAAACTTACCTAACCTTATTATAAAAAGCGCAATTTAATTTAGCCTAATCCAACTAAATATATTTGAGATAAGTTTACAATAATTTAATAATAAACAAACAAAACGTAACATTTTTTTCGTTAGGCTCAGAATGATTTTTGCGAAATTATTGAATACACAAATTTTCGCTTGCCACATTCGGCAAGAAGAGCGTTGCTATTTAAGCTAAAATCGCAGGTTTTTACCTATTAGGCACGACATATACATTACACACATGCAAACACACAAACGCTCCTCTTCTTATGGTAATTAACCTGCTCTCGGGACTTAACGGGAAAGACAAAACTGGTATTAGTAATAATATTAATATGATTTTTTAATATTCAAAAATATCACAAATAAAATGTGTTGGAGGGGCAGAGATAGAGAGTAAGAGAAAGTTGGATAACTTATTACAAATCTGTACACTGAAATAACTCATCACACAAAAGATCGCAACAAATACCCAAAGAAATAAGTCAATATGATTAGAGGGTCCAAAATTCTTCATCTCTCATCAAATATAAATCAATTTGCCAAAGACACCCCGGCACCTTCCTCCACATAGTTCCTGATATACCATCACCGCTTTCCAGAGTTTTTTTTTTTTACCTTTACCGTCCTGTCTGAGACCAGGCTTGTCTGTTCAACCAAGCTGTTGCTGCTAGCAGCCCACTGACTCACATGGCCATCACAGCCTGGTTGATCTGGCATTTGGGAGAAATTGTGGTCCACCCCCGGATGCTTTGTTCCACCCCAGGGTACTTTGTTTCATCCCTGGATATTTTGTTCCACCTCTGGGTGCTTTGTTCCACCATTGGATACTCTGCTCCACCACTGAGTATTTTGTTCCACCCCTGGATACATTGTTCCACCCCTGGATACATTCTTCCACCCCTGGGTGCTTTGTTCCACCCTTGGGAGCTTTGTTCCACCCTTGGGAGCTTTGTTCCACCCTTGGGTGCTTTGTTCCACCCTTGGGTGCTTTGTTCCACCCCTGGATAGTTTGTTCTGCTCCTGGATACTTCATCAACCTTCCATTATACTCTGCCTCGGCTACCATATAATTTCCCCAACACCTTGCACTTCTGCATATAATTTCCCCGCCACTTTGCACGACTGTCATATAATTTCCCCAACAAGCAGATAATTTCCCCACCACCTTGCACGACAACCATAAAAAAATCTCACCAACAAATACGCCTAAAATGTTACCTCCCCACAACCTTGTTCTCCAAAATAAGCTCCCCCTCCCCCCAACACACCGTGCACCAACACAATATTATCTCCCCACGTCGACTTCTCAGTTAATAACCGCCCCGACACTCCCCAGCGACCCGAAAATATCACCCAGAGTTGGCCAAAGTCCAACTAATTCCGGGTTAGTGAATAGCGTCACTGGAAACTTCTGGTGGGAATGTAGGGGAGAAGGGAAGAGAAAGGAGAAGAGTGGGGAAGAAGATAGGAGAAGGGAAGAGGAAGAGATGGGATGAGAGGGAGAGGAAGGAGAGAGGAGGAAGAGAGAAAAAGAGAGAAAAGAGAGAGAGAGAGAGAGAGAGAGAGAGAGAGAGAGAGAGGGAGAGAGAGGGAGGGAGAAAGAGGGAATGTATGGAAAGGGAAGAGAAAAGGAAAAATGAGAGGACGAGGCAGAAGAAAAAAGGGAAGAAGGAAGAGGAGATACGGAGGCGAAAGGGGAAAGGGAGGGAAAGAGGGTAATGATAGAGGAGCGGGATGGAAGGGGGGAAGGGATGGAGGAGGGTTGAAGAAAGGAAAAAAAAATATATAAGTACCCCCTTACAACACAGTCATACATGTGACGGGTTTCGAGAGTTGACTGTCTGGAAATAAAGCCGGTGTCGGGTTCTCCCCAGCCACATATGTTAAAGCTAACAGAAAAAAAAAACAGCAACATACCATCTTTTGTCTTTCTAAACATTCAGAGTCTTAATTAAACCGAGTGACAAAAACAAAAACCGTTCATCAACGGTCACCTCATTGCGACGAACGCAATGTTTACGGAACCCCACGTTCAAGGCTACTTTGGCAACGAAATATGGATACCTGGGAACAATCTGCTCGGATGTGACAAGAAAAACGGGCAACAATGGGGTAAAGAGGTTGGTCTGTATGTTAAAGAGTCGCTCAAATGTACTGAATTACTTAACACCACGAATGATGGAGTTGAAGTGTAGGTGACTTAAATCGAAAACCAGAATCTAATTATTGTTCTTGTTTGCGAAGTACCAGATGCAACTTCCCAGTAGCAGGTCAAAGATCAGCTAATAAAAATCGAGTACTGTTTTAAAAATCTATCAACCTCAGCCCCAAATATTCTATTGCTTGGAGACTTCAACTTAGAAATCTAAAACAGACAAATGTAGCAACGACTGTAATAGCAGAGAGAATCCCGGGTGCCAGTCTTAACCAACACTGTCACTCAAATCAACTACTGACAAATTCGCCTTATCCCAGCAAAAAGCAGGACCGACTAGACTCGACCTTATGTTCACCTATAATAATGATCTGGTACAGAACATAATAGTGTGGAAGAGAGTAAACACGGACCATAACCTAACAGATGTTCAGACACACACCCTCAGCATAACATACCCAATCATGAAGGTATGTTTAACAAATTAAACTTCACAATAATATGAACTGGGAGATAATAAATCGTGATCTTATTGAAATATTCTGTGAAGACAATATGACGATAAACGAGGACCTGAACTAGTATTTAAGGGTGGATAAGCTCGATGGCACTAGCAGTATGCTCAAAGCTCATACCATTACAAAAGAGGAGGAGGTGCAGGTTGGAAAGGGAGAAGCGCGCCCTCTATAAATGAAGGCGATGGATAACAGAACTGCTCAAAGGCAGCAGACTATATGAAGAACGACAAGCAAGACTGACTAGAAAAATGGAAAACGTTGAACTCAAATTAAATGCATCATAGAGAGACCAGGACAGACAGGGGGACACAACAAAACTAATAAAATTAAGAGAAATCCAAAATACTTCTTATATACAAAATCCACGGAATAAAAATAGAATAAAAGAAATGAGCAAAATACTCAAATTTCAACACAATTCCGTGTTCAGTGATCCATTAATCAGCCTAAAGATTGACGACACAAAGGAGTACTTCACGAGTGAGGCGCAAAACGCTGCAGACATCTTTGATATACCTTTGAAGAGTTTCGAAAGTTTCTCTACTCTCTGAGCCCGGCCATGGGCCAGGCTCGTCTGGTGCTTGCCTGGTCAACCCGGCTGTTGCTGCTGGAGGCCCGCTGACCCACATATCTGTCACAGCCTGGTTGATCTGGCACCTGGTAAAGATACTTGTCCAGTTTCCTCTTGAAGGCTTCTACACTTGTTCCAGCCGTGTTTCTGATATCTTCTGGTAACTAACTCTAACTAACTAACTGATATAACTAACTCTATTGGTTACATTCCCAGGCCCTGACTCGTGAAACTCCGTACTCAGGAAGAACTGTGAGAATCCATTATCACGCTCCTCAAATATTCTCTGGGGAAGGAGCCTGGACACTGAAGTCATCCCACAGACATTGAAAAATCACTGAAATAACCGCACTGTACAAAGGTGGCAGCAAAGAAATTGAAAAAAAAAAAAATAAAGACCTATAGCACTGATGTCTCACATTACCAAGATTTTTTAAAGGGATTTAAGAAACAAGACTGCCAATCACATGGAACCATTGCAGTTGCACAACCCAGGTCAGCATGGGTTCAGAACGGTTCACTTCCGCCTCTCGGAATGGCCTTTTCTGAACTTTTGTAGCTATGCCGCCAGATGATTTTGGAAGTTATCGAAGCCATTCAAGAATGCTGGGGAAGGGTTCAAAAACTTTGGTCGTAGGGCCCTTCATATGCCATTGTTCCTAGATTCTTGCTCCACTTACCTTACAGAAGAGTTAAAAAAATTAAGCTGATAGGATGAGGCTTTCTTATGTTACGACCAAAACAAAAACAAATAGTTGGAGGAAGAAAAAAAAAATCAGTCATCTATTTAAAGGTCTCCCTTTTGGGTTACCTAATTACAATCCTGGAAACAGTAGATGTAGAGAGGTAGTCTAAAGTATTCGGTTCCTCAGCCTTGATATAATATAATCAGTCTCTTAATATAAAGCAGACCAGAGACTTATTTACATATACGTATTTCCAAGCTGCTACACCTCCGGTATACAAGTCTCTGGCCTCATAAATATACTTCAGCCTAAGAGACTGGTTATCTTCCACCAAGGATGAGGGACTGATTACCTCAGCCTACCTCTTCACTTTGTCTAATGTCTCAAGGAGTGTAACTCATCCCTGCATTCGACTGATGAAACCTGCAGAGCAGACGACACGTTTCATCAATAAAGATCCCTAGAGTTGTACACGTGTCTGGCTCATCACATAACCTCAGCTGTGGAAGGAAAACACTGGTAAGAGAAAATGTTCATTGATTCAAATTTTCGGGGATACACAGTGTTGGCGAGAAATAATAAAACATAAGAAAATACGAGCATAAACTACCTATTGGTGGAAAATGGGATAACGAAGATAAACCCCCAATTCCCCCTTTCCCAGGAAAACAATATATAAACACGCAACATCACGGGAGTTAGGAAAGACTAGGAGTCTTAGTAGCAATTTTGGCTTAAATAGCAACGCTCTTCTTGCCGAATTTGTGTATGCAATAATTTCGAAAAAATCATTCTAAACCAAACGAAAAAAATATATTTCATTGTGTTTGTTTATTAAATTATTGTAAACTTATCTAAAATATATTTAGTTGGAGTAGGCTAAATTAAATTGCGCTTGTTATAATAAGGTTAGATAAATTTTCTAAGGTTCTTTTGGTACAAAATTATTAATTTTTACATTAACATAAATGAAAAAATATATCTTTAAATGTATAAGAGAAAATTTTAGAAAAGACTTAATTTTAAAAGAGTTCTTCCTAAGTGACCAGTTTTTACCTATTCGGCACTACACATATGCCATGTAATAAATATTTAGCTCCAGTATGTAAAGTTTGGGTACCTGTGATATACCTGGGGATGATTTCGAAAGTTCCTACTCAAAAGCTTTACATCTGTCCGTGAAGTATTTCTGATATTTCCTGGCAGAATGTAGAATAGTCTGGGCCCCATGGACGTTGTGTTCTCTTAGTGTTTCCACAGCGCCTTTGTCTTTCACCTGGTTTATTTTATACTTCCCCATATATCTCTCACTCCCGTACGTTGCTACAGTAATGCATAGGTTTGGGATCAGACCCTCGAGTATCTTCCATGTATCTCTCTCTCTCTCTCAACTCCTAAACGAATTCTGCATCTGTTCTGGCTTTGATATCTCTCCTGCCTTGCATGGTGTTGTGAACAGTACACAGTCGAGAAGGCGTAAGAGGTCTGAATAGCGCCATCGCTGGCAACAGTTCTCTCGTTCTGAACATTATCCATATCCGTCCTGTCATTTGTCTACCTTTTACAACATTTGCTTTATGTGTTTTCGAAACGATAGGTCAGCTGACATTGTTACACCCAGGTTCTTCACATGTTCTTTTCGTTCTATTTAGTGGACATCCTGTGTTTCGTATATAATGTCCCTTTTGAGTTCGTTTTTTTTTCCATATCTGAGGCACTGGAATATGTCACCATTGAATACCATGTTATTTTCACTACCCACTGTAAAACTTTGCTTATATTCTCATGCCCTATCTGTATCTTCTACTGCGGATACTTTCATGTTTATTTTGGTATCATCAGCAGATGATGATACGAAGCTGCGTCGAATTCTTTCATCCATTCCTGCTATGAGGATGAAAATAAAAACAAAAAAAGACACCAAGACCATACCTTGTGTAATGAGCTTTTTATATTGTTAAAACCAGATTTTGTGTTCTACTCATGTTCAGAATAATGAATATTTATTTGCCTACTTTTATATGCTATACCAAATGATCTCATTTTATGTGCTGTCACTCCTTTATCGCAAAAACAAACACAGCAACATTACCTAACCCTACTAACAATTTACGTAAATTATAAAACTTAATTTACTAAACCTACCAAAGAATTTGCCTGACAATATTTCACTGTTTTCCTTTATAAAGGGAAAGGTGAACTTTTAAGTGACCTGAAAATGGTTATTTGTGGAGAAACTCACAATTATCGAGGGGGGGATATACCCAGCAGGGAAAACTGATGTGTATTGGTGGAGTGCGGATGGGGGTGGGTGAGGCAGGGAGGAAAAAAGTCCCTAACATGGACACTGCATCAACGAATAAAAAAAAATGTTCAGTATTAATTAATGAACATTTTTCCGCCAGATCGGAAAGAGAGGAGAGGAGAAGAGAGAGAGAGAGAGAGAGAGAGAGAGAGAGAGAGAGAGAGAGAGAGAGAGAGAGAGAGAGAGAGAGAGAGAGAGAGAGAGAGAGGGGGGGAGAGACAAAGGGGGGAAAGACCATATTCCATAGCAAATACATCTTCAGCATGTCCTTAGGTTGTGTTGGAGGAGGTAAGATAGAAAAACCCTGAAAACCAGCCACAGTTCAAACACAAACAGTAACACCTGTTATACTCCCCTCACTGTTGATATACTTCTTCCTTGGCCTCTGTTGATATTCTCCCTTTCTCCTCAGCCTCTGTTGATCTACTCACTCCCTCCCCTAGCTTCAGATGATATACGCCCTTCCGTCCTAACTTAATTGAAGAATTTTCCTGGGGGTCAATGCCCCCGTGCTAGGTCCTAGACCAGGCTTCCTGGTGGATCTAGACCCTGTTGGTATATTCTTTCCCTAGGGGGCTGATGATATACTCCCTCCCTAGGCATTGTTGATATACTCCTTAGGCACTGTTGATATACTCCCTAGGCACTGTTAATATACTCCCTAGGCACTGTTAATATACTCCCTAGGCACTGTTGATATACTCCCTAGGCACTGTTGATATACTACCTAGGCATTGTTGATATACTCCTTAGGCACTGTTGATATACTCCCTAGGTACTGTTAATATACTCCCTAGGCACTGTTAATATACTCCCTAGGCACTGTTGATATACTCCCTAGGCACTGTTGATATACTCCCTAGGCACTGTTGATATGCTCCCTAGGCACTGTTGATATACTCCCTAGGCACTGTTGATATACTCCCTAGGCACTGTTGATATACTCCCTAGGCACTGTTGATATACTCCCTAGGCACTGTTGATATACTCCCTAGGCACTGTTGATATACTCCCTAGGCACTGTTGATATACTCCCTCCTTAAGGATCTTGCTGTTTCTTCTACATATTTCTCTCACACCTCATTTTTCAACATGGTATCAGGTATACTCCCGACTCCTGAGCTAGTGAAAACAGTTCTTTTCTTTCTGCACTAAATTCCAAATGTAAGTAGTAGAAATTCCATTAAGAACTAAGTGCAGGAACACTAGAGCGACTCTCTCCCTGGAGCAGGAGCCTACACAATACCATGTTGGGGGTGTGACAAGAAATACGTAGGGGAGAACAGCAAGATCCCTGGAGATTAGGATCAGCGAACACAAGTACGCCTACAGCCAGATCGACGGCGTAAACGCCCGGTTCAACATAGAGACGATGTTGGACACCTTATGAAGTGGAATAAAGTTAGACATTCGGGAAAATAGTCTACACGTTAATTAAAATGTATGGAGGTCGCCTTAATTGCTGTCAGTAACACAATCACAAGTCCGGCAGTTTTAGCATAACCAAACTCTTGGACAACAAGATATTGCTCATGTTGGAGATAGGAGTCACCTGATGCCCACTTATTAAAAACAAATGTACAGAGGAGCACTGTAGCTGGCCTACTGGCCCATACTGACAAGTTGTTCTCAAACCAATCTCACTACTAGATATACTACTACTACTGTTGCTATTACTATTACTACTGCTGCTATTATTGCTACTACTACTACTATTATTGCTGCTACTACTACTACTAAAATAATGTCCTGAACTGAGCATAAATGTCTCTTCCCAAATATATTTTAATGATTTGGTGCGTATGCTTGTGGGTGAGTAATTAACTATATATAATTGTCAGTTTAATATAAGTACGTACTTAATCTAGAACAAAATACACAATATGAGGCTCGGAGGACCAAGTCTTCCCTGGACTGCAAACAAATTATATATCCCAGATAATCTGGTACAGATATACTCTGGGGAGTATATGAACAGAAGCTGGGGAGAGGGAGTATATGAGCAGAAGTTAGGGAGAGGGAGTATATGAACAGAAGCTAGGGAGAGGGAGTATAACGTGAGTGGGAGTGTAGGGAAAGGGAGCGTGCTGGCTATTACCAAGAATATATCACCTTTTATTGAAGACCAACACAGGAAATATTCTCAGAGGCTTGCTGTGTGACCCACCCCAGTGAAACAATAAACAAGTGGTGGTGACGGTTGATGGTGGTGGTGACGGTTGATGGTGGTGGTTGATGGTGGTAGTGATGGTTGATGGTGGTAGTGGTTAATGATGATGGTGACTGATGATGATGGATGGTGGTGGTTGATAGTGATGGTTGATGGTGATGGTTGATAGTGGTAGTGATGGTTTATGGTGATGGTAATGATGGTGCTAGTAATTGATGGTGGAGGTGGGTGGAGGTAAATAATGGCGGTATGTTGGTTGTGGTGGTAATGAAAGGTGTTGGTGGTTGTGGTGGTAATGAAAGGTGTTGGTGGTTGTGGTTGGTAATGAAAGGTGTTGGTGGTTGTGGTGGTAATGAAAGGTGTTGGTGGTTGTTGGTAGTGTGACAACTTTAACGTGACCAGTGTGTGACAACTGTAACGTGACCAGTGTATGTGAATGGCATACAATACCAATGAGTACAACACTGTCTTCTGGCCTTCTCTACCTTTCTCGCCCGTGTTGTGATTTGACAATGTTTCAGGACGGACCGAAACGTCGCCATATATGGTTCCTTTCCTAAATGCGAGTTTTTGGTGAAACATACAACAAACTTATTAAAACAGTTTGTTTACAAGCCATTTGCTTGTAAATAAAGTTAGGAATCCTTACCCTAACTTTGTTAAACCTTGTGTAAAAAACCAACAACTCTGCCATGTAGGGTCATGGAAGCGGAAACATTAGGTAGCTTTAAGAGGCGCGTGAGTTTCCCTCTCTCCTATTATCATGTTTATTTTTCCCCTATAACCTATATTGTCCATAATTACTATCGCATTTGCTTTGTCTGCTTTCGTAAGGTGAAGTCCAGGATCTTTCCTTAATTCATGGTATAACTTAACAAATCTTTGAGAACAATTGTGTTGCAGAGGACTGAGCTTTCCTCAAAGATTTGTTAAGTTATTCCATGAATTATGAAAAGATTCTGGACTTCACCTTACGAAAGCAGAAAAAGCAAATGCGATAGTAATTATGGACAAGGTAGATTATAGGGAAAAAAAACACATTACATTATTAGAAAACGGGGGAACTGAAGTGACCAACTAGGCTGGAGAAATACACGAGCGAGAGAAGGGTTGGATGTGAGTGGGGAAGCAGAGTAAGAGTTAGTAGGGTTACTGAAGTGTGGGTAGATTACACTGAAAACGATGAAAAAATTGCACAAGAAGTCACTACAAATAAATACAATCATAGGTTAAAAGCATCATTATTTTTTAAGAATGCAGTGAAATCAACCACCCTCAAAAGATGTCATAAAATGTTAGTTTAATATGGTACACATGTGTGGAACACCTCAAACTGATAACCTCAAGCTCCTCTCACCTTCCACCGCTCTTCTCTGTTTTGGACTGAAGATTCCAAGACGTTGCCCTAGTATTTCAACTATCAACCTATTGACTTTCTAACCATTTATACAAAAACACAGAGAACCAGGATTATGTTACAGGAGTGAATGGGTAAGGTGAGTGTGCCCTATCCTCAATCTGCATCGACATACCTATAACGTACCTGTGAGTATTTTCAAATGGGCTTTCTGCCCTCACAACCCGATCTGGGCCCAGGCTACCCTCAGACTTACTTTTGAACCAGGCTATTGCTATTGCCGACTGGCCCACATGTCCGACACAGTCTGGTTGATCTTGGACTCCGCGGAGGTAGCGATCAACTTTTCTCTTGAAGACCTGAATTTGTTCCAGCAATATTTATGATATACGCTGGTGGTAGTAGGTTGAATAATCATGAACCTGTGATGACACAGTCTTCTGGCTGGCTGTCTCTCTCTCTCTCTCTCTCACACACACACACACACACACAGGAAAGGTTAAGGGAAATCGGCCTGACGACACTGGAGGACAGGAGGGTCAGGGAAACATGATAACGACATACAAAGTACTGCGTGGAATAGATAAGATGGACAGAGACAAGATGTTCCAGAGATTGGACACAGAACAAGGGGTCACAATTGGAAGTTGAAGACTCAGATGAGTCAAAGGGATGTTAGGAAGCATTTCTTCAGCCCCAGAGTTGTTAGGAAGTGGAATAGTCTGGCAAGTAATGTAGTGGAGGCAGGAACCATACATAGATTTAAGACGAGGTATGATAAAGCTCATGGAGCAGGGAGAGGGAGGACCCAGTAGCGGTCAGTGAAGAGGCGGGGCCAGGAGCTGAGTCTCGACCCCTGCAACCACAAATAAGTGAGCACAAATAGGTGAGCACAGGAGGTCGTCTTCGTCTGTCACGTCACCGCTGCCACTATTAATATTAGTACCACCACTTATTATTTCATTGTCTCCACCTTTTATTATAGTTAAACCTCCACCATCCTTCCATTCACAGCTCTTTTTGTTTCCTTTAACTCCCCCTCTCCCTCTTACCATTCCCCTCCTCCTACTCCTGCCCCGCCCCCTCCCCTATTCTACTCCCCCTTCCCCTCCTCCTCCTCCTCCTCCAGCAGTGAACTCTGGTCGGCACTTATCCAAGTTTTAAGTCGTGTCGGTGCTTAGAAAAGCTCCTCTGAGCAACGGCCTCTTTTTATACATAAAACTCAGCAGCAGTGCTGAGTTACGACTCAGTTATAGCTGAGGAAGATGTAACTGTGTATTGTTCCAGTCACGGTATTGTGCGTTTTTGTACTTAAGTGGAATGACACTTCCCTTATCCAGCCCCTCAAAATCCACACATGCCCCTCCTTACTCTTCCTTTTCCCCTGCCCCCTCATCTGCCACCTCCTCTTTCCCCCGCCCCTCCTTCCCCTCACCAACCTCCTCCTCCCCCTCTCACTCAAGAGTCTCCAGGGAGATTTAATCAATTGGTCACATCCGGTGGGTGCGACACCTCCATCAGCAGATAATATATGGCACAGGTTGCCCCTAATCGACCATCCCCCCTCCTCTAGGTACTCGATCCTCTCCTCTCCCATTCTCGATCCCCTCCACTCCCATACACGACCCCCTCCATTTCCCTACTCGACCACTCCTCTCCCACAAATCTCACTTCTCGTGGTCTCCCTCCCATCCCCATCAACTTTATTATCTGTTATCAGTGGTTCCGGGGATCATCGCTTCAGCGGTTGGCTTTCAGACCAGTCCTCATATATTGTAAAGGAAAGACTACGAGAATAACAGATGGTAGAAAAACAGGAAGGTATATATACTGAATGTAAGCAGACATCTGTAAGATTTTCAGGTACACAAGTTGCAACATTCACAGCCATAAGGTGAGGTCAGTGTCAGGCCGGGCTCAGGCCGGGCTCAGGCCGGGATATTACACGTCGCTGTAAGCCGCGCCTTAAATTTTGCATCTGAATATATGAAATGGAAAAAAATGCAGCTTGCTCTTGTCAAGCAGTGGTCAATGGCCACAGAAGGCATGGTGAGGGGCATAGCAGGAGCAGAGGTAGTACACAACAGTAAGGGGACCCCATAGAAGCCCATGATAGGTTGCAGAGAAGCATAGTGGCGGCACATGGCAGAAGAAGAGGTCGTGGGCTACAGTTGAGGACCCCTGGGGAGTCCATGATAGGTTGTGGAGAAACAAGGCGGGGCCACATGGCGGAAGCAGAGGTCGTGGGCCACTTAGAGGGATCCCTGGGTAGCCACAAGACAGGATGGGAGTGGAGGAGGATTTGGAGGAAAGGATTCGCGTGGGTGGGGAGTCTATACTAGTTAGTTGTGTGAAGGTGAAGCACAGAATGGGGTTACATTAGGTTAGGTAAGATTAGCCAGGAAACCAGACGAGTATTTCCTGACGTGGGTCTTAGTCATATTATGACCCACCACTTGAGCTTTTGGTCATCTAACCGAGGCCTTCTGCTGGCTTACCGGTAACACCACCTTAAAAGTTAAAATCGGGGTAAAGGGGCAAAATTAAAATGAGATGATTAAAAGTATCCGGAATGTGTTTGGAATGAGGAAGAAAAGAGGACTGGGGGATGAAATAGAAGTGAGAGATTAAGGGAAGGAAGAGGAAAGGTGAGAGAGATGTGTGTTGAGGAAGGTCGTAAGGGGCGAGGGAAGATTCAAGAGACAGGTCAGGACGCGTGGTCATTACCCATCTTAATATATGATCCCTCCTTCCTGCCTGACCACCTGCTTCTCCCCTCTCCCAAGCCGCCGTCACCCTCCTCCTCCTCCTCTTCTTTATCCCTCACCTAAATCTCTAGATCCCCAGTCTTTCTCTTCCACTGAATGATGTTGCAATAGGCAGACACAGGTTTGGTTACAAGTGCCTCTGTCAGTCTGGCAGACACAGGTTTGGTTACAAGTGCCTCTGTCAGTCTGGCAGACACAGGTTTGGTTACAAGTGCCTCTGTCAGTCTGGCAGACGCACATATAATGATGAAACTAAAAGCAAAGTATGTGGTCAGTCTTACTATCACATTCTAGAACACTATGTGTTTCACTGTCTCTTTATTAAAAAAATATAGATAAACAATATAACAATTAATGTGATATATTAAGCAAATATCTTAGATTTGCTCGCAACGACTAAGACAATTGTAAATATAAATCCAGATGTGTTCCATTTAATACTTTTTAGTAACCTAGTTTCCAAGTCTTCCATATGTTCTTGTCCTACCGTCCACAGGGCGGGTACAGAGTGTGCAATAAACTAGCCGCTTCGGCTGCTACGCCGGCAGAGGACTCTGGCAAGTTGAGATGCACTGTAGTGGTGAGGTGAGTGTCATCACCTTGGATGGTTAACATGTTTCTTCATCTTCGAACTAAGGTCTCCCAGCTCGGGCTGACAGATTTCATTATTTATGAAACTCATACTGCCTGATGGAAAACGACAGGGAAACAGCTCTGAAACTATCATATAGAGTAGGATAGCAGCACACTGCAGGTGTTTAATTAAAACATTATTCGCCTTCACCTCCATCTTCCCTCTCAAGCCTCTTCTACCCTCGCTCCCAGAGTCTTCTTCCTTTTCCTTCTTTCAAAGCCTTTCTTGTCACTTTTTCCTTCCATCAGCTTTCCTTCAACCTTCCTTGGGGTCTTTATCTCTTTTATTCACTGACCTTCCCCTAACCCTTCGCTCTTATTTATCGGATTTTTTTTTATCATTATTTCCCCTCATTTCCTGGTTTCCAAAAGGAGGAGCTCACCCTCTGACCTTCTGAGAAACTATTTTATCCATTCCTCCCATTATTGGTAAGAAATGTTCCAGTTCAGATTATTTACTTTATTTTATCATTTAGACAAATACATAAAAGCTATAGGTTGTCATATTGTGCACTAGAGGGATGTGTGTGCGTGTGTGTGTGTACTCACCTAGTTGTGGTTGCAGGGGTCGAGTCACAGCTCCTGGCCCCGCCTCTTCACTGGCCGCTACTGGGTCACTCCCTGCGCCATGAGCTTTATCATACCTCTTCTTAAAGCTATGTATGGAACCTGCCTCCACTACATCGCTTCCCAAACTATTCCCCTTCCCGACCACTCTGTGACTGAAGAAATACTTCCTAACATCCCTGTGATTCATCTGAGTCTTCAACTTCCAACTGTGTCCCTTTGTTGCTGTGTCCCATCTCTGGAACATTCTGTCTTTGTCCACCTTGTCAATTCCTCTCAGTATCTTATATGTCATTATCATGTCCCCCCTATCTCTCCTGTTCTCCAGTGTCGTCAGGTCGATTTCCCTTAACCTCTCCTCGTAGGACATACCCCTTAGCTCCGGGACTAGTCTTGTTGCAAACCTTTGCACCTTCTCGAGCTTCTTCATGTGCTTGGCTAGATGTGGGTTCCAAACTGGTGCTGCATACTCCAGTATGGGCCTAACGTACACAGTGTACAGGGTCCTGAATGACTCCTTATTAAGATGTCGGAATGCTGTTCTTAGGTTTGCTAGGCTCCCGTATGCTGCAGCAGTTATTTGGTTGATGTGCGCCTCAGGAGATGTGCCGGTGTGTGTGTGTGTGTGTGTGTGTGTGTGTGTGTGTGTGTGTGTGTGTGTGTGTGTGTGTGTGTGTCTGTGTGTGTCGTGCTCAACAGGTAAAACTGGTCAATTAGCAAGAACTCATTTAAAATTAAGTCCTTTCTAAAATTTTCTCTAATACGTTTAAAGATATATTTTTTCATTTGTGTTAATGTAAAAATTAATAATTTTGTACCAAAAGAACCTTAGAACACTTATCTAACCTTATTATAACAAGCGCAATTTAATTTAGCCTAATCCAAATAAATATATTTTAGATAAGTTTACAATAATTTAAGAATAAAGAAACACAATGAAATATATTTTTTCGTTAGGTTCAGAATGATTTTTTGCGAAATTATTGCATACACAAATTTTCGCTTGTCTTATATGGCAAGAAGAGCATTGATTTTTAAGCCAAAATAGCAAGTTTTACCTATTCGGCACGACATTATATATATATGTACAAACATTCTCTCTACGTCCACAGCAGGACTCGAACCTGCAAACTCTGTATCAGAGTCCACAGTACCAGGATTATTTTCAAAGTTATTTCATCAAATCCTGCCACATTCAGTGGACAACGAAAGAGATTTGAAATGCTTAACAATTCGCAAACAGGCGAAATTATTTACAAACACTGTGTCTACGTCCACAGCAGGACTCGAACCTGCAAACTCTGATACAGAGTTTGATGGTGTACTCTGCTTGTGACCGAATGATCAGAACTTGGATAAATTCCTGCCTAGACTAAACATTTCAGCTCTCTATTAAATTTATGTTAGAGTTTGAAAAGGCTAACAAATTCCCATCTTTGGGCATTTTTGTCTACCGAGTTGACAAGAAATTTATATTTACTGTATATAAAAAGTCCATTAATGTTTCCTTGTATATTCACTATTATTTCAGAGTCAATCGTTCACAGTCTTCGTGTTACTCAAGCTCACCAGACTGCTTGTTGTGCAATGTTGCATCACACTAATTGTTGTTTTTGGGTGGGTCAATATTGGACCACTTGTCTCCTGGCCTGAGTACTCTCCTCTCCGTTCAAAAGTTGACTTTCGTCACACTAAAACAGTAGCCACTGCTGGTTAAACCTCAGAGATTAAGTAACTCAGGACGCAACTATTGCAGTTTACTCCGTTGTTTTGCATTCATTTTATTTATCTAGGAACATAAGAAGTGTACAGCAAACCAGCACAATACATGGGCCTCTATATTGGCGGCCATGAACTATATACCATTAAAAATCTATGATAATATCACTTGATTCAATATTGCTATGTACTCTCACCTTGACTGGCTGGGTGTTCTCAATGCCACTGTACCACACCCAGTACAGAACTAGTATGCTAATATACACAGATTTTCTCAAGTCACATTAGGTCAATAACCACGGTATTAATTGATTATGGGATATTTAATTGTATATGCTAAATTCCGCTCTAGACTCCAAGACTCAGCCAGAATCTTACCGAACTGATACGTAAATAAGCACGGATATACATATAGATT
Source organism: Cherax destructor (assembly GCA_009830355.1). NCBI lineage: Eukaryota > Metazoa > Arthropoda > Malacostraca > Decapoda > Parastacidae > Cherax > Cherax destructor. The sequence goes on along the minus strand of WNWK01001674.1, from coordinate 54,702 downwards.
TATCTTAAAGTTACAACTATTCAAGAGTTAGATTAGAAAAACTAAATGACACAGTGATTAATACATAATGCATAAGGTTAAATACCACTCTCAGACCCTGGAACTTTCTGATATCTAACTGGACACAAGCAACAAGATGATGGCACGTGTTATGTTTCCTTCAGATGCCAGTCTAAATACCACACAAACCAAGTACTTTACGACACTGTTGATTACTGAGATCTTTGTAAGAATGTCAAGAGTTCATAATCATTGATCACAACAACATTGTTATTGCTACCGCAAGGCAAATGATAACTAACACATTCAAAACAAGAGATGCTGAGCCAGTGGTAATAGTTTAAAGTCACTTCGTCTCTCTATGTTGGAATACAGTTGTATACTAACGGCTCCGTTCGTGGCTGGAGAGACTGTAGAGCTAGAAAACGTACAGGGAACCTTCATAACTCATATATATTCAAACATACGAACTACTAGGAACGATTGAAATCCTTGAACTGTACTCCTTAGAAAACAGATGTGAAAGGTATATCATAATTTACACCTGGAAAATCCTGGAGGGACTGGACCCAAACCTGCTCAACAAAATCACTCCACATGAAATCAAGAGATTTGGCAGACGATGCAAAGTATTAAACAAGAAGACATTAAGAGAGAACCCGTTCAAATGACAAGAGGTCCACGATTTCTCATCCCTCTCCCAATGAAGCACTCTTTAATTGGCTAAGTTCATGATCAGGAGGGTTGCAGGGTATATTTTGGACTGCGTGCGGCCAGCATCAACAGCCTAGTCGATCGGGCCACCAGCCAAGAGGTTTGGTCTGGGACCGGGACGGGGGGGTGATGATCCAAGGAAGCACCGTAAGGTGCACTTTCATCTTTCCATTGTTGTGTGAGGCTTTCCTTAAGTCTTGCTGCTTTTTCAACATATTTTTCTTTCTCCTCTCTCGTGTAAAGCAGCAAATGTTGACTGTTCTCCCTCTCCCCCACTCTTCCCACCTCCCACCCTCCATCTCCCCCACTCATCCCTCCTCCCTCCCTCTCCCCCTCAAACTCACTTCCCTCTCTCGCCCATTAGAGACAGTCTGTCACTTTTCCATTTATTCCAATTATATTTAGATCAGTAATCTTCAGCTTATTAAAGAAGATATTAGAGGACAAGTATTGATGAAGGTTATACTTGAAGGTTATTGATTGATAAATACTGGGAGGAGGAGGAGGAGAGAGAGTACATAGAAGTGATAATCTTTTTTCATTCCATCCCCTTTAGGAACTTTAAAAATCACCGTGGGTCCCCTTTAATTTTTGTACACTATTTACCAATTGATATTCATCAAATATAACCATATATGCAAATAAATCAAAGGGGGTATATAGAGACACATGGTGATGGAACACAGCAAACCGGCTCCTCCCAAACCAGAGTGAAACTCAGAACACACTGCAGTCAGTACTGTTCAGTTCAGACTCTCAGGTAAGGACCCACTAGGGGCGAGGGGGAAGTGGGGACAGACGAAGAATAGCCGGTGAGAGGAAGAGCTGAAGGAAAAGAGAAAGAGTCAGGACTAAACCCAACAGTCTAACTACTGTCCTGTCAGTACTGGAAAACCAGGTAAATGTACACCAAGAGTTAGAGTATCTGAGGTACTACTAACAATACCTCACATTAAGCCCAAACATCACAAATGTTAAACCCTCCTTCCTCTTCGCCAACATTCAGGGTTTGAAAATAAATAGAAATAGCAAAGTTTACTATATAAGTGGATTACTCACAGAACCAAACACTATGTTTGGAGCCTTTACACGAACACAAAGTCTTAGACATTTAAGATATGAGTGACATTAATTTTTTATATAGAAATGAGAGAGAAACTAAGTCACAGGGATGAGAATAACTATGCTGCACAAAACCATTGAATTCCTCAAATAAAACAGCAGAAGTACTAGGTATTAAAGTGAAGAACAAAAACCTAGTAATTATTCTTGTGCATAACCACCGTCAGCAACGCCTGAAGAATTTACAGAACATATAAAGAAGATAACTGCCTTCAAACACTTGAAAATAATACTCCATATATCCTCCTCGGAGATTTCGTCCTCCCAAATGAAAGTTAGTAAACAACGGCGTGGTACAGGAAATAATGTCTGGTAGCACGCTAATCCAACTCTTACATACATACCAGAGAGCTAATGGGACTCTGTGAAAAGTTTACTTTGAATCGACAGATTATAGAACCTGTTGGACAAGAAAATACTGCATACTAGACTTGATATTCATGAACAATGAGGAACTAAGCAGAGACAAACACCAATACAAATATACTCTGATTGCAATTTCAGACAAGTACAAACTAGTATAAAATCAGGAAAAAAATATCTGAAATAGTCACTGAGAAGGGATACTCAGTGAATTAATTTGAACAATCAGAGAAATGACAAATAAACAAAAAACTATCAGACGTTTCCTGTGAAGCAGTCCTAGGATCATCCTCACCAGTGTAGGTAAACTGATCAGAGAACCAACAAGTTGATAAATTAGACTCATGTGCAACACTTGGGTATGTTTATTGAGGAAACGTTTCGCCACACAGTGGCTTCATCAGTCCAATACAAAGAAGAATGGTGAAGATCAGAAGTAGTTTGAGGTAATCAGTCCCTCAGCCTAGAGTCGATGTAATCAGTCCATCATTCTTGATAAGAATACACCAAAAAGACCAATATCCTAAATAAGTTTTATGTAAGTTCCATGAAAAAAATCCATTCATTTCATACGATTCATCTGTCATTGAAGACTGATGCCGTTCACAATTTCTTTTACGTTTTAATTAAACAGAGGAAAGCGCCTATGGAATGGGAGGCATTCAAATTCGATCGAAGCAAGGGGGAAGTACAGTTTCTTGGATCAAGAGCCCGTGTTCCGCATTCAGAAAAAATAGTGCAAAAAGGTAAAATAATACTATACCATTTCGAGATCAAAAGAGCCAAAGTGGCATCAACACTCTCCATTAAATATACCAACATTTTTCTAAGTAGGCTACACCAGTACTCAACTACTGAAGGTGACCAGAGGAGTGTCTCCACCTGTGTGTAGCAGTGTGTGGAGGGCAGCCACGCCAGCACAGTGTGTGGAGGGCAGCCACGCCAGCACAGTGTGTGGAGGGCAGCCACGCCAGCACAGTGTGTGGAGGCAGCACCCAGCACAGTGTGGAGGGAGCCGCCGCACAGTGGAGGCAGCCACGCCAGCACAGTGTGGAGGGCAGCCACGCAGCACAGTGTGGAGGGCAGCCAAGCAAGTGTGGAGGCAGCACGCGCAGTGTGGAGGGCAGCCACGCCAGACAGTGTGGAGGCAGCCACGCAGAAGTGTGGAGGGCACACGCCAGCACGTGTGTGAGGGCAGCCACCCAGACAGTGTGTGGGGGCAGCCACGCCAGCACAGTGTGTGGAGGGCAGCCACGCCAGCACAGTGTGTGGAGGGCAGCCACGCCAGCACACACCCACGAACCTTGCCCAAGATACGCAAATAACCCGCACATAGGAGGGAGGAACTTACCACGACGTTTCGATCGACTTGACGCATACCGTACTGTCCTGCCAGGCGTACAGCCTTTTGTTCTTGCCCAAGATACATTATACACAAGCGTTGAAAATTTGAAGCTTATCGACTAAGACGTTCTCGAGTAATAAATGAAAACTTGAGAGAAAGCAAACGAAAATGTATGAGAATGTTCCGCCAAAAACGAAAGTTTCCCATCGCTAAACTTTATAAAATATAAAACTGCGATTTCTTTTCTATTTTACTATTCTGAAAAAAAAGTATTTTATTTTGATTTGTTTAAAAAATCATGTTTGATAAAATTGGCAAAAGGACCAAATTAGCAGAGTCCAAAATTAATATAAAAATATTTCCTATTAAGATACAGCGGCATTTAGGGTTTGAAGATGATCGGAAAAGGCATTCACTAGTTATTACATGGGAAACAATTTACTTAAAAAAATGACGAACTGATATTTACACAGCACACAGGGGCAAGTTGTGCTTTAATAAAGCCCACCAATGATAAAGGTTTGAAGCCGATCGGAAAAGGCATTCTCCAGTAATTAATCTGACTCCAACAATTCCAATTTTTTTTAACCGATTCAGTAAAATTTCACATTTGCACTTATTCGAACTAAACTTATGTGGTATCATCCATCTTGAGGAAGGCGTCGTCATTATTAATTTGAAGCCGATCAGAAGAAGTATTCTTCAGTTACTGAATAACAAATGAATATCACTAATTAATAATACTGGCAAATTAGGACTTATACCACCCAATGGCAGTGTGAGTCTTGTCTTCAGGAAACCACACCAGTGGTGAAGATTTGAAGCCGATCAGATGAGTCATTCTCCACTTATGGCAATGATTTCAAGTTTTTTTTTTTTTACTATTTTACTATATCTGTACGTAAATGAAAATTAAGTTACTATCCTGATACTAAGATGCACCAGCCATTAAATACTGAAGACGATCAAATGAGGCAAAATATAAATTATTTAACGTGGCTTAATAGGAATAAAAATTACACATTATTTTGCACACAAAATGGTCAAGTCGGCGCCTACACATCTGAATTGTACTCTCCGCCGTCGGTGTATTTTTTGGCATCGTTTGTGACCCTCTGAAGCTCCACCACTGAGGATTTTGGAAGTTATCTGAGACATTCCAGGATGCTGGGAATGGGTTCAACAATCGGGTCATAGGGCACGCGAACATGCCAGTTGTTCAGAGAATTTGATCCTCGTTACAGTACACACGTTTTGAAAATTTGAAGGCGACTGTATGAGGCGTTCTCGAGATATGAGCCAGATAAAATTAAAAAGCCGGAGAAAAACGAGAGAGAAAATAAAAATAGAAAAGATTCAGGCAACCTCTTGAAGGTATATCTTCGGGGATACCTAATTACCTCCGCCTGCCCTACAAATGTCATCGGGTATAGGAATGACTCCAGATAATTCGACAAAGAATTAGAAAACACACCGACACATGCAGCACCCGGAGTAGGTATCCTCTGGAGAAACAGCATAGATATAAGTTAAATCCCAGAGGCTTTAGAGTGTGGAGACATAACCCCTTAAAAGGAAACAGTAAAACACTGGGGGAAAAAAATAGAAATATAGCGACAATGTAATACTCACTGGTGTCCGTGTCTTCCTGTGTGACAATGAACGCTGTTGCTTGTGAGGCAGCAGCGTTGCTTGTGAGGCAGCAGCGTTGCTTGTGAGGCAGCAGCGTTGCTTGTGAGGCAGCAGCGTTGCTTGTGAGGCAGCAGCGTTGCTTGCCTTCACCCTCGCCATAATGAATTAAAACCTTCAAGCAAATTTTCTCTTAACTCAGGAGATTTCACGTTGCTCATTTTGAACGCGTCTCTGGTTCGTAGGGCAACCTTGAGAATCTTGGTGTATATGGATGATCAATGAACTTCAGGAATCACCTCCACAGGAGTTTATTATGAATGAATCATGTGCAATACTTGGATATCTTTATCGACGGAAATTGTCGCCTGCGCAGGAAGCTTCGTCAGTTAAATACGGAAGTGGCAGTTAAAATGGAAACAGTGGAATAAATGGAGAGGGAAGTTTGAGGGGGTCCGTCCCACAGCCTTGAAGAGAGCATATTGAGGTGTTCAGTCCCCTAGCCTGGATAGGTGTCTACATTGATCTACCCAGGCTAAGCCGACTGAACACCTCGTAATGACTTCTTCAAGGCTAAGGGACTGAACACCTCAAACTTACCTTTCCTCTTTCTTCGAGTGAAGAAGTCTGCTACGCTGGGGAAACGTTTCGACAATACAGATATGGAAGTGTTGCACTTGTGTTTCATTCATCATAGCCAGTACTGCATATCATTAACATAATGACATAAGAGATGAACACACATGTGTCCATTACACACCAATTTTAAGGACGATGAAATACAAGGGATGTTTAACATTATCCCCATCTCCCTTCCCTTTCACCCCAGATGTGCCGCATCTCTCTCCTTCTTTGTATCTGTCAGTCTTTTGTCCCCTCCCTCCCCTCTCTTTTTCTTCCCTCCCTCCCTCTCTTCCTTCTCTATCGATCTCCATCTTATTCTTACTCTCTGTATCGATCTGTAATTCCGCATCCTCACAGCCTATCCCTTGTGTATTTCTGTCTGTTTTTCATCCAAAACATCATTATTTCTGCCACTTTATTACTAGTAGTCTCTTACCATGTAAGTACATCAGTGTATCTTTACTGTCATTCTCCATTTATTTTCGACCACCCGACTATCTTCTAGTTATAGTCTGCATTTTTTTGTGTGTGTTAATATTTTAACTATTTTCTGGGGCCTTGCTTGAATTGAATGAAAATATTATTTAACCCAGCATTAACAATCTTCTTTTTAAACTTGGGAACCAATTTCTAGGTAACCAAGTTTAATAATACTTTAATGTAACCACCACTGCCAATGTGATCAGAAACAGTTAAAAAACTATGTACGTTTACTTTAGAAGAATAAAAATAAGAAAGAGAATAAAAAAAGGGGTAGAGTATGACTGGGAGTTGCAGAGCGTTTGATGAGAGAGAGAGAGAGAGAGAGAGAGAGAGAGAGAGAGAGAGAGAGAGAGAGAGAGAGAGAGAGAGTGAGTGAGAGAGAGAGAGAAAGAGAGATGGGAGGGGTTGAGGGAAGTTGTGTTGTGATTTATGATCATGTTATGTATGTAGTCTCAAGTCTTTTTAAGACAAGTTTCGAATTTGGAAGGTGGGTGAGTGGAAATGAGGAAGAATAGTAATAGGAAGAAGAGGAGAAGGATGATGTGGAAAATTTTGGATTTTCCTAAATTCAACATGTGTAAATTTGAATAACACAATAATTGTGTAATAAAATGTGATGCTGATTTGACCCTTTCGAAAAATTTCGAGTGACGGGGTTGTAGAACAGCCCCTGAGGGACGCCGGGGGGAGACGCTATATTGAATTTAATATGTGAACACTGGACTGCATGGTGCAATGTAATCAGGCGTTCTCGAAGATCAATTGGTGTATTTCGGCCTCAATTCGTAATTTAGAAATTTCTGAAACATTCCTGCTGAAGATTTGGCATCGTAAATTCTAGCTGTTAGGGTATAGTTAAGGTGTGTTCCATCAGCATTGTCTTCCAGTAATTAAATGGTAAGTGTTAATAAGAATTTCCTTACTAATAGCATTAATAATTTATGTATAATAATTATATTCTATGTATCCAGCAAGCCTAATCATATACAGTCCATACAAATTTAATTTACCAGAGTAGCTGGTTTTAGTATTGTAATTATTAATTTAATGTCAGTTCTAGCTTTTTGTGAGAATGGTGTTGAAGTGGGCAGTCGAGGGAGTGACACTTCAGTGACCTACTGTGACTTAAGTCCCACTTACCTCCCCCAAATTACTTGCAGGTAATAATTCAGGTAATGCCCTGTAAACCTCATACAAGTGATTTGCTCACATAATAATAATAATAATAATAATAATAATAATAATAATAATAATAATAATAATAATAATTTTCACAGATGAAGAGATGGAAGAGGAAGGAAAGGGAAGGGAAGAGGGAGAAGAGGAGTAAGAAATAGGAGAAAAGGAGAGTTAAAGAGAGTGAAGAACAAGTTGGATAATACCCTTGTGCAAGCATGGTGTTCCTCCTCCATCAGCGTCAACAAAGCGACATGCATAATAACCATACAGTACACCCGCAGCAGTCGCTCCCTGATCTAACACATACACAGTGCAAAACTATTTTTGGAGGTACCATTTGCCTCTACGAGTACAGGATCTTCTCACCATTTTCTCTTATTGTGAGAACCCGTTGTTTTTATTACCAGGTTAAACTGCACTAATTTTCCACTGCAAAAATACATACCCATTCTCCGTTACAAACATGCCCTCATCCGTTTGCCAATACTTTCCGAGGGTAAGACCTTTTTATTAAGTAAAAGAGCCAATTTATGGTAAGTTACAAATCCATGTGCATGCTGTATTATCTCAGATGGTTAGTCATAATACCCTCACGGCATGCAAGTTCATCTTACCCATTATATGTTACATTTGTTAATGGTTCTGTAGAATATGTCCTCTTTTTCTCCACCCCAGCGACCCGGTCTCATGCTTGGCCTCCAAATTTGGAATAGAAATATTATAGGAATATAAATTTAGGTATTTGCCTTCATTCGCGAGTTTTTTATTTTCTACATTAAATTATCCCGTTACTTGTGGGTATTATAGTCAGTCAATAATATGGTAGCCTGTTAATGTAGAATATTATTCCAGTCTTGAGAGCAAAAGTGCCTTAAAGAATATCATCACTGGCTTGCCTTTTTGTGTTATGAAAGTTCTTGTTATCCAGCCTATCATTTTCTTTGCACATGTGTTAACACATTTGTGATTCTTGAACTTAACATTATCCAAGACTGTTACCCCAGGTTATCTGCTCTTCCTACAAAGATTTTATAATTTATGTACACAAAATGTGTATGTTCTATCAGTTGGACTAGTTACGTTAGTTACCATCTAGGTATTGCTAGGCTTAGAAGAGGAGAAGGAAGAGGAGGGGAATTGCAAATTTGGTGGTGGTTTTATTTCAGAAATTGTGGATCAATGTTTATTGTAACGTATACAAACTTGTTACCACTTAGTCAAAAATTACAGCAGCCATGCTGAGATGGGCATAAGAATTAACAACTGGACTTTTACGTTAAAACTGAACTGTCTGTGTCATTTTATAGGCCAAAAGGTAACTCATGAGAGTGAGCGTGACTTCTTGATCGCTTTTGTTTCTGTGTCATCACTGAAGGAACTAGACTCGCATGATCAACAAAATGCTCAGTGACGAAGACTGGTATGAATTAAAAATAAACCAGAAATAAGGAATTAATGTACAATTTTAACGAGTTGCATTCCACAGTAAATTCTTCCTGCATGATAAATCTGATAAATGAACCAAAGAAGTCGAATGTAGCTGAAATCTGTGTCAAGCTTCACAGGTAATATTAGAAGACAATTAAATGTCGTTGGAATGCATTTAAAATACTGAGCAGTTGTATAACCACATCCGTGATATGTAAACAGACTGACGGATGACGCACTTCATTTCATTTCAGTTTTCTGTATGACCCCTACGGGTCATACAGAGAACTGCGTGGCAGTCAGATTCGATGCAAGGAGAGGAAGGGCGGCTCTAATTCCCCTTCACCGGTGTCAGACACGTGAAGGGGCCGGTGCTGTTAGGAGCTGAGCTTACGTTTCGTCAGGGTTATAAGTACGTCTGACAGTCTGGCATGTATGTGCACAGACGATCATCAAACTGAATGGATAGAATATTGAGGAATATAGCGTTGGTGCAATAACCCATGTGATAGCCAAGGTATCTTTTAGTGAACAAAAACGCTACCGGAAATTTCCCTTCTAGAGCCTAGTTTCTAGGTCTTTTGTGTACTCATAAGCTACGAGACAACAGCATGGATATGAGCTGCTGCAGCCAGTTGCTTCTGTAGCAAAATCTAAATCCATTGGTCTAAATAGTGTTGGGAAGTGCACAATAACAGAAAGATGAAAATAAAAAGAGTGCATGCAGCTAGGCACTTTATACAGCCAAACAGGAAGAAACACAGAGTATATATACCTAGACAGGGGGCATATACACAAAGGCTGAGAGTATATACACAGAGGCAGGGAAGACATACCAAGTACACACTCACGGGAGGGAGGCTGGTCAACAACAATATTGATTCTGGCAGATGAAGCAAGAGCACATCCGTACAGCATCCGTCACCAGAGGTATTATCTGTTAATGGTGCCTACCGCACCTCGTTCTTAGTTCAGCTCTACTAAATTGAAAGTCGAATATTACGGGAGAGAGAACGTTTAAAAGTCGCATAGGAAATTAATGTATTTAAGTATAAGCTTGTAAAATTTACCTGCCACCTTATATGTTTATGAGATTGAAAACACCTGAAAGAGTGCAAATCATTTAACAACCTTCCGTTTCACATGAATAAAACAAGATGATAGCACCCTCCTGGACAGTTAGTGAAGGAAGCTAGGACAGGTGAGGGCAAGGTACATATTACTTCTCCTTGACCCTGCCCCATCTTCCTTTGCTTGACCAAGTGGTAGAAATGGATGACCTAGGAGAGTAGAAGGTAGAGAGAGAACAGCAGAAGAGAGACCAGTAACTAAAATGACAGGATGCGACGTCAGTGCTTAAGGATCAAAGGAATATTAAAGGGGTAATGAGAGGGAGAAGTGGGGAGGCAGAAGTACCTAGCCCTAGAACCAGAGACAAACAGAAAATGTTGCAAGTGCACCCTATTATCCCCCTTTCTCTCTCTCTCTCTCTCTCTCTCTCTCTCTCTCTCTCTCTGTGGTTCACGCTTGCGAATACAAACACGGAGGAGAAAGGAAGTAAGAGAAGTATTGATAACAAGCTCATTAATCAAGTTGGCAGGCTTTTGTTTACCTCTTCAGTTTAGGGATAACTATGATAACTATGTTTGAAGATCTTATCTTCAAGGAGCAGTTATCTATCACGACTGCAAGAAAAATGATAAGCTGGACAACACGAACTTTTAAAACAAGAGATAACAAGCATGCTGTGAGATTCCTGAGTTCAGTTTCCAGGGTTCTACTCTCGAAGGCCGGCTTAAAGTCAGACGTCATTGGCAATTGTTTGGTCAACCATTCTGTTGTTGCTAGCAGTGCACAGGTCTACACAGCCATAATAGTCTGACGGATCAGGCAATTGCTTCAAGTCGTGATCAACTTTCCTTTTAAAAGCTTCTACATTTGTTCTGGCAGTATTTCTTATATGTGCTATAAATAGACTGAAGAATCTTGGATGTTGATATAATGTTCTCTTATTGTGCTCACGGCGCCCCTACTTTTCACTAGATTTATTTTATATTTTCTCCCATATCTCTCCGTTGTTATGGTAGTCTGTAAACTTGCGACTAGACCTTTGAATATCTCAAAATGACATAACATTTGATATTAATATTCCTAAAGCTTTGACCTTCATATATTCAGGGAAATTGTTTGCCTACATTCTGAATTCTGTGTTAGTTTTGAGTTCCTCATTCTTTCCATATTAAAACAACTGAAATATGTCACCAATGTTATTTTTATTTCCTCATTAGAAGACTGTTGAAATCTGATTGGATCTTCAAATCGAAGCGACTTTCATAATTTAGGGTATTCATAAAAAATCTTTAAAAATAGTAAACAAATGTATGAATTCATAACTAAAAACAACAACCTTAACCCGTGCCAATCTGGCTTCTGAGAATGGGGAAAAAAGCACCAATGATGCAATGATTAAAATGCTCGATATAGTCTATACATCACTAGAAAATAATGAATATCCAGTGAGCCTCTTTATCGAACTATAAAAAAAATGGATCCGCTGCTTAAATAAGTAAATTATGGAATCAGAGTGTATATATATATATATATGTATGTATACACACACACGCACGCACACGCACGCACGCACGCACGCACGCACGCACACGACTTTTAGTAGAAACTTTAACCCAGAGTTCAAACTCATCTTGAAGAGCTGCAGCAAAACACACAGACGCAGAGAACAAAAAGGCATAATACTGTGACTGGAACAATACACAAACAACCCACACACAGGAGAGAGAAACTTACCACGACGTTTCGGTCAGACTGTCCACATTTACAAAGTCACACTAACAAGGCCCATACTATGTATCTCTGATATATCACATGTTCAACTCGACTGTTTACAAATTCCATCCAGATAATGTAAAAATTTATAATTTTGTACCAAAAGAAACTTAGAAAACTTACCTAACCTTATTCGGCTCTACCGCCGAATAATCATCATACGGGTGAGAATCACCGGCCATGGGTTCAAACCCCATCCGTTCCCTGGTTTGTTTGTAATCGTCTTATTACGATTTCTTGAGTCATGATAAACAAAACTGTCAATATAGTCAGAATTATTCTCTCTCTTCGTATGAGGTGTCACATTAACTTAGCATTCTAATCCTTATGTAAGTTAGCGCTAAGATCTAGGTATTAAGCAACTAATCTAGACAATAATTAAGTGTTAGTTCTAAGCCTTGGCCAGGGTTGCTGTGCCTACTATGGGATTGTACACGAATAAACCGAACTTAAAGAAACTGAAACTTATGACGACGTTTCGGTTCCATTTGAACCATCAACAAGTCACACAAGTCGGAGCGAAACGTCGTCCAAAGTCTGCCTCCTAAGTGCGGATTATTTACCTATTCTTCCAGCCACGGTGACTTTCTATTGTTTATGCTATGCCTCTTTAATTATTTATACTTTATTTCTGCATTACGTTTCAAAACTAAAATTCTGATTCTGATGATGGACAGCCTGATCAATTTGGCTATTGTTGCATGCGGATATCACTTGTATCAACTGTCACCCCTTTACCTCCGACCCCTTCCTACCCTGCCTACCCGCCCCTTCCTACCCTGCCTACCCGCCCCTTCCTACCCTGCCTACCCGCCCCTTCCTAACCTGCCTACCCGCCCCTTCCTACCCTGCCTACCCGCCCCTTCCTACCCTGCCTACCCGCCCCTTCCTACCCTGCCTACCCGCCCCTTCCTACCCTGCCTACCCGCCCCTTCCACTCAGGCTCTGTGTTCCTTATGACTTATTCTGGGTATTTAAGTGATGACGAAAGTGTGTCAGATACTTAATATAATTTACCCCTCAGGTTAGTGTTGACTCTTCCAGGTTAGTGCTGACTCCCCAGGTCAGTGTTATTCCCTCCAGGTCAGAGTTAATCCTTCCAGGTAAGGGTTAATCCCTCCAGGTCAGGGTTAATCCTTCCAGGTAAGGGTTAATCCCTCCAGGTCAGGTTAATCCCTCCAGGTCAGGGTTAATCCCTCCAGGTCAGGGTTAATTCCTCTAGGTCAGTGTTAATCCTTCCAGATCAGGGCTTACACCCTCAGGTAAAGATTTATCCCCCCCAGGTCAGAGTTAACCCCCCAAGTCAGAGTTTACTCCCTCTCCCCAGTAAAACCTGGTTAAGAGAGACTAAACCCAACAGCTTGAGTGATCATACATCATGCAATAAAGCCTGTCTGGGACCCAGACAGTGGAGGGTAGGGTGGGAGGGAGAGAAGGGTGAGGGCAGGGAGAGGAGGTTAGGGAGGGGACAGGAGGGGAGGGGAGGGAAGGGTGAGGGAGGGAAGGGAAGGGTGAGGGAAGGTAAGGGAATGATAAGGGTACATGGGGAGGAGAGAGCTGGATGAAGGAAGGGGAGGGAATAATAGAGGTACATAGGGAGGAGAGAGAGATGGGTGATGGAAGGGGAGGGAATGATAAGAGGTACAAGGGGAGGAGAGAGCTAGGTGAAGGAATGGGAGGGAATAACAGAAGTACATGGGGAGGAGAGAGAGTGGGGTGAAGGAAGGGGAGGGAATGAAGTGAACGAAGAACTGCGATAAGTTATTTAGTATTTTACTCTGCCTTTTCTAATTTCGCAATCAATGTTGTGTGGCTATGCATAGTTATAGGCACACAATACATTCCAGAGAATATATATGGTATTCAATAAAAACACTTTTCAACTGCCCCCCTATAGAAAAATACAGGAACACAAAACCGGAACAGAGTATAAAATAAATTGTAACCAATCAACTGAACGGAAGAGGAATGTGGACCATTTAGGAATAACAATGTTGGAACACCGAAGGATCAGTACAGTGTCACTATCATAACTGGAAACGTTTCGCCCCGCAGTTTCTTCGTCAGTCCTATTTGAAGAAGGGCAGTGTTACTATCACAACTGCAGGGTAATTGTTAGCCCGTATAACAAGAATGGTCAAAAAAAAAGTTTGCAGTGTCCTTCTGCCTCACATAAGGGTAATTACCGACAGAATCCTAAATGTATACAAGAGGAAACTTGACAGGTTACTCCAGACAGATGGTCTTGATCAGAAGGGTTGTTACTTTTTACGTTGGACTGCTTGCTTCTAGTACTAATAGCCTGGGTGACCAGGCCATCAGCAAGGAGGCTTGGTCCGGAACCGGGCTGCATGGGCGGTGGTACCAGAGGGTATCAGAGGGTAGTGCACAGCATGCCACGTCTTATTCCATAATCGTGTTCTGTGGCACTACGTGGCATTATGTTTAAATTTCCTGGCTACTGCCACTTCATGGCTGCTTTAAATTTTTCTTCCCTTTGTCCGTTCATTTGTCTATTCGTGTCTGTCAGTCCGTCTGTGTATCTGTCTGTGTCTGTCCGTCCATCCTTTCCCCTCCCACCTCATCCTTCTGAAGCCTCCCTTTTCAAACTGACAGATTTCAACACTCGTCCATCATCATGGTTTATGACAAGACAAACATAACTAATTTTTGTTCCCACTGTATAACTATCATATAGATTAGGGTAGCAATACATTACCCATGTATCCGATATTGCTAAGTATATAAGCAACCCTTCTCTCTCTCTCTCTCTCTCTCTCTGCGAATTTTGCATTGATCTACTAATGCCTTCCCTTCCTCTTTCTTCATCTGATTATTCTCCTTATCTCATATTTTCTGACTCCATATTTTACCTTTTCCTCGTCTTCCTTATGTTCTTCATTTCTTCCATGCTGGAATTAGGGATTAAGAGATTGAGAGGGGCTGAAGAGGGTACTGAAGGGGAACCCGAAGAAATAGAGAGGGGAAAGGGAGGGTTCAAGAGGATGGTGGTATACCTGCGACAGGTTTCGAGAGTTTTGCAAACCTGGCAGCCATGCCTGGGACCAAGCCTTCCTGATGATTGTTCAACCTGACTATTGCTATTGGCGACCCAAAGTGCATTTGCAAAAATAATAAAGAAAACCTGTTCTTCGAACAGAACATTGTCATAGAAGGGATAAGGAGAATATCCTTGCTATTTACTCATGGCAGACCTAATCACACACTAGTAAATATCTAGTAAATGGCCACTTAAATATTTCCATTTCTGATCTCTGAACCAACTTAAATTACAATGGGGTGTAAAGGAATCTCCTTCCCCTTCATCAGCTGATCCTTTTTAAATCACTTGTTCTCACTAGGCTAGAATACTGCTGTATATTAACATCTCCATTCAAGGCAGGTGAAATTGCAGATCTAGAGAATGTACAGAGAACCTTTACTGCACGTATAAGTTCCATCTACCTGGAGTCTACCTGGAGAGAATTCCAGGGGTCAACGCCCCCGCGGCCCGGTCTGTGACCAGGCCTCCTGTTGGACCAGAGCCTGATCAACCAGGCTGTTACTGCTGGCCGCACGCAGTCCAACGTACGAACCACAGCCTGGCTGGTCAGGTACCGACTTTAGGTGTCTGTCCAGTGCCTGCTTTAAGACAGCCAGGGGTTTGTTGGTAATCCCCCTGATGTATGCTGGGAGGCAGTTGAACAATCTTGGACCCCTGACACTTATTGTGTTGTCCCTCAACGTGCTAGTGGCACCCCTGCTCTTCATTGGGGGGATGTTACATCGCCTGCCGAGTCAAATACCTTAACACCGAGTCAAACACCTTAACTACTGGGAACGCTTGGAAGCACTTGACTTGTACTCACTGGAGCGCAGGCGAGAGAGAGAGATATCATAATCTACACCTGGAAGATCCTGGAGGGACTGGTCCCTAACCTGCACACAGAAATCACTCCCTACGAAAGCAAAATACTTCGCAGGCGATGCAACGTACCCCCAGTGAAAAGTAGGGGCGCCACTGGTACACTAAGAGAAAACACAATAAGTGTCCGGGGCCCAAAACTGTTCAACAGCCTCCAACCAGCCATAAGGGATATTACCAATAGACCCCTGGTTGTCTTCAAGAGGGAGCTGGACAGATACCTAAAGTCAGTGCCAGATCAGCCGGAGTGTTGGACTACGTGAGGCCAGCAGTAACAGCCTCCTTGATCAGGCTCTGATCCACCAGGCCTGGTCATGGACTGGGTACCCGGAATTCCCTCCAGGTAGGACTCCAGGTAGGTAGCAACCACTTCGATTCACTTTTTTTTCATATATAAACACTTACAGTAATTTACAACTTTACGTCACATACTTCATACAGAATAATTCCAAAAAGAAAGATGGAGAAGGGAGTGAATATGAAAATGGTCTACTATACTGATAGGTTGATAAGACACATGTGCAACAGTTAGGTATCTTTATTCCGAAACGTTTCGCCTACACAGTAGGCTTCTTCAGTCTAATACAGAAGAGTTAGCAGAAGACGTAGTTTTGAGGTGGTCAGTCCATGACTCAGGGACTGAGGTGATCAAGAAGAAGGGAATGCATTATACCTTTGATATACCTTTGAAGAGTTTCGAGAGTTTATCTACTCTCTGAGCCCGGCCATGGGCCAGGCTCGTCTGGTGCTTGCCTGGTCAACCAGGCTGTTGCTGCTGGAGGCCCGCTGCCCCACATATCCATCACAGCTTTACATAAAAAAAGAGGAACAGTGCAATAGGCCTACTGGCCCATACTTGGCAAGCCCTTGTCAAACCCAAACTCACTAAGAAAAACTTTCGCCCAACCCCTTATTAATATTATCCAAGGAATTAGCTTTGATAACCCTATTAACTCAAGTGCAAGTCCTATTCAGATCCATCCCCTCTCACTCATGTAATTATCTAACCTATAATTGAAGCTACTCAGGCTTTTAGCTTCAATATTCTTACTAGTTAAACTGTTCCACTCATCCACTACTCTATTTCAAAATCAATACTTTCGTATATCCTCTCTAAATCGAAGTTTATCCAAATTGAATCCATTATTAACGCTAGAATGAGCAGTAATAAAAATATATTATTAATTAGTATTTTATTACTAAAAGAACTACATACCATCACACTGGAGAACTATACTTGTGAATTTTTTGAAGACAGAAAACACAGCCTCCTTACCTCTTAGTAAGTATCTAAAGATGTTCACTTTTCCAAATATAACCACTTGTTTTACCACTTATTTTATTCCACACACGCAAAGAGAAGAAAGGTGATGGCAGACCAAAAAAAAAAGAGGGGGAAGAGGCGGAAAGTGAAGGGGAGGAGGAAGAAAAGGTAGACCAAAAAAATACGAGGGGTGAGGGGTGGAAGAAGAGAAGGGTAAGGGTAGGCAAAAATCGAGGACTGAGAGGGAAGAAGAAGAAGAAGAAGAAGAAGAAGAAGAAGAAGAAGAAGAAGAAGAAGAAGAAGAAGAAGAAGAAGAAGAAGAAGAAGAAGAAGAAGAAGAAGAAGAAGAAGAAGAAGAAGAAGAAGAAGAAGAAGAAGAAGAAGAAGAAGAAGAAGAAGAAGAAGAAGAAGAAGAAGAAGAAGAAGAAGAAGAAGAAGAAGAAGAAGAAGAAGAAGAAGAAGAAGAAGAAGAAGAAGAAGAAGAAGAAGAAGAAGAAGAAGAAGAAGAAGAAGGTAAGAGCAGACAAAAAGAGAAATGAGGCACGGGAGGAGAGGAAGTACGAGAGAGTGAGATGATAACATCTCCACCAGGTCTTATCTTCACAAGCATCACCAGGGGACCAACCTTATATTTAACTTTCTGCTGAAGAATAAGCTGCTTCGGGGAGGGGGGAGAGGGAAGAGAGAGCAAGGAAGGGGGAGAGAGGGGAGAGGAGAAGAGAAAAAGAAGGGAAGAAAAACTGGTTGGGTATGTACATACAAGCTCTCCTTGATTTCTTCTTTCTTAGTAACACCCACAAAAAAAGTTCAAACAACAAAGACCAACAAAGAAAACAAACAAGTTAACAGCGTAAAGGACCCAAGACTCCTCAGTGACCTTCCCTTTACTAAGCCTATCCAACAAACTTGACTTTACTTCAAACAGGAGTATAATGAAAAACAGAAGTGCCCTTTCATCAAATAGGAGAATAACTATACCTTTGATGAGTTTCGAAAGTCTTACTACTCTCGGAGCCTGGCGATGGACCAGGCTCATCTGGTGCTTGCCTGGTCAACCAGGCTGTTGCTGCTAGAGACTCGCCGCTCCACATATCCACCACAGCCTGGTTGATCTGGCACCTGGTGAAGATACTTGTCCAGCTCCCTCTTGAAGATTTTTACACTTGTTAAAGCCGTGTTTCGGATATCTTCTGGTAAGATGTTGAATAGTCTGGGACCCCGGATGTTGATACAGTGTTCCCGTATTGTCCCCACCGCACCCCTGCTCCTCACTGGGTTTATTTTACACTTCCTCCCATATCTCTCACTCCATTATGTTGTTATAGCAGTGCGCAAATTTGGGACCAGGCCCTCAAGTACTTTCCAGGTATATATTATCTCTCCTCTGCTCCAGCGAATAGATGTTCAAGACTTTAAGACGTTCCCAGTAATTTAAATGCTTTACTGGCTCTATGTGGACCGGAAACGATCTCTGTATTTGTTCCAGCTCTGATATTTCTCCTGCTTTGAACGGGGCCGTCAGCACTGAGCAGTATTCCAGATGAGGGAGCACTAGCGATTGAAGAGTGTTACCATTGACATTATTTTCCTTGTTTAGAAAGTTCTCAATGCTCATTCCGTCATTATCCTGGCTATCGTGATCTTGGTCTTATTATGTTCTTTGAAAGAAAGGTCAAGTGACATAATAGAATGGCAGAAATGTCCTTTCTAAACAGGAGATTAAACAGATGAGATTTTCCTTTAACCAGGAAGGGATTGAACAGAAGTAACCTTATTTCCAACAGAAGACTGAACAGAAGTGACCTTTCTTTCTTCATCAGAATTAGTTTTTTAAACAGGAAGGTATGGAACAGAAGTGATCTTATTTCAAACTTGGGGAAGATTTCACAACAGAAAACAACTGAGCAACAGAAGTTATTTTCCTTTGGACAGGAAGGAATCAGACAATAACAGTCATTTTTCTTCAAACAGATAGACTGATCAAGTTATCTTCCTAATAACAGAAGGAGGTTGAACAAACAGACCCCGCCTTCCTTCAGACTAGAAATGCCTGAACAACTGAAATGACATGACCTTCCTTTCAACCAGAGGGGCTTTGACAGGCGTCACCTGCCGTCAAACAAGAGAACCAACAAAAAGAAAAAAAATAGAAGCGACATTTTTTCAGAGACTGAACAACAGACGTGACCTCCCTTCAAACAGAAGATTGAATAGACAATTCGAACAGAAGGAGAATGAATAAGAGGCGTTACTTTACATTAAGACAAAATGAGAGAGAGAGAGAGAGAGAGAGAGAGAGAGAGAACCACAGAAATGACCTTCAATGAAAGAGTAGGTTTAACATTCAAATGTGAGAGATTGAACAACAGAAGGAACATTCCAACAAACAGGAGGACTTTTAACAATAGAGGTGGCCTTCCATTCAAGAGGAAGGGGATTAAATAACACGCCAGACATTCAAACAGGAGAAGAATAACCAACAAACGTGATATTCCTTCTGGCAAGAGGATGACCAGCAGAATCTCCAATGTCTTCATGATGGAACCTGAGATGTCCTTCAGCACGCTCCGGGCTAGCCGCTCTGAGCTCCCTAGGTCATCAACTGACATTATAACTCCTAAGTCCCTCACATTCCTTTTCTACTCTAATAAATTTCTCCTATATTCCGTAACAGTTTTTTCTTCATTTTTTTCCAAAGCGAAGTAACTAAAATTCATCCTCGTTTAACATCAAATGTTTTCTGTGGCTCACTGGAAGATGTGTCCTCAATGGGCAGATTTTGGTATAGTCTGCAAAGGGATGATACGTTATGACTTACGTCTCTGTCTACGTCGGCTATGAGAGAGAGAAAATTGGGGTGAGTGCGATACTTTGAGGAACAGAGCTTCTGACTGGCAGCTTGTAAATTCACCTTGTTATTACTCTTTTGCACCAGAGTTGCTAGATTAAAAATTATCTGCGTCCGATTTGCTTGATTAAAAACTATCAATTATTCCTATGAATGCATTTTAAGTGCTATTACACCATAACACTTATCGAAGGCTTCGACATAGTGTGTGTACCGTATGCTCGTATCAGCATTATTTGATGGTTTCCGGTGCATCAAGGACCATGAGAAAGGCAAGAGAGACCTGCTCTGAGCCCATGCTGACCTAGGTTGTACAACTGTTGTGATGCCATGTGTTTAGCAGTCTTGATTCTTACTGTAAAACTCAATGATATTGATCGTGTGGGACGTGAATATCATCAGTTTCCTTTCTTGCAAAGAAGTTATGTGATCTTGGTGTATTGGTTTTATTTTACATTTTCGTTTTGTCCCGTCGTAGTCTATTAGAAGTACTATTGCGATGTGAACTTTTTATCTTTAAAAATACTTTTGATATACCTTTGAAAGCTTCGAGAGCTCAGCTTATCCCTGATCCAGGCTTGTATGATGCTTGCCTGATCAACTATGCTGTTACAGCCCACTGGTCAACATATCCATCACAGTCAGATTGAAGTGGCACTTGTCCAATTTCCTCTTGAAAACTTCTACACTGGTCCGGCAATGTTTCTGATGTTTTGCGGCAGTGTCAAACAGTCTGGGCCCACGGATTGTTGATACAGTCTTCTCTTAGTGTACCCATATCACCCCTGTTTTTCACTAGACTTACTTTAAACATTCTCCCATATCTCTAACTCCAGTATATTGCTATGGAAGTGTAGAGCTTTGGAAACAGGCCCACAACCCCCTTCCAGGTTAATATTATCAGTATCTCTTTCGCTCCAGTGAATATATATTTAGGACACCGAGGCATTCCCAATAATTAAAAAAAAACTGAGGCTATGCAGGCCATAAATGATATCTATGTCTATTCCAGCTCTGGTATCTCTCCTGCCCTGAACGGAGCCGTCAACACCGAACAATGTTCGAAGCGAGAGAACACAAGTGATGTGAAAAGTGTCATCATTTGTATCATTTGTTCTGAAAGTTCTAATTATCCACCCCGTTATTTTCTGGGTTGTCGTGATATTTGCCTTATTGTGCTCTTAGAAAGAAAGGTCAGCCGACATTATTACACCCAGATTTTCACATGTTCATTTCGTTCTATTTAATGATCTTCTTGAGTTATGTACACAGTCTCTCTCTCATGAGTTCTTCATTCTTGCCATATCTAAGCAGTTGGAACTTGTCAGTACTGAACGTCATGTTATTCTCCACTGCAAGACTTTCTTCAAATCTTCCTGCATTTTTTTTCGTGTCCTCTACCGAGGTGATTTTCATGCTTATTTTGGTATCATCTGCATAATACATA
The DNA here is from genome assembly GCA_009830355.1 of Cherax destructor. Taxonomy (NCBI): domain Eukaryota; kingdom Metazoa; phylum Arthropoda; class Malacostraca; order Decapoda; family Parastacidae; genus Cherax; species Cherax destructor. The sequence goes on along the minus strand of WNWK01001674.1, from coordinate 33,487 downwards.
ACTGTCTAGTATAAGGATAAGAGACAGTAAAGGCGTCAGAACCTTGCCTTGGGGTACTGAACTTTATACTTAAATAATACTGGGTTATCCTCTGTTTACTGTTATTCTTTGTGTTCTGCAAGTCAGAAAACTGAAAAGCCATTTGCCTACTTTTCCCCATACTTAACACTCTCAATTTATGTGTAATCACTGCAAGAAGACAACTGTCAAACGCCTTTACGAACTCCGTGTATAACACATTTGCGTTTTGGCTGTCTTCCAACGCCTCCGTAATTCTGTCATAGTAGTTTAGTAGCCATGACAGGCATGATCTTCCTCTTTAAATTCATGCTGGTCTGGGTCGTAGAGATGAAGTTTAAAAGACATAAAAAAATTGCTTCGGGATTTACCTTGATATTGCGAATAATTCTTCTTTCTTGGTCTGGTTGGCCATTTTCAATTATTTTTTTCTCTCCGTAGAGATGCGCAGATAGGAGGGTCCCTCAGGTTCCCCGTTAGTTGATATTTCTCACGAGTGAGTTTACGCATACATACCCATAACAAATTTTTCCAAATGAATGTGTTCAACGTTTAATCTACATCTAACAGTTATAACCAGTCTATATTGTTAGCGATGCAACGAAAATGATCAAAGTTGATATATATTTTAAACCGTTTAACACCCTGGTCTCAGTGAGCAAATGTTAAGATAGAGAGAGACGCAGAGAAAGATGGAAGGGAAGAGAGAGACAGAGAGAACCCGAGACGAAGAAACAGACGGAAAGGAGAAACAAAGACAGAGACAGAGATGAAGAGAAACAAGTGAGGAAGGAGGGGGAGGAGGTAAGAGGGAGAGAGCACTGGATCACACAAGTGACTGACTTATGACCATCGCTGACATAAAGACAAAAAAAAAACGGAGGGGGGGAGATGGGAAACGGGGCGAATTTGATGAAGGGAGGAGGAGAGAAGGAAGGCGTGACAGGAAAATGGGGAGCAGGGAAACGAGGGGAGGTTGTCAGAGAGAGAGGGAGGGAAGAGGGTTTGGAAGTGGTATCTATCTTCTGATATAGTTGTCAGGGTGCTGGGAGCTTCACCTGTCAATTACGCGAGCGCTCACCTGGCCTCCCCAGCCCCCTCCACCTAGGGAAGCTGAAAATACGCACCCAGCTGGGTTTTTAATTTTAAAATTGAAATATTATCACATTATGACCAATATATTTATGCTGCTGCCTTTTTAACATGTCATGTTTTATATATATATATATATATATATATATATATATATATATATATATATATATATATGTCGTGCCGAATAGGTAAAACTGGTCAATTTGCAAGAACTCATTTAAAATTAAGTCCTTTCTAAAATTTTCACTTATACATTTAAATATACATTTTTTTTCATTTAAGTTAATGTAAAAGTAAATTTTGTACCAAAAGAACCTTAGAAAACTTACCTAATCTTATTATAACAAGCGCAATTTAATTTAGTCTAATCCAACTAAATATATTTTAGATAAGTTTGCAATAATTTAATAATAAACAAACACAATTAAATATTTTTTTCGTTAGATTCAGAATTTTTGCGAAATCATTGCATACACAAATTTTCGCTTGCCTTATGCGGCAAGAAGAGCGTTGCTATTCAAGCCAAAATCGCAAGTTTTAACTATTCGGCACGACATATATATATATATATATCAACACTGCGACTAACCAAGGACTAACCCATGTCGTTTTGGCCCGCCTCATAGTGAGCGAAAATCACACGAAGCTCCCACAGGCCCACCAAATCCTACAAGAACTAGTCGCAATGTTGTTATTGATTAAATACCACTCGTTCGCCGTTACAATAATATAAATATTGCTTGTGGAGGCTAGTACACCAAACGGGGAGTAGAATGAAATTAGCTCAGAGGCACCCACACCACCGTATGTCCTCGGATCAAGGTAAAACACCTAGCTCTGCTGGGTGCTTGATTCTTGTAGGATTTGGTGGTCCTGTGGGTTAGAGCGTCATGTGATTTTCGTTCACCATGAGGAGGGTCAAAACGACATGGGTTCGAATCCTTGGCTAGCCGCAGTATTGTTATTGATTAATTACCACTCGTTTGTGGTTACAATATATATATATATATATATATATATATATATATATATATATATATATATATATATATATATATATATATATATGGTGAGATCATTTTTATCTCACCAGGACAGGCACACGCATTATTTTCAGATGTCAACAGAAATCATGTAACAGGGCTTTTGGAAAATACAAAAAAAAAAATGTTTGTAAATATGTCTTTTAAATATTAAAAAAAACTGTCATATCCATTTTCAATATATTAATAATGTTCATTATTTTATTATAAATACATATCTGCCAAGGACAACAAAAAAAAGTATTATTATTAAGGATTTAACAGATACTTGGCAAGTGGTAGACATATACACGTCCTTCTGGCTGACTGCCAACGTCAACAGTATAGTGAATCCCTCTGCAAAAACCGCAGAGAATTTTTTGACTAATCTTCACATCATCATCATCATCACTCATCACTGGCCAGTCTCTGGTTATTTAAGGCTCAAAAAAAAATTCATGGATAAGGGTCAAAAAAATAAAAATCACGTTTTTTTCAGTGATGGAAGAAAAATGGCATCGTGAGATAACACTGAGTATTTTCTCACTAAACTCCGGTTCATTGTGGTGTCCACTTGGTGTTCTGAGTGACTCTCTCTCTTCTTTCCAAGTACTTCACTTCACGTCTTTCTTTTTCCTCTACACACCGTATTTATCGGTTCTCCTTTCTCTCCCTCACTGTTTTCAAGATTTGTTTTACCCCCTTCTGCCTCTTTCTTCCCTATCCTCTCTCTCTCCTCTCTAATTTTCCCTGTTTCCAATCCTTCGTTCCCCTTTCCCAACCTCTTTCACATACTCCCCATCACTTTCCGGTTCCTGCTATCATCCATTTAATTTGAACAATCCTCTTCTATATCTTCCCTTCCCTCTCTCCCTATTTCCTATCCATATTATCCTTCATATTATTTCCTCCCCCTCCTCTTTCCTATCTGTCACACTTCCTCTCTCTCTATTCCATTCTTCCTCTCTTGCTAAAAAAAAAAAATCGCCCCTTTCACCCTCTACCCGTTAAGAATAGTGCAGCAGCAGCAGCAGCAGCACGATGTTGATGTATCCAACATGACGTTTTATGAGGTTTCATGTCGTCCTATTTTTCCTTTCTACTTCCCAATTCGCTCATATTTTCCTAAGCCAGCACTTCAAGTACAAATCTGTGGGTCATTTGTTTACCATATCTTCTTTGCCTTACTGAAGTCTCCTAACAAAGGCTGGCAGATTTCATTACAAAATGTGTGACATCGTTACGATGTGACGGGTGTGACAGGGGGAACATAGCAAGGCTCAAGAAATCGTAATAACACGACTGCAAATGAATCATTGTGATGAGGGTTTAGGGCTCACTTGCCACTGGTTCAAGCCCCAGCCGTTCCGTGAACTGACTTTGCAAAGCAAGATTTTACTCCTGCAATGCCACTAGCGAATAGTATAGAGCAGTCCCACACACTGGATGTATAAATTTAAAAAGAGATACTTAAACCAGGGTACGGGTGCGGGTTAACACCCATGGTGAGTCGTACAACTCCAGGCCAGTGGGTAAGCCACTGGGCCAGCTGGCTCAGTGTTATTACGATTTCGTGAGTCAAATAGTTAACGTAAGTTTCAACACTGAAGCTTCTTTGTACTTTACCAGTCGTCCGACCTGCCTGTAGCCACCAGCTACACCTTCACACAACTCACCTGCAATAGGACAATACTTAGGTTAGAAATATACAGTGACACATGAAGTTTTACTGACAGTCATACATCCTCGCAAGGAAGCAACGCTGGAGGGTAGAGAACGCTGGGTCACACTGGTCATTCATACAGCTCTGGAGGATAGAGAACGCTGGGTCACACTGGTCATTCATACAGCTCTGGAGGATAGAGAACGCTGGGTCACACTGGTCATTCATACAGCTCTGGAGGGTAGAGAACGCTGGGTCACACTGGTCATTCATACAAAGCTGGAGGATAGAGAACGCTGGGTCACACTGGTCATTCATACAGCTCTGAGGGTAGAGAACGCTGGGTCACACTGGTCATTCATTCAGCTCTGGAGGGTAGAGAACGCTGGGTCACACTGGTCATTCATACAGCTCTGGAGGATAGAGAACGCTGGGTCACACTGGTCATTCATACAGCTCTGGAGGATAGAGAACGCTGGGTCACACTGGTCATTCATACAGCTCTGGAGGGTAGAGAACGCTGGGTCACACTGGTCATTCATACAAAGCTGGAGGATAGAGAACGCTGGGTCACACTGGTCATTCATACAGCTCTGGAGGGTAGAGAACGCTGGGTCACACTGGTCATTCATACAGCTCTGGAGGGTAGAGAACGCTGGGTCACACTGGTCATTCATACAAAGCTGGAGGATAGAGAACGCTGGGTCACACTGGTCATTCATACAACGCTGGAGGGTAGAGAACGCTGGGTCACACTGGTCATTCATACAACGCTGGAGGATAGAGAACGCTGGGTCACACTGGTCATTCATACAGCTCTGGAGGGTAGAGAACGCTGGGTCACACTGGTCATTCATACAACGCTGGAGGGTAGAGAACGCTGGGTCACATTGGTCATTCATACAACGTTAGAGGGTAGAGAACGCTGGGTCACACTGGTCATTCATACAGCTCTGGAGGGTAGAGAACGCTGGGTCACACTGGTCATTCATACAACTCTGGAGGATAGAGAACGCTGGGTCACACTGGTCATTCATACAGCTCTGGAGGGTAGAGAACGCTGGGTCACACTGGTCATTCATACAGCTCTGGAGGATTAAGAACCCTGAGTCACAATGATCATTCGTACAACTTCTATAACAATAAAAACAAATTTAGTAACAAAAAAATAGAATTTATTAGGAAAAATATTAAATCAATCACACTAAAAGTCTCGTCTACAGTTTCGTGAACGAATACTTTAGATATACAGATTTTTACACAGATCATAGCTTAGTCTAAAAGACTGAAGGACAATAATCAAAAGATAAGGAGGAAGTGAAGAACTGCTAAATAATCTATCGAAGTCAGTGTAGCGCCACAAGCTGCAGGATCTGTCGCCAGCAGGTGGTGATGGGTGGTGTGGACTCGAGACTCAGTATGAAGCGTACCCCGCCGGGGCCACCAGTTGGACAAGACCCAGACCGGGACAGTACCGGCGAACCTCATCCAATCCAATCCTTCAGTTTAAAGAAACATGTCTGATTGTTTGAATAAATAGTTTAGAAAATCGACAAGTTGATAAATGAGACACTTGTACGACATCAGGGTTTCTTTATTCTGGAAACGTGACGCCAGAACGGTGGAGGATCAGCAGGAGTTTGAGGTAATTAGTCCTTCAGTCTGCACTTTTATCAAGATCGATGGACTGAACACATCGACTCCAGGCTGAGGGACTGATTACCTCAAACTCCTCCTCATCCTTCACCGTTCTCTGCACTGGACTGAAGAAGCAACTCGTTGGCGAAATGTTTCCAGAATAATGATACTCAAATGTTGCACAAGTGTTTCATTGATCAACTTGTCTCACAGTAATGATTAATGTAGAAAAAGGCTAATTACAAATCTCTTTTTCATTGGGGGAGATGGAACGGGGTATAATGCAGAGCTTACTGTGTTTCCCAGTCTCATGAGCGATATCAGTGTGTATATTTTCAGCAAGTCCCTCCAGCAACTCGTGTATAAATTATGATGCATCTTTCTCGTCTGCATTACAGGGAGTATAATTTGAGATTTTTTTTTTTTTAGTTTCAGATGATACAGGACTCAAATGTTTGAATTTATACGTGTAGTTAAAGTCTATGATCCAGAACTTAGATATCACATGCCTTAGAGAAATTGGTAGCGTCCAACAATATTCCAGTCTGGAGAGTACAAGTAGCTTAACGTCTCATGGTTTTTGATAAGGTTTTGGTTATCAAAGAGTTATGATAGTATTACTGGTGAGTTTCTGCTCTCCTCAAAACATTTCTAGAATGTTAATTTCAAATACCATCAAAGAACAACATTGAAACATGATGTGCTGTATACATGTGGTATACCTGTGACCGGTTTTAAAGTCTCGTTTACCCCCCCCGGTAGTCCAGCCAAGCTTCCCTGTTGACCGCCAGGTAAGCCAGGCTGTTTGTGCTAGCAGCCAGCAGGACCATGTAACTGTCACATACTGGCTGATCCGGCACTTGTAGGAGACAGTTGTCCTCCTCCTTGAAAACGTATCTTCGTTAGGGCAATATTTCTGACATCTGCTGTAATATGTTGAGTCTTATACCATGGATACTGCCACATTATTATAACCATAATTAAGCGCTAAACCCATTAGGGATGTTGCCACAGTGTTCTCTAACTGAATCCACAATAACCCTGCTCATTACTACCGTATTAAGGCTGATGCTTGCAACAGACAACAGAGATATAAAAGAAGACAGAAGTATACAACCAGCATATAACGGATACTTAACAGTAAAAATGAGTTATATATATGGAGCAGACAGCGGATACACAGTCATATTATTTATTACCTTTCAAGTGACCTTAACGAGGTGATTAAGAGAATTAACAGCGGTGACTTAAATAGCAATTATCCGTAGTGACAGACATGAGGGTCTGAGGGATGTTGACTTGGGGAGGGAGGCGTGTGGGAGTGACTGTTGTGGTGGTGAGTGGGGTTTGTGGGGGTGTGTACATGGGTTAAGTGTGGAAGTGTCTCTTGTGGTGGTGGGTAGAGGGGTGAATGGGGTTTTTGGTGGGTAGGGGGTGAGAGGGATTTGTGGTAGTTGGCAAGGGGTTAGAGGGGTTTGTGGTTGTGGGTAGGGGATGAGATGGGTTCGTAGGGAGGAGGAATAAGTGTGGTGAGAATGGACAGTAGTGGTGGTGAGGAGGGGTGGGGATTGGGGAGTTGGGGTCTTCCTACGTGTAGTCTACTTTGAGTTCCGAGGGATAACGCGCCCCCTCTCCCTAAGGGACCAAGCCCCAGACCATGCCTCCCGGTCTACCTACCTACCTGGAGGGTATTCCGGGGATCAACGCTCCCGCGGCCCGGTCCACGACCAGGCCTTCCGGTGGATCAGGGCCTGATCAACGAGGCTGTTACTGCTGGCCGCACGTAGTCCAACGTACGAACCACAGCCCGGCTGATCCGGCACTGACTTTAGGTATCTTTCCAGCTCCCTCTTGAAGACAACCAGGGGTCCATTTGTAATTCCCCTTATGGCTGGTGGGAGGCTGTTGAACAGTCATGGGCCCCGGACACTTATGGTGTTTTCTCTTAGTGTACCAGTGGCGCCCCTACTTTTCATTGGGCGTATGTTGCATCGCCTGCCAAATCTTGCTTTCATATTGAGTGATTTATGTGTGCAAATTAGGGACCAGTCCCTCTAGGATTTTCCAGGTGTAGATGATGTATCTCTATCGCCTGCGCTCCAGTGAGTACAAGTCAAGAGCTTCCAGGCGATCCCAGTAGTTAAAGTGTTTGATGGAACTGATATGTGCAGTAAAGGTTCTCTGTACATTCTCTAGATCTGCAATTTCACCTGCCTTGAATGGGGATGTTAATGTACAGCAGTATTCTACCCTAGAGAGAAGAAGTGATTTAAAAAAGATCATCACTGGCTTGGCATCTCTTGTGTTTCCTCGCAGATGTGATAGTGACATTGTTGTAAAGCTTGAAAGTGAGATCCTCAAACATTGCTCTCTTGGTTTAAGGTTGGTTTAATATTTGTCTAACCTATATTTTTATGCTACCCAAGTAATAGCTTTTATCACCTTTTACACGTGTGCAACATGATTGTTCTACTTTATTGTATTACTACTACAACTTATATCACTACTACTTCTACCACCATTAGTATTACACCTCACTCTGAACCTATATATACCCTCTGTGTCCATGGACCTGACTTAACTCAGTGGTGGACCTGACTTAACTCAGTGAAGACGTGTCTTGTGTGCTCTCTGCCAATCTGAAGAAGATGTCCTCTCTTGAGCTACTCTACCAGCAGCTGAAGGAAGAACTTAGGGTAGCTAAGCTTGAGATACAGCGACTGACTGAGGAAAACAAGAGGATTCGTAGTAATCCTCCTGTTGAGAATCCTCAAGCCAGGAAAGGAACCTGGACAGTGGCTAAAACGCATGGGACAAAGTTAAGGCTCAAGAGGACGGGTGGAGAGGTAGAAACAACGAAGACCCAGGAGAATGTTGTGGAAACATCGAACCCATTCTCCGTGCTACCCGATGAATGTGAGTCGACTTCTGGGAGCGTCACGACGAAAGACACAAAGGAAGGTAAAAACATTGTTGTTGTTGGGGACAGTCAGGTTAGGTACATGGATAGGGCTTTCTGTTTGATTGATAGGAGTAGGAGACAGAGGGTTTGCTTTCCTGGGGCTGGGATGGAGGATATTGTTAGCCGTCTGGACGACATCATGAGAGGTAATGGGAGCAATCCTATTGTCTGTCTCAGTGCTGGAGGCAACGATGTTGGCAGACGTAGGAGTGAGGACCTGACTAGCAGGTTTAGGTCAGCAATAGACATAATTAGGAAGAAGGGTGGGAACCCTGTCATATGTGGTATTTTGCCAAGGAGAGGAGTTGGAAATGAATGGCTGTCCAGGGCAATTGGTGTCAATTGCTGGCTGGACAAATACTGTAAGGAAAATTCAGTAACATTCATTGACAACTGGGACCTCTTCTATGGCAGAAATGACATGTATGCCAGGGATGGGGTTCACTTATCCAGGTCTGGGGTGGGGGCACTGGCAACTGCAGTGGAGGGAGCTGTTAGGGCTTTAAACTAGAAATAGTTAGTGGTATGGGTTTTGGGGGGAAAACAGAGAAGTCCCAGTGTAGTAATATTATAAGTTGTAGGAGAACTAGTAATAGGCAGAATAAGGTGGATAGTGGAAAGCTAGTGACACTAGATGACAAGGACAGTAATAGGTATAGTGGAAAATCAGAGATGAGCAGGAAGGGTAAAGAGAAAGGAGGGTCTCTATTTATATATTACACCAATAGTCGTAGTGCTAGGAATAAGATGGACGAGTTGAGATTAGTTGCAAGTACGGGTAATATTGATGTTTTTGCAATAACTGAGACATGGTTTAATATGAAAATCGGGACTTGCCTGCCGAATGTCACATTCAGGGTTTTAAATTGTTCCAAGTAGACAGAAGTATCGGGAAAGGGGTGGGGTGGCACTCTATGTCCGTGATCATTTAAATTGTTGCATAAAAACGGGTATAAAGTCTGAATTAACACATACAGAGTCTGTCTGGATAGAATTTTCAGAGGGTGTGAAAAATTGATTTTAGGCGTGATTTACCGTCCTCCAAACTTAGATAGGGAACAAGGGAGACTACTTTGGGAGGAAATTGTTAAGGCCACAAGACACGATAACGTAGTAATTCTAGGGGACTTTAACTTTAGTCAGATTGATTGGAATTTCATGACAGGGAATTTAGAATCTAACGACTTTTTAGAAGTAGTTCAGGATTGCTTTTTGAAGCAGTTTGTAACAGAACCTACAAGGGGAAATAACCTACTTGACTTGGTTCTGGCAAGCAAGGAAACCCTTGTTAATAATTTAGAAATTACAGAGGAACTCGGCTCAAGCGACCACAAGTCAATTACCTTTAGCATTGAATGGATGTATGATAGTAGGGATAATTCAGTAATGGTCCCAGATTTTCGCTTAGCAGATTATAATGGACTTAGAGAACGTGTTAAGTAAAAGGACACAATTGCAACTAATGTGACATTTTATTGTGGCAACGTTTCGCTCTCCAGGAGCTTTCTCAAGCCGTTACAAGCGATAAATGGACATAGTTGGTATATATATACTGTCAAGGTGAGGTGAAAACACTAGTGGTGTTAGAAATAGTAGTGATATAAGTAGTATTAGTAGTAGTAGTAGTAGTAGTAGAAGTAATACAATAAGGTAGTACAATCAATATGCACGTGAGTAAAAGGTGATAAAACAAATACTTGGGTAGTATAACAATAGGTTAGACAAATATTTCTGCTGGAGGTTGAAATATAAAAGGCCAGTAGGAGTGTTCCACATCTACGATGTGCTAAACTAACAGGAGAGACTTAGAGAACACTTATCAACTGTGGACTGGGGTGAAGAAGAGAGGTATCAATATGACAGTTTTCTTAACACTATACAGGCTGCCCAAAGAACATTTATCCCGTATAAAGAAATTAGATCAAGTAGAAATGACCCAAAATGGATGAATAATAGGCTCAAATATCTTTTAGGGCAGAAGAAAGGAATTTATAGGCGCATAAAAGAGGTGAGGGTCATCTTATAAATCAGTATACTGACATTAAGAGGGACGTTAAAAAGGGAATAAGAAAGCTAAACGGGACTATGAAATTAAAGTTGCTAGGATTCAAAACTAACCCAAAAGTTTTTCCAGGTTTATAGAACAAAAGTTAGGGATAAGATAGGTCCCCTTAAAAATAACTTTGGGCATCTTACTGACAAGGAGAATGATATGTGCTCTATTTTTAATAATTATTTTCTCTCGGTTTTCACACAGGAAGACATTAATAATATCCCAGTAATTAATTTTTACAGAGGCCCAGAAGAAGATAAATTATGTAATATCACAGTCACTAGCGAAATGATTATGAAACAGCTGGACCGACTGAAACAAAATAAATCGCCGGGTCCTGATGAGCTTTTTGCAAGGGTTCTTAAGGAATGCAAAATGGAACTCTGTGAACCAATATCTAACATTTTTAATTTATCTCTTCAAACAGGTGTAGTGTCTGATATGTGGAAGATGGCTAATGTAATTCCTATTTTTAAAGCAGGGGACAAGTCACTACCGTCTAACTACCGCCCAATAAGCCTGACCTCAATTGTAGGCAAATTACTAGAGTCAATTATAGCTGATATTATTAGAAGCCATCTAGATAACCATAATTTGATTAATGATACCCAGCATGGATTCACGAGGGGCCGTTCCTGCCTATCTAATTTATTAACCTTCTTCAGTAAAGCTTTTGAGGCTGTTGATCACGATAAAGAATTCGATATTGTTTATTTAGACTTTAGTAAGGCTTTTGATAAGAGTACCGCACCAGAGACTGTTAAAGAAAGTGGCAGCTCATGGCATTGGGGGAAAAGTGCTGTCATGGATCGAGTCATGGCTCACCAATAGGAAGCAGAGAGTGTGCATAAATGGGGTTAAATCCGAATGGGGACTTGTAACAAGTGGTGTTCCACAGGGATCAGTCTTAGGCCCATTGTTATTTATAATATATATCAATGACCTTGATGAGGGAATTACTAGTGATATGAGCAAATTCGCCGACGACACGAAGATAGGTAGGATAATTGATTCAAACATAGATGTCATAGAACTTCAGGAAGATTTAGACAAACTTAATTCGTGGTCAGAAAAGTGGCAGATGCAGTTCAATGTAGATAAATGCAAGGTTCTGAAGCTCGGGAGTGTCCATAACCCAAGCACTTATAAGTTAAATAACGTAGAACTTAGCCATACAGATTGCGAGAAGGACTTGGGGGTGATGGTAAGCAGCAACCTTAAACCAAGACAGCAATGCCTAAGCGTACGTAATAAGGCAAATAGATTACTGGGATTTATATCAAGAAGTGTTAGCAACAGAAGTCCAGAGGTTATATTACAGCTTTATACATCATTAGTAAGGCCTCACCTAGATTACGCAGCTCAGTTCTGGTCTCCATATTACAGAATGGACATAAATTCGTTAGAAAACATTCAGCGTAGAATGACTAAATTAATACATAGCATTAGAAATCTTCCTTACGAAGAAAGATTGAAGACCCTAAAATTACATTCACTTGTAAGACGTAGAATGAGGGGAGACATGATCGAGGTATACAAGTGGAAAATGGGTATTAACAAAGGGGATATAAATAAGGTCTTGAGGATATCTCTCCAAGAGAGAACCCGCAATAATGGATTCAAGTTAGATAAGTTTAGATTTAGAAAGGATATAGGAAAGTATTGGTTTGGAAATAGGGTAGTTGATGAGTGGAACAGTCTGCCTAGTAGGGTTATTGAAGCTAGGACCTTGGGTAGTTTCAAATTTAGGTTGGATAAATTCATGAGTGAGAGGGGTTGGATTTGAGTGGGACTCGCGCATGAGTGGGTAGAATTGTCAAAGCTTATTTCTTGGGTAGCATTGAAGATTGGGTTGAGCAAATATTCTGTTAGTGGGACGGATTGTGAAGGACCTGCCTAGTATGGGCCAACAGGCCTGCTGCAGTGTTCCTCCTTTCTTATGTTCTTCTTATGTTCTTATGTAACAACTTGACAAAGCTCCTGGAGAGCGAAACGTTGCCACAATAAAATGTCACATTAGTTGCATTTGTGTCCTTTTACTTAACATATTGTCGGTAATTCTACCAATATTAATACCATAGGCTGGCTGAACAGGTGGTAGAAATGGTAAGAAGTTTTGGTGATAGTGTAGGCTGTGACATACCCGAGACCAGTTTCGAGTGTTTTTACCTTCGCAGTCCCGCCTGGGGAAAAATTTCCTTGTTGACTGCCTGGTCCACCAAGCTGTTGCTGCTAACCGTCCGCAGACCCACAAGGACATAACCTAGCTGATCTGGCATTTTCCTTGAACATTTTTTCCAGAAATGTTCAAACACTCCAACAGCGCTTCAAATCAAAGAGATCACTCGCCTCCACTCAAGCAAATATTCTGAATTTGCTTGTAACAGATAAGATAAACTGAATCTCCACTCTCTGGAGAGACGTAGAATGAGGGAAGATATCATCGAAGTGTATAAGTGAATGGTGGACATAAACAAAGGTGATATTAATAAAGTACTGAGGATGTCGAACCAGGTAAGAACCAGAAATAACGGATTTAAGTTGGATAAATTTAGATTTAGAAAGGACATAGGTAAGTACTGGTGTTCGAACAGAGTTGTAGATGCGTGGAACAATCTTCCGAGTAGGGTGATAGAGGCTAGCACCTTGGGTGGCTTTAAAGAGCGACTGGACAAATATATGAGTGGGAGAGGCTGGGTTTGATTAGTGTCGTGGGTACGGGAGTAAATTCATGGGTAGCTTTGAGTAGGGGTGGTTTTGATAAGGACCTGCCTTGTATGGGCCAGTAAGCCTTCTGCAGTGTTCCTAAATTCTTATGTTCTTATTCATCCTATCTCTCTCCCTCCCTCCCTCTCTCTCTCTCTCTCTCTCTCTCTCTCTCTCTCTCTCCAATGCAGTTAAGCTGTAAGCTAGTCTGGTTTAATGACAATGACATCATTAGCTGAACGGTGATTGGTAATTAAGGTTTACCGCGGATGATTGTCTTATTACTAATGATGTCTATGACATTATCATTACTGTTACTTACTGTCATGGATCAAAGAAGATTTGGTGTGATTGTGGTTGACAATGTTGGTTGAGGCTGGTAGCTGCAGGTGGTTGTTGGTTGATGCAGTGTTTACTGGTGGTGGTGGTGGTGGCGGCGGCGGAGGTGGTGGTTGGCGTGGTGGTGGTTGGCGTGATGGTGGGGTTGTGCTGGTTGGCGTGGTGGTGGTTGGGGTGGTGGTGGTTGGGGTGATGGTGGGGTTGTGCTGGTTGGTGTATTGGTGGTGGTAGTAGCGTGGTGGTTGTGGTGTGGTGGTGGTTGTGGTGTGGTGGTGGTTGTGGTTGGTCTTGAAGAACATAAAGTGCAGGCAGGAAGATAGTAGCTTACAGTATACAGGAGTCAGGTGAGGTGCAGCAGTTGAAGACCCATCACCGTGGTACTGAGGATACATTCTTCAACCTGTCTACTAACCTCTGACTCCACTCTTGGGCAGGACCTACTGCCAAAATAAAGACACTCATGTAAAGTGTCTTACTCATCAACTTCAAAACTTGATAAAAAGAAAAAAAAACAATTTTTCGGGGTGAAAAGGTCAGAAGTTTACAACCCAAGTCAACATGACTTTACAGCAGAAAGGTCAAGCCTCAGCTTTCATTATTACTGAACGTTGTACGAAACCCATAATGCCTGATGGAATAGGTTAGGTTAGGTAAGGTTTGTCAGGAAACAGAACATTTTCCTGACACGGGTCTTAGTCATATGATGATCCGCGCAGCTGGAGCTTTTCGTCATCTGACCGAGGCCTTCCACTGGCTTACCGGTCCATCGCTTTAAAAATTAAAGTTATATTATAGTAGATGCAATAGGGCATACAAATATTATAGAAAATAGTGTAGCTGCACACGGTGGGTGCTCCTTTGATATACCTTTGATGAGTCACCGGAGGTTTTCTACTCCCAGAGCCCGGCCTTGGACCAGGCTCCCACAGTCCGGATGTACAATTTTTTTTTTTATCATACGGTAAAATCTTATCTGAACAAACATAACGACATTATTACTAAGGAACAGAAAAACAAAATGCAGATTTTGTGAACATGGATTCTGCCATTGTATATTTTATAAAAGTGGCTATGGAATAACAGCTTACCATGTCAAAAAAATATAGAAAAATAAAAATACGGAAAGAGAAGGAAAAAAAATGAACACAAATTAAAACATCAGCCACAGCCACGTATCGGCGTTTGAAGACACTGACAAACTATCATCAAATAACAACAACAAAGAAATGAACTCGAAAATGGTAAAGGGTACGAACGTGGTCACATCAATCCACAAACCTGCGGAAACAGGTAAATACCCACTGAACAATAATGCCAGACGCTATCTTTTAGAGAGCACTAAAGGAAGCCACGACCAGGTAAATGACAGGTTGGAACTTACAAAATAAGATACCACGCCAATCATGGTACACTTCAAAGCAATTGAGCTATCACTTGTAGAATAATGTTCTGCACTCAGCCCCATTCAAGACAGACGAGACGAGAATAACTTCCGTAAACGAGACTTCAGAGACCATGCAGAAGGGACACTGAAAATAAAAGGGGAGGTAATAACAGCAGTAGTTTACAATCCTCCACAGAACGTAAGATGACTTAGAGTTTGGAAAAAAAAAAAAACAGAACACCAGTCAAGATCTTAGTGGAAGTTATACACAGCACAAAACACATTTTTCTGCCCGCGTAGCATAAATGAAATTTTAAATTACTGGGAACCCTCAAAGAATACTCTTGAACGGAAATAATTATTATATTTATTTGAAGTATTAAATAAGAGTGTGTTATTCAAAGCAAAGAATAACAGATGCTAATCACAAAGACAATCAAGTTACTCTCGCTGAGAATATATTATTTCTTTAATTTGAATCGATTAGGCTGTGATGGATATGTAGGCCAGCTGGCCGCCAGCAGCAACAACTTGGTTGATCAGGCAAGCACCAAACAAGCCTGGCCCAGACCCGTGTTGCAGGAGTATGAAAACTAACCTGTTTCAACAGCTCTTGTATTATTACAGCCTAGATTAAGGCCACACTTCTCTACTGATTGCTCAGTGAACTAGGCTGTTGCTGCTGGGGGTCTGCAAGCCTACATACCCACCACACACTGTCTGATATGTCACTTTCGTAGGGAATAAACAAGTTTCTCATTTAACAAGCCTTCCTTCCAATGTGTCTTAAATCTGGTGGTAGGAGGTTCAAGTCTCTCGTGTGTGTGTTGTGAGGAAATCTGAAGGGTACCTGAAGAATACATGAAGGATGTTTTCGCAACTCAACACCCCCGGTGGCTGGTTCCAGACCAGGCCTCCTGGTGTATCAAGGAGTGATCAACCAGACTGTGTTCAGTGGGTGACATCCACAGCAAAATTAAATAGATGGCCAGAGGATATTTTTAGTGTAAATTTTGAGTTCTTTTATAAGGAGATCCCTTAGTGCGCTATATAGTGTCCATGGCTTGGCTTCTTCCTAAACAAAAAACAAAAGCTCTTTATTCATCATTAACTTTGGTGACCTCTGAGATAGAGTCTATAATAAGTGGTTGATTAATTATACGAGTAATTAATGACCTGGATATTCCAGTGGTTATTAAAACTTATTATGATAGCGACCAAAGATCCCCTTATTATAGGTATCAAAATGCCGTCATTATAGGTAATTACTGATTGAACCAATTACTTGTCATTACAGGTACACATCAGTTATATAACTTTAGGGGCACATGCATTCATGAGCTATACCAAGGAATAATTTAAGACATTAATTAAACACAACATGAGATAGGCTAGTCAGCGAGTATGCAGCACCATCACCGAGTCCACATCTGGTAAAGCATATAGAGAAACTACAGATCCTGTGGTTTGCGACGAGACTGGTGCGACAATCGTATGGAATTTACAAGAGAGTTCTAGGGAACTATTATAAGCCTAACAGCCCTAGAAGGCGGCAATGATCAACATTTACCTGTGATCTGTCATATGATAATGTTAAAGATAATACTGCAGAGATAGATCAAGTGGACACCTTTGATATACCTTTGAGAGAGAGAGGCTGCTTAAAGTTTAAGTAGTGGGAAACACTACTTGTGGTTCCCACAAATGAAGTTGCAAATGAGCCACAGCAACATTTTGGTGTACGCATTTAAGTCTCGCCATAGTAAGTGGAGGTAGAGGTGGTGGATGTAAACACTACACAGTTTCAAGATTACCAATGACTGGGCCTCGGAGGCCAGGGATCAGTAAAGGTGATAAAAATGGTGAAGAAGCGAGAAGAGGAGATATAACTTTACCAATGTAAACGACTAGGTGAGTGAACACACACACACACAAAGATTAAAGGAGTGATACACAAATGCCAATAGAATTGCAAACAAGAGTTGAGAGACGAATGAGAAAATATCAGAAGTAAAACCAGACAAAGTATGAAAAGCAAGAGATGAAGCTCGCAGGAATAGTAATTCATCCGAAAATCCTTGAGGGTTATCAGTTATCAGAGAGAGAGAGAGAGAGAGAGAGAGAGAGAGAGAGAGAGAGAGAGAGAGAGAGAGAGAGAGAGAGAGAGAGAGAATGAAGAGAAAGACTTCTGAAGATGTGATTTCAAGAGGCAACGCAGTAGGGACACTGAGAATAAGAGGGAGGTAATGGTGGCAGTGGTTTGCAATCCTCCACAGAATATAAAACGTCCATGAATTTGAGAACAACAGAACATTAATACAGATACTAGAGCACTGACAGCAAATGGAATGAAGCAACACTACTGATCAGAATCACACAGAGAGCCAATAACCCTGAGTGTTTCACCACATTTAATGGGGAAAACCATTCAGGTTGTTAGCAGTCATAAACCTTATATTCACGTTTTTAAGAAGACTCAGCCAGCGAATGAGTCGATACATGTTAAGAGGTGAGAGACTGCTAATTTCAGATTCTGTACATAACAAAACACTAACTGATCTTTTCTATAAGTACTAAGGAAATCGAACATGGTAAACCTCTTGAAGACAGTAGTCGTTTGCTTCAACTATCTTGCAATGAAGGAAAAATGAAGTAATGCAACAAAAAAACAGACGAAAGAATACGAAATTACTCAGAAACGAAAGTTCCTGAACGAAACTCAGTGGCATAAGAAATTTTCCATATGAAGAGATTGAAATCCCTTAACCTACATTCACTTTTAGACGTAGAATGAAGGAAGACATGATTGAAGTGGAAGACGGGCTTTATTAAGGAAGATATAAATAAGGTTCTGAGGATATCTCTTCAAAAAAAGAAATCGAAATAATGGATTCAAATTTGATCAATTTAGATTTAGAAAGACATAGGAAAGTACTGGTTTGGAGAGTAGTGGATGAATCAGTCTGCCTAGTAGGGTCATTGAAGCTAGAAGTTTGGGTATCTTCATATATAGGTTAGTTAAATACTTGATTGAGAGGGAGGGGGTTGGATTTGAGTGGGACTTGCACTTGAGTTAAGAGGGTTATCAAAGCTTATTCCTTGGGCAATATTAATAATGGATTGAACTAATATTCTATTTTAGTTTTTTGGGGGGTTTGACAAGAACTTGACAAGTATGAGCCAATAGGCCTACTGTAGTATTTCTCCTTTCTTATGTTATATTCAAATGCCCTTCCTTGACGCTGGTGAGGGGCTCTTGATCTAAGGAACTGGATCTGTGCTCCAGTTCCCTGAATTGAGCCTGAATACTTTCCATCCCCCCCCCTTTACAGGCGTTGCATAAACCCTGCGGGTTTAGCGCTTCCCATGATTATAATAATGTTCAAATGAGAAATGGATGGAAAGAGAGTACACGAGATGATAGAAAGGTTATGTAAAACATGTCAGAAAACCACAGACAGATTAACATCAGCAAATATGAAATTAAATACTAAGAAATAGAACCCAGAGTGTAAAACGAGGTGCAGTGAGACAAGAACCCAGAGTGCACTACGAGGTGCAGTGACACAAGAACCCAGAGTGCACTACGAGGTGCAGTGAGACAAGAACCCAGAGTGCACTACGAGGTGCAGTGAGACAAGAACCCAGAGTGCACTACGAGGTGCAGTGAGACAAGAACCCATAGTGTTCAGTCCATCAATCTTGTTAGTGTTGCATATGTGTCTAATTTATAACTTGTCGGTTCTCTGAACCATTCATCTACAAGACGTAGAATGAGGGGAGACATGATCGAGGTATACAAGTGGAAAATGGGTATTAACAAAGGGGATATAAATAAGGTCTTGAGGATATCTCTCCAAGAGAGAACCCGCAATAATGGATTCAAGTTAGATAAGTTTAGATTTAGAAAGGATATAGGAAAGTATTGGTTTGGAAATAGGGTAGTTGATGAGTGGAACAGTCTGCCTAGTAGGGTTATTGAAGCTAGGACCTTGGGTAGTTTCAAATTTAGGTTGGATAAATTCATGAGTGAGAGGGTTGGATTTGAGTGGGGCTCGCATGAGTGGGTAGAATTGTCAAAGCTTATTTCTGGGTAGCTTTGAAAATTGGGTTGAGCAAATATTATGTTAGTGGGACGGATTGTGAAGGACCTGCCTAGTATGGGCCAACAGGCCTGCTGCAGTGTTCCTCCTTTCTTATGTTCTTATGTTCTTATGTACTACGAGGTGGAGTGAGACAAGAACCCAGAGTGTACTACGAGGTGCAGTGAGACAAGAACCCATAGTGTACTACGAGGTGCAGTGAGACAAGAACCCAGAGTGCACTACGAGGTGCAGTGAGACAACATAAGAACATAAGAACATAAGAAAGGAGGAACACTGCAGCAGGCCTGTTGGCCCATACTAGGCAAGTCCTTCACAATCCGTCCCACTAACAGAATATTTGCTCAACCCAATTTTCAATGCTACCCAAGAAATAAGCTTTGACAATTCTACCCACTCATGCGCGAATCCCACTCAAATCCAACCCTCTCACTCATGAATTTATCCAACCTAAATTTGAAACTACCCAAGGTCCTAGCTCAATAACCCTACTAGGCAGACTGTTCCACTCATCAACTACCCTATTTCCAAACCAATACTTCCTATATCCTTTCTAAATCTAAACTTATCTAACTTGAATCCATTATTGCGGGTTCTCTCTTGGAGAGATATCCTCAAGACCTTATTTATATCCCTTTGTTAATACCCATTTTCCACTTGTATACCTCGATCATGTCTCCCTCATTCTACGTCTTACAAGTGAATGTAATTTTAGGGTCTTCAATCTTTCTTCGTAAGGAAGATTTCTAATGCTATGTATTAATTTAGTCATTCTACGCTGAATGTTTTCTAACGAATTTATGTCCATTCTGTAATATGGAGACCAGAACTGAGCTGCGTAATCTAGGTGAGGCCTTACTAATGATGTATAAAGCTGTAATATAACCTCTGGACTTCTGTTGCTAACACTTCTTGATATAAATCCCAGTAATCTATTTGCCTTATTACGTACGCTTAGGCATTGCTGTCTTGGTTTAAGGTTGCTGCTTACCATCACCCCCAAGTCCTTCTCGCAATCTGTATGGCTAAGTTCTACGTTATTTAACTTATAAGTGCTTGGGTTATGGACACTCCCGAGCTTCAGAACCTTGCATTTATCTACATTGAACTGCATCTGCCACTTTTCTGACCACGAATTAAGTTTGTCTAAATCTTCCTGAAGTTCTATGACATCTATGTTTGAATCAATTATCCTACCTATCTTCGTGTCGTCGGCGAATTTGCTCATATCACTAGTAATTCCCTCATCAAGGTCATTGATATATATTATAAATAACAATGGGCCTAAGACTGATCCCTGTGGAACACCACTTGTTACAAGTCCCCATTCGGATTTAACCCCATTTATGCACACTCTCTGCTTCCTATTGGTGAGCCATGACTCGATCCATGACAGCACTTTTCCCCAATGCCATGAGCTGCCACTTTCTTTAACAGTCTCTGGTGCGGTACTCTATCAAAAGCCTTACTAAAGTCTAAATATACAATATCGAATTCTTTATCGTGATCAACAGCCTCAAAAGCTTTACTGAAGAAGGTTAATAAATTAGATAGGCAGGAACGGCCCCTCGTGAATCCATGCTGGGTATCATTAATCAAATTATGGTTATCTAGATGGCTTCTAATAATATCAGCTATAATTGACTCTAGTAATTTGCCTACAATTGAGGTCAGGCTTATTGGGCGGTAGTTTGACGGTAGTGACTTGTCCCCTGCTTTAAAAATAGGAATTACATTAGCTATCTTCCACATATCAGACACTACACCTGTTTGAAGAGATAAATTAAAAATGTTAGATATTGGTTCACAGAGTTCCATTTTGCATTCCTTAAGAACCCTTGCAAAAGCTCATCAGGACCCGGCGATTTATTTTGTTTCAGTCGGTCCAGCTGTTTCATAATCATTTCGCTAGTGACTGTGATATTACATAATTTATCTTCTTCTGGGCCTCTGTAAAAATTAATTACTGGGATATTATTAATGTCTTCCTGTGTGAAAACCGAGAGAAAATAATTATTAAAAATAGAGCACATATCATTCTCCTTGTCAGTAAGATGCCCAAAGTTATTTTTAAGGGGACCTATCTTATCCCTAACTTTTGTTCTATAAACCTGGAAAAACTTTTGGGTTAGTTTTTGAATCCCTAGCAACTTTAATTTCATAGTCCCGTTTAGATTTTCTTATTCCCTTTTTAACGTCCCTCTTAATGTCAGTATACTGATTTATAAGATGACCCTCACCTCTTTTTAGGCGCCTATAAATTCCTTTCTTCTGCCCTAAAAGATATTTGAGCCTATTATTCATCCATTTTGGGTCATTTCTACTTGATCTAATTTCTTTATACGGGATAAATGTTCTTTGGGCAGCCTGTATAGTGTTAAGAAAACTGTCATATTGATACCTCTCTTCTTCACCCCAGTCCACAGTTGATAAGTGTTCTCTAAGTCCATTATAATCTGCTAAGCGAAAATCTGGGACCATTACTGAATTATCCCTACTATCATACATCCATTCAATGCTAAAGGTAATTGACTTGTGGTCGCTTGAGCCGAGTTCCTCTGTAATTTCTAAATTATTAACAAGGGTTTCCTTGCTTGCCAGAACCAAGTCAAGTAGGTTATTTCCCTTGTAGGTTCTGTTACAAACTGCTTCAAAAAGCAATCATGAACTACTTCTAAAAGTCGTTAGATTCTAAATTCCCTGTCATGAAATTCCAATCAATCTGACTAAAGTTAAAGTCCCTAGAATTACTACGTTATCGTGTCTTGTGGCCTTAACAATTTCCTCCCAAAGTAGTCTCCCTTGTTCCCTATCTAAGTTTGGAGGTCGGTAAATCACGCCTAAAATCAATTTTTCACACCCCTCTGAAAATTCTATCCAGACAGACTCTGTATGTGTTAATTCAGACTTTATACCCGTTTTTATGCAACAATTTAAATGATCACGGACATAGAGTGCCACCCCACCCCTTTCCCGATACTTCTGTCTACTTGGAACAATTTAAAACCCTGAATGTGACATTCGGCAGGCAAGTCCCGATTTTTCATATTAAACCATGTCTCAGTTATTGCAAAAACATCAATATTACCCGTACTTGCAACTAATCTCAACTCGTCCATCTTATTCCTAGCACTACGACTATTGGTGTAATATATATTTAGAGACCCTCCTTTCTCTTTACCCTTCCTGCTCATCTCTGTTTTTCCACTATACCTATTACTGTCCTTGTCATCTAGTGTCACTAGCTTTCCACTATCCACCTTATTCTGCCTATTACTAGTTCTCCTACAACTTATAATATTACTACACTGGGACTTCTCTGTTTTCCCCCCAAAACCCATACCACTAACTATTTCTAGTTTAAAGCCCTAACAGCTCCCTCCACTGCAGTTGCCAGTGCCCCCACCCCAGACCTGGATAAGTGAACCCCATCCCTGGCATACATGTCATTTCTGCCATAGAAGAGGTCCCAGTTGTCAATGAATGTTACTGAATTTTCCTTACAGTATTTGTCCAGCCAGCAATTGACACCAATTGCCCTGGACAGCCATTCATTTCCAACTCCTCTCCTTGGCAAAATACCACATATGACAGGAACCCATAGTGTACTACGAGGTGCAGTGAGACAAGAACCCAGAGTGCACTACGAGGTGCAGTGAGACAAGAACCCATAGTGTACTACGAGGTGGAGTGAGACAAGAACCCAGAGTGTACTACGAGGTGCAGTGAGACAAGAACCCAGAGTGCACTACGAGGTGCAGTGAGACAAGAACCCATAGTGTACTACGAGGTGGAGTGAGACAAGAACCCAGAGTGTACTACGAGGTGCAGTGAGACAAGAACCCAGAGTGCACTACGAGGTGCAGTGAGATAAGAACCCAGAGTGTACTACGAGGTGCAGTGAGACAAGAACCCAGAGTGTACTACGAGGTGCAGTGAGATAAGAACCCATAGTGTACTACGAGGTGGAGTGAGACAAGAACCCAGAGTGTACTACGAGGTGCAGTGAGACAAGAACCCAGAGTGTACTACGAGGTGGAGTGAGACAAGAACCCAGAGTGCACTACGAGGTGCAGTGAGACAAGAACCCATAGTGCACTACGAGGTGCAGTGAGACAAGAACCCAGAGTGGACTACGAGGTGCAGTGAGACAAGAACCCAGAGTGTACTACGAGGTGCAGTGAGACAAGAACCCAGAGTGTACTACGAGGTGCAGTGAGACAAGAACCCAGAGTGTACTATGAGGTGCAGTGAGACAAGAACCCAGAGTGTACTACGAGGTGCAGTGAAACAAGAACCCAGAGTGCACTACGAGGTGAGTGAGATAAGAACCCAGAGTGTACTACGAGGTGCAGTGAGACAAGAACCCAGAGTGTACTACGAGGTGCAGTGAGACAAGAACCCAGAGTGCACTACGAGGTGCAGTGAGACAAGAACCCAGAGTGCACTACGAGGTGCAGTGAGACAAGAACCCAGAGTGCACTACGAGGTGCAGTGAGACAAAACCCATAGTGTACTACGAGGTGCAGTGAGACAAGAACCCAGAGTGTACTACGAGGTGCAGTGAGACAAGAACCCAGAGTGCACTACGAGGTGCAGTGAGATAAGAACCCAGAGTGCACTACGAGGTGCAGTGAGATAAGAACCCAGAGTGTACTACGAGGTGCAGTGAGACAAGAACCCAGAGTGCACTACGAGGTGCAGTGAGACAAGAACCCATAGTGTACTACGAGGTGCAGTGAGATAAGAACCCAGAGTGCACTACGAGGTGCAGTGAGACAAGAACCCAGAGTGTACTACGAGGTGCAGTGAGACAAGAACCCAGAGTGCACTACGAGGTGCAGTGAGACAAGAACATATAGTGTACTACGAGATGCAGTGAGATAAGAACCCATAGTGTACTACGAGGTGCAGTGAGATAAGAACCCAGAGTGCACTACGAGGTGCAGTGAGACAAGAACCCATAGTGTACTACGAGGTGCAGTGAGACAAGAACCCAGAGTGTACTACGAGGTGCAGTGAGACAAGAACCCAGAGTGTACTACGAGGTGCAGTGAGACAAGAACCCAGAGTGCACTACGAGGTGCAGTGAAACAAGAACCCAGAGTGTACTACGAGGTGCAGTGAGACAAGAACCCAGAGTGCACTACGAGGTGCAGTGAGACAAGAACCCAGAGTGCACTACGAGGTGCAGTGAGACAAGAACTAAGATATTAAAGAAGACTTATAGGAAATAAAGACAAAAAAGGATGGCGGAAAACTTGGAACTAAACAGTAGAACTAGGAACGATTCCACTAGGATGAGGTGGGAAGAGTAAAAATTTTTAAAAACGATATAGCAGTAAAGGATAAAACCGAGCTGATGCATAGCTACATAAGACAGAAAACGACAGAGCAAATAGGTAGGTAAATCAAAGTCTTTCACCAAGTTGAGTGATTTGAGTTTGTTTTATATACCGTTCCAGTCTCAATTTTTTTTTCCAGCCCTCATTTTTTTCCGGAATAGAGTATCTGAAATTGGTCCATTGAACATCATATTATATAGTCATTGTCCCACTGGATGGCTTGATTTATATTAGCTTGGAAGTGTGATGTGCCGTCAATGGACGTCATTCTCATATAAAGTGGTGACGTCCATTGATAGCACATCACACTTCCATGCTAATATAAATCAAGCCATCCAGTGGGTCACTGACTACAATATGACGTTCAACGAGGATCAATTTCAGTTACTCCGCTATGGAAAATTTGAGGAAATAAAGACTGAAACACAATATAAAACAAACTCAAATCACTCAACTGAGTGAAAGACTGAAAAAGCCTTCTACAAGCCTTTAACACGTGATTTACCTACCAATTTGTATTAAGACTTTTATCATCATTCACATCACTGTCTTGCCAGAAGAGCGCCTACACTACAGTTAAAAAACTGCACCATCAACACCCCTCCTTCAGACCTAAATGACATTAATGAAAATAAGATACCAGATATACTAAGCAAATTTCCTAAATTTGCTTGTAACAGATAAGTAAACTGCAGATAAAATTCCAATTGTACTCCTATTAACCCTTTTGGGGCCTAGTTCCAAGGCCTTGTGTGTATCCATATGCTCATACGCTACCATCCACAGGATAGATATGGGGTGCACAATAAACTAGTCACTTCGGCTGCAAAATCTAAAAATAAATATAATCTCCTTCAGAGCGCAGGCACTGTACTTCCCACCTCCAGGACTCAAGTCCGGCTTGCCGGTTTCCCTGAAGCTCTTCATAAATGTTATTTTGCTCATACTCCAACAGCACGTCAAGTTACAAAAACCATTTGTCTCCACTCGCTCCTATTTAAAACGCTCACGCACGCTTGCTCGAAGTCCAGGCCTCTCGCACACAAAACCTCCTTTAACCCCTCCCTCCAACCTTTCCTAGGCTGACCCCTATCCCGCCTTCCTTCCACTACTTCAACCCCTCCTCAGCCTTCTGGATAATACTTTTAGTAACCCCGCAGCTCTTCCTAATTTCCAAAATACAGATTCTCTGCATTATATTCACACCACACATTGCCCTCAGACACGACATCTCCACTGCCTCCAGCCTTCTCCTTGCTGCAACATTCACCGCCAATGCTTCACACCCATATAAGAGTGTTGATATAACTATACTGTCATACAGGGGGGCAATGTGGCAGATGTTGCAAATGTATGGAATGGGAGGTAAGTTACTGAAAGCAGTGAAGAGTTTTTACGAGGATAGTGAGGCTCAGGTTAGAGTGCGTAGGAGAGAGGGAGATTATTTCCCAGTAAAAGTAGGCCTTAGACAGGGATGTGTGGTGTCACCATGGTTGTTAAATATATTTATAGATGGAGTTGTACGAGAAGTGAATGCTTGAGTGTTGGCAAGAGGTGTGGGGTTAAAAGATAAAGAATTTAACACAAAGTGGGAGTTGTCACAGTTGCTTTATGCTGATGACACTGTGCTTTAGAAAATTCTGAAGAGAAGTTGCATCTGCTGACAAGTCCACTCCCAAATATCTGAATATATTCACCTCCTCCATATTCGCTTCCTCCAATCTGATATGAAATCTTTCATTACCTAAAGTTTTGATTATCCTCATCACCTTACTCTTTCCTATGTTCACTTTTAATTTCCTTCTTTTACATACACTACCAAACTCGTCCACCACCTCTGCAATTTCTCTTCAGAATTTTCAAAAGCACAGTGTCATCAGCAAAGAGCAACTGTGACAACTCCCACTTTGTGTTAGATTCTTTATCTTTTAACCCCACACCTCTTGCCAACACCCGAGCATTCACTTCTCTTACCACCCCATCTATAAATATATTTAACGACCATGGCCTACTTTTACTGGGAAATAATTTTCCTCTCTCCTATGCACTCTAACCTGAGCCTCACTATCCTCGTAAAAACTCTTCACTGCTTTCAGTAACCTACCTCCTATTCCATACATTTGCAACATCTGCCACATTTCATCCCTGTCTACCCTTCATACGCCTTTTCCAAGTCCATAAATGCAAGAAAAATCTCTTGACCCTTATCTAAACACCTGTTCGCCTATATGTTTCACTGTAAACAGTCTACACACCCCCTACACTTCCTAAAGCCTTCTTGTTCATTTGCGATCCTGCTCTCCGTCTTACTCTTAATTCTTTCAATAACAACTCTACCATACACTTTGCCAGGTATACTCAACAGGTTTATTCCCCGATATTTTTTTACACTCTCTTTTGACCCCTTTGCCTTTATTCAAAGGAACTATGCACACTCTCTTCCAATCCCTAGGTGCCTTACCCTCTTGCATACATTAAATAAAAGCACCAACCACTCCAAATGTATATCCCCACCTGCTTTTAACATTTCTTTCTTTATCCCAACAATCCCAGCTTCTTTACATTTCTTTCTACCCACTGTCTCACGCACCTCCCACACACTCACAATTGGCTCTTCCTCACTCCTACAAGATGCTATACCTTCCTGCCCAATGCACGAAATCCCAGCTTCCCTATCTTCATCAACATTTAAGAGTTCCTCAAAATATTCCCTCCATCTTTCCGATACCTCTAACTATCTAATAACTCTCCTCTCCTATTTTTGACTGTCAAATTCATTCGTTTCCTAGGCCTTTTCAACTTATTAATCTCACTCCAAAACTTTTTCTTATTGTCAACAAAATTTGCTGATAGCATCTCACTCACTCTCTCATTTGCTCACTTTTTATATTCCTTCGCCACTCTCTTTACCTCTCTACATATTCCTCCCTCCTTGTATCACTTCTACTTTGTAAAAAACTCTCATATTTTGATAAATATAATTCCGCGCGTCAGGGCCTGGGGGGAGACTGCTGGGTCATGCTATTAATCCTGTAACCACAAACTTCTGATCAACACTAACACTATATTCTTAAACCTGCCCCATACATCTTCGACCCCATTCCCGTTGCCAGAGTTTTGAGTCTCATCCACGGAACACTCATTTGGGTATCAATCTTAGGACTCATTTATAGCTCACTGAACACAGTTATGATATAACTACAGTATTTCACTCATTTTTTTCTTTTGTTTTGTCGTGAGTTTAAGTTCATCCCTTGGAAAGAGAGCCCAATACTAGATGTTATTTTTTTGTCCATGGTTTCGCATATGCGAAGAAAGTAATTTGGATTTTTTCATTTATATTTTTTTTTTTTTTTGCTCCCTTTGTCTCTCTCGGGCTCCTGTATGATGCATTCAATTTGAACTCAATGTTTTTCTATTTTCTATTTCTCAATCCAGTGTTTCTGAAGTTCTCCACCTTTGCCTGTACTGACTGCCCCCCTCCTCTCTCTCTCTCTCTCTCTCTCTCTCTCTCTCTCTCTCCCCAGAATCTTCTTGTTTTTCAATGGCACATAGTCTGGAGTATATTTTTAGTGTCACTGAGGTGATCCTCTCTAGATACTGGGTCAAATCCATGTTAATCATATTTTCTTCTCAGCATATTTCGGTACGGTTACGATTTATTTGATCTCAGTTACTAGTATTATTGTTGAAATTTAATTTGTTGAATACACCTCATATCTGGTTGCATCTTGCAGCTCAAGACCGGTCCTTATGCAAGTCTGGGCAGGATGTAACAGACACATTATCCAGTCTAACCACCAGGATAACCATAGCACAGTTGGGAATTATGTGGCAGAGACAGTAAGTACCCAGTGCCCCCCACCACCACCATCACATACATATCCCTGGCAACATTACTGACGGTGCTTGGCAGTATGAGTCAGTCGTGGTTCCCAGTAATTCTCGCAAATATGCTTTGGGAAGTTTTAACAAAATTAATTTCCTTACCTCGTTACACTAATTGGAAATTAAAGTTATTGAGTAGAGATTCCTTCGAAAAACGCTTAAAAGTCTGTGGATCATTTAATGTCCCTGAAGCTCAACGAGTCTCAAGGTTATCTCTAGGGCAACGAGTAACTTTTACGGACATAATATCGTAGTTGCAGCAATTCACGAGTCGCCCACACTTATGAGAGGAAAGTTTTGACGAAATTTCAGTGCGTCCTGGACCATTATAAAGTCAACAAGCGTTATTTAAAGTTACTGCGCCTGTGTGGGGGTTATTTGTGAACACGACTATTATTTTGTGTTCAGAATTTGCTTAATCTGAGTACATGGTCTAAATCACACTTAAATACTGATAGCCTGAATCTGTACTGAAAGGGATCATAGGACTTTACAAACAGTGACTTAGATAATCACTATATGATAATTAAAGCAGGCTGTTGGTGCTGGTTGCACTCAATATAATGTAGGCACCACTGACCGGCTGAACAGGAACTGACTTAAGGAACTTGCCTAGTTTCCTACTGAAGACAGCTAGAGGCCTGTTCGAAATATCTCTTGTATATGAAGGAAGGGTGCTGATGAGTCTTGGTACCTTTACACTGAGTTATCTTTTTCTGTACTCACTGTTCCCATGTTTTTCACCGGGGAGGGGGAAGGGGGTATTTTACACAGTCTGCTGAATCTTGCTTTCGTAGAGAGTAATTTTAGGTATTATGATATATCTTGTTCGTCTACCTTTAGGGGGTTACAATTCAAGGGACTTCAGTCATTCTCAATAATTTACGTGTCTGACTAAATTATACGGGCAGTAAAGATTCTACATACAGCTTTCAGGTCTGTGATTTAGCCTGCCTTTCTTGAGGTTGTTAGTACACAGCAGTATTACTGTCTCGAGAGAACAAGTGATTTATGGAGTCTAACATTAGCTTGGAATCTCTTATTTTGAAGGATTTAGTTTTCCAGCCTATTATTTTCCTTGTGTTTGTGATAGTACAGACACTCTTCTTAACCACAGACAACGTGGCACTGTTGTAAAAACAGTCAAATGGGTAGCTGTTAGTGGAGCCTTGAACAGTTGAGATGTGACATAGTTATACGAGCGATACCCAGTGGCTGCCCATTTTCTGTTTGCGAGGCAGACTACTTTATCGCCTTTTATCCTAATTTAACCCAACCTAACCAAACCCAACCTGAGAAATGGGCTGCAAATCCGATGTAAAAGTGTAACATTAGGAGATGGGGTTGGATAGTAACACTGTTGTGATCCGTAAACTTAACATCTTGTATTATCGCTGCTATATATATTGAATAGTAGAATTTTTTCAATGCCCCTTCCTAGGTAACCAGCAGGGAAGGGAATCGAGAGAGTAGGAGAGAAACTGCAAAAGGGGGGAAAAAGGAGGTAGAATTACCGACATGTTAGGTAAAAAGGACACAACTGCAGCTAATGCGACATTTTATTGTGGCAACGTTTCGCTCTCCAGGAGCTTTGTCAAACAGTTATGTAACAGCTTGACAAAGCTCATGGAGAGAGAAACGTTGCCACAAATAAATGTCGCATTAGTTGCACTTATGTCCTTTTATCTAACAAAAGGAATATACTCGAGAATAAATCACAATGATGGACTTTTTTATATGACCATAAAACCTATTTACCCTCAAAACTATTGTGCAAATATATACTATTGTCTGCAATAAAATCACAGTAAACAGGTGATATCACAATATGGAAAACAACCACTGTGAAAAAATAGTGAAATTCCAAGCGCTTTCGTTCCTTGATATGAGAAATAACGAAAGCGCTTGGAAGATCACTGTATTTTTCAGAGTGGTTGTTTTGCATACTATTGTTTGTAAAAGCATATTTAGATTTTCGTAAGTAATTACTTAAAAAGAGAGGAGGGGAAAGAGGAAAAAGAGAGGAGGGGAAGAGGGAAAGAAGAGGGGGACCATCAATGTAATCCAATAACATAAACGTTCTCTGTCACCATGGCAACTCCCACGACGATTACTCTTCCATACTTCCATGCCATTCCTTGGGTCTTTCCAACTCCTGTGTCCCACCCCATCTGTGTTCCACCCCGTCTGTGTCCCACACTGTGTGTGTCCCACACCGTATGTGTCCCTCACCGTCTGTGTCCCACCCCGGCTGTATTCCACACTGTCTGTGCTCCACACCGTCTGTGTTCCACACCGTCTGTGCCCCACACCGTTTGAGTTCCAGCCTGTCTGCATCTCACCCCGTCTGAGTCCCATCCCTTCTGTGTCCCACACCGTTTGTGTCCCACACCGCCTGTGTTTCACCCCGTCTGTGTCCCACACCGTTTGTGTCCCACACCGCCTGTGTTTCACCCCGTCTGTGTCCCACACCGTTTGTGTCCACCCTGTCCCACACCGTGTGTGTCCCAGCCTGTCTGCATCTCAACCCGTTTGTGTCTCACCTTTTTCTTTGTCCACCTCTATTTTGCCCAGTTCTGTGCCCCACCTACCTCGTCTGTGTACCCAGTCTCGTGTCTCTCTCAAGGACCCCCCTTCCACATAATCCTCCCACTTCCTAGTGTGTGCATTATCCATACCCACCCAAACACCTTCTCTCAGTCTATTCCGTCCTTCCTGTCTCTTGCCTTCACTTTTACCTTCCCTCCCTCTACATGATAATAGTACTGAATACTTGACCATATCCTCATCGTCCTAGTGAAGTCTCTATAAGACACATCTCTACATTATTTAGTCACTGTCCATTGGTTATTAATATTTAATGTTACTACTGTTATTATCATAAGAAATGCCTTCCATTGCCTATAGCTGAGAATATGTCCCGGCCTCTGTTTCAGTAACCATATATTTTTATTATCTGCTATTTTTATAATTATGTATGGTAAGGTTGATGTGTATTCGAATATTGTTGGAGGCGGGGTGGAGGTGTCTGGCGCTACCCTGCACGACGACTTGCGTGACAAGAGGTGGACGTGGATACAATCGGCCATATGCAGCCTTCCATGCCCCACACTCGCTCAGATCTCAGCAAGTGGTGATTTGCTGCCGACCATGAAGGATGTGCACGATTGCTCTGTCTCCATTAACAAGGCTTCATACGCAAACGGCCTACACAGTGTCAATTTTGGGTCTTCGACATTCTGAGTCTTGACTTGTGTGAAGCCTATGTCGATAGTGGATTCAGGCGTTTTAACTACATTAATGAATACAACCTTTGAACTTCTTTTACTCTATCCATAAAACACTGCTATACTTTCACTAACACACATCTTACATTATGTCACTGTGGACTTAGTTTCCACACCTTGTCTCTAGGAGAGGCGTCAGCACTAGGTCGTGTGTAGACATACTGTGTCCGCTTGTGGAAGAGCCACTGTGAAGTGTTCTGGATACTTAATCTGGGGTGCACTATAAGTCTTGGAGTTAACTTTGACTTGGTTTGGCTATTCTTAACCTCTTCTTTTGTTTGGTGTACTGGACTCTATTCGATGCTGTCTGGTATATACGCAGGAAGAGGTTGCTTCGCCATGCTAAATACGTAGCGAGTACCGTATTTTCCGGCATATAAGGCGCACCTTTTTCCCCCACAAAAAGTCTTGGAAAAGCACCCTGGGCTTTGTATGCTCAGGGTCAAGGGTAGGCTTTGGGTTATGCTTTAGCATAAAGCATCAGGGATCATTAACCCTTGAATATAATTACTGATTTAATATAATGATAATTTTGTCATGCGCCTTACATGCAGGGAAAACGGCTATGTAGACTCAACCTATTCCAAGACTGGACAGTCTTTGTCTCTTGATTGCCTTGTTTGTATCTACTTGTTTGTATCTATTCAAATCGCTAGTGCTCCCTCACTTAGAATACTGCTCAGTGCTGACGGCCCCGTTCAGGGCAGGAGAAATAGCAGAGCTGGAACAAATCCAGAGATCGTTTACGGCTCACATTGAGCCATTGAAACATCTAAATTATTGGGAACGCCTTCAAGTCTTGAACATGTACTCATTGGAGCGGAGGAGAGAGAGATACATGATAATATATACATGGAAAGTACTTGAGGGCCTGGTCCCAAATCTGCACACTGCCATAACAACATACTGGAGTGAGAGATATGGGATGAAGTGTAAAATAAATCCAGTGAGGAGCAGGGGTGCGGTGGGGACAATACGGGAGCACTGTATTAACATCCGGGGTCCCAGACTATTCAACATCTTACCAGAAGATATCCGAAACACGGCTGGAACCAGTGTAGAAGCCTTCAAGAGGAAACTGGACAAATATCTTCACCAGGTGCCAGATCAACCAGGCTGTGATGGATATGTGGGGCAGCGGGCCTCCAGCAGCAACAGCCTGGTTGACCAGGCAAGCACCAGACGAGCCTGGCCCATGGCCGGGCTCAGAGAGTAGATACTCTCGAAACTCTTCAAAGGTATATCAAAGGTACTTACCATATTTTGTGACCTGAAGTGTTTGACAAGATGGTTACAGCACACATATGCACAGTGTGGAATTAGGATAATTATCACTTCTGGGTTAATCAACTCACATTTGACATGCGAGTTGATAGACGTGTTTTCAAGCATTACTGTATGTATATTCTATTATGTGACTCCTTTTTTTTTTTTGACTGCAAATATATTTGTACACTTCCTGTTTTATCAAATCCTTAGGCTAGTGAACAGAAATAAGATTTTCGGTTTAAAACTTTGAGATGCTTGTCTACATGACCTGCTTTAGTAGTATTAAAAAAATGCTAGCAGCAGTGGACTCCTAACTGGTACAAGGTTTCACTCGCGGGGTGGAGCTCCGTCTTAAATTGCGTTTACTGGTAGTAGCTGAGGATACACAGTGCGAGAATTAAGTGTGTGTAACCATAAAGTGCATATACGCATTTGAACCAACATAAGAGAAATCGCAGTGAACATTAAATAGGAAAAAAATATAGACTATAGTGTAAATTCTAGAGTGCCGGTGGAGCAACCGTTACGGTGGGAATAGGCCTGGAGGCCAGCGAATTATTGCCAGATACATCCAAATTCGGAGGTGAAAATTAACAAACATATATTGAACTAACTAAGTAATATAGCGAGTGGCAAGGATATATATGTGCAGTGATACAGTGAACCAAATCTGTAGTAAGAGAAATAGTAATAAATTCCCAGTATAGCTTAAAAG